>CM037837.1:28368742-28706548 GCA_021234535.1 Stichopus chloronotus | reverse complement strand
CATACCTGAAGAGGAAGGAAAAATTAAATATGATTGACATTTCAAAAATGGTTACAGGTTTACACTAGCAAATCGTTTGCTGAAGATGCAGTATATTCTACATGAATAAGTTACCACAGAAATACCATACTTTCCCATTTTTTTCCACAGTTGAAATGTTCAGTGAAAGCTCTGTGGTACACGCTTACGTGTTCCGAATCGTGCACCGGAACTGTCACTCAATGGAAAATGTCGTGCTTGGACCTACAGGGAAATCTTATGTCTCAAAAAAAAAAAGAGATCCTTTGGACACAGAATTACGGATTCTTCAAATAAAGAGGGATGGTAGCCTTCTTTTGAAAAAACTAACTTTCTCACAGATATAAATTCAGTTGTTACTCAAGGATATTTGTTCACTCAATCTTTTCAAAAATGCAAATCATGTATCTCCTGTATTCATCTTAAAGTGTAATGTGTGTAATGTTTTGAGGAGATGAAGCTGTTACAGAATGTTTAATGGTGAAACTGATGGCCTAACATAGATCGTATCTATTTTGTATATTTGCTAATCTTCCTATACTGTAGCTGATCAAGATGGTGTCTAATTTTTATACACTGGTGAAGTGTTGGATTGTGAATGAAAAAATATGTAAAGTTAGCCTCTGCGAGAAAAATTTACGTTCGCTCGGTTTTGAATCATATTCCAATGACTGTTTTGTACTGCAACATATTGCATGCATTCCTTTCATAAAAATGCAAACTGTACAATATCTTATTTGGAAGGTACAAAGCAAGAACGCAGATAGAGGACGAGTAAAAGGGAACGTGCTCGCCCCCCCCCCCCCCAAAAAAAAGAGAAAAAATAATGTAGAAAGTAGGAATTAGGTATAAAGTTGGAAATATGTAAGGGAGTACAAAATGAGGACATCACTTAAAGAGGAAACCCCGCCTGTTTTTATATTCCACCTAGCAGCTAGAACGACGACCAATAACCCTGGTGCCTCCAAAACAGCAAATTCTGACCACCAGCCTGGTAGAACGTCAGCACATGGAAATGAAAAGTTAAAGAAAAATCTCTGATTAATTATCAATCACCCCTTTCTGTGCGTTGGTCACGAGAAATTAATATTATTTTCCACATACATAGTTTGGATTCATGTTTGGAATAAGTCAAGAAAATAGTTACCAGGTAGCGGAGGAGGTAGTTACGTCTTTGTAGGGAAAGGTATGAATTTCTTAGATGTGCCACAGTACATATTATTTTAATATTTCGATTTGCAACGGGGAAAAAATGCAACAACGTAAAATATCTCATGAAGAACTCCAGTAACTTCATTTCCCGTCTTGGGTATCATATCTGGTGGTACTTGCATGTCTATATTCAGCCTATCTTTGTTGCTATATACCTTACTTAGTTTAGTAACATATGTCTTGTCTCACATTCTAAGCACTAAGTCAATACAGGTCTCCTTATGCTTTAAGTTTCTAGGCATACTTTTCTGACCAACCAGTAAAGTAGTGACAAGTTCTTTTTAACACTTGCAACAGTTCATCAAGTCCGTAGCCTCTTGCTGTACATCGTTCCATAAGGAGAAACGTTTATGCTAGAAAATGCCTAATACGTAGTGCACTTAGTATTGAATAAGTATAGTTCAGTGCCCAGATCCCTCAATAATATGGTTACAGTGCGCTAAAAGCAATACAGACACTTTCGCTTTCTTCACTTCAACGGGGATGCTCTGTCCTTGCTTTTGTATTCTATCAATGTTTGTAGGCTATTCCAATCGCTTATTAAATTGCTCATTTCGTTGAATATTTAGTTAAACATATTAATAATGAAACTCTGCAGCATTTCTGAAATGTAAACAGTCGGCAGTTTTATCCATGAAACGAAAAGGAAAGAAGTTGTTAATAAAGTATTTCAGAATGTGAAAATTCGCAGAGATTCTCCCAACAAACCTTTACTAGGACTGCAGTATTTATAAGTAGCGAAAACTTACAAAAGATAACATGTTTTAAATAAGTTCTCCACAGTCCATGTAGGCTGCTACCTTCTTCTCTTTGTTATCATTTCTTATGTCATGACTTTCTTTCTATACTTTGTGTCTCTTCTTAATCCAACGGAGACTCTATCAAGGCATGAGTCATCACTACAGTTGCGTCCTAAAAATTATGCAAAATAGAGGGTCCAGCCAGATCAAATTTTAGTGATATCATTAACCCTCGAGAGTGCGTTATTCTCACTTATAAATTAATGCACAGGTCCAACGTTGATTAAGCTAGTTCATCCATACACTGTGATAGCTGGACTAACAAGAAGAAAATGAAAGAAAACTTGGGTTTGTGAACAACCGCGTTTTCATTGGAAACTATTCCAAAGAAAAGGTAAGCAAGCTTCACAACATAACAGCAATGTCCGTGCGCAATAAACAAAGTAACCCAGTACAATCTCTGTTTTGTGTTAAATAGGAAACGACAAATCACTGTCGATTTACGTTTACATTGTATTCATCAGCTGGTAATTTTACTTTAAAATTCACTGTTGCCTGTTGAAACTTGTTGTCTGTTGTCCTTCTAACAAGGGGCACCAAACCCATGTAATGACATAGTTTACCTAAGAATTCCTCACAGTAGATACATCAGTTTGATGATGAGGTTTTGCCTATGTGAAACTGTTGTCCATTCCAGCTATAACGCGCAAATTGTTAGTCTGCTTGCTTACTTCATCTGTAACAATAATTAAAATGTCAATAACACGTAATGTTACCATTGCAACTGTTGCTATGACAACTAAGGGAGACATGATACCCTCTAACCATCAAGCAACTACAATACCTTATCCCATGCGTACCAGAAATAGGGATGCGGTAAGAATGGCTTAGTGCAACAGATAGGTCTCCCTGACCCTAACTCTAGATTTTATCCATATAATTTATCCATAGGGACTATTTACATATTTCAGAATGCAGTAGCAACAGTGCACTAAGAGAGATGCATGCTTTAATGACTGTTGTGAGTTAATTTTGAGTGTTAGCATTTTTAAGAAGTGAAAGTAGAATACTCTTAATTGTAAGGACACTCCACAAAGACACACATACACTGTTTTGCAAGAACTTCGACTTTTGTACACTCTTGTTTCTATTTTTTTTTCTCTCACTTTTTTCGCTGTTGAAATAAAACATGGTTAGATCTATAAATACACATTGTAACGAATTGAATGCAAAAAAATAAATAAATAAAAAGGAGCATGCAACTGTTAGCACTTGAAGTGACAAAAAAAAACTTTCAATATTAGATACACCTATTGATAAATGATATTGCTGTCGTCGGTGTAAAGAGGCCACGTATTTGGTTTGCATAAAACCCGCTGTTAGTTATTGATGAAGATTATTTCTGACATTGTTGATCGTATATATTCTTCATTTGTCTGGAATACTAGGAAAATTTGGATTCAAGAGTAGTGAGACTTTAAATGATTCATTATGCGATGGGGGAATTTATAGTAAAGACTTTCAACAGTGTATAGTTCGAATGAGAGGAGAGACGTTGGAATAATGAATACAGTAGTTCTAATATCTTTATCTCTATCGTGAATTTAACAACTATCATAGTTTACGCAGATCGAGATCGTGAGCGCAAGCGTGAGGACCGTGGTCACACATAAATACCACGAAATGGTTGAAGGAAAAACACAGTCCAATCAGAATACAATGAAACGTTCGTCGTTCCCAGCTCTTACCAGAAGGAAACATTGTTAACGCTTTACATATCAATAGCAATTTCGCTCAGGTGTTTGAACAGTGTGCCTGTCACTGTCAATGAAAAGACTGCATAGACGAAGGCGCCTATAAAAAAGGTTACGTGTTATGGCTTGAAGAGGAAATGCGAAATGTCACTCTATGTAAATAAGGAAGAGAAAGTAAGTTACTGGTATTCTTTGAATAACTCTTGATACAAAACTTCCTTTGTATGACATAATTATTTACTGGTCAATCATTGAACGCCATTTTAACTTTTACTTTGTAAGATTTCTCAGTCATTAGATTAACACTGTAATAGAGAAAGTGACACACTTAGCATTGGTTTAACTTGCTGGTTTGTACTACCATGATTGCTCATATCAATGCAGACAAAATGCATTTTTTATGCACATTTATCGACAAATCATTCTTTGAAACCGATTTTTTTCAGACTGATGGTAGTTGGATGATGGTTTGTGTTGCAAAAATATAATCAAATAATTTGGTTCTTTGCATAGGCAAACTAACCTCCGTAGTTCTTTACCGAAATATGCCAAGTGACTTTTAAAAGGAGAATCCTTTCATCCCTCAAGGTACATGTTCCCAGGCAAAGTACACGGTTACCCGAACGATAACCTCATATTTATTCAAATTAATTATTTACATTATATATATATATATATATGTATATATATATATATCAGCATTAAGATGGATTGTTGCTACTCTGAGTTTCATGTTTTTACACGATCATCAGGCAACTAACCGGGGGTTGAATGGTTCTTTACTTAAATATGGTAAACTACTCATGGAGGGTCCCTATGGTTGGCTGGTTTTGTATATCGGCGTTTGCCATGGCGACATCTTGACACAATCTCTGACCTTTTGTTCAAAAGTGATGTTTTGTCTGCTGACAGTATAGCCATTTTCTCTTCTGTACAAAGGTTGCAGTGGCCTTGGGCGGTCATGCGTGTTGGGATCCGTTTGAGGATGTTCCACTGAATACTGAAGCTTGTGCTGGATTCTTTCAGGCTCCAGATGTGCTTGGACAGCTCTGTTTCTTTCTTGTAAGATTCGTTTTCGAAGGATTTTTTGTGGTTATTAACCGGGTTTTGAATTCTCCTCCTGTCATGCCTATGTACGTCATCGTAGAGTTGGTGGGGTTGTCTGTGGTGACCTTTGCAGAGTAAACAAGGCATGATGTTAGGCACGCGCCCTCTAACGGACATTTGGACTTGTCACGGCAGTTGCAGGAATCAGGTTTTTGGTCATTTTGGTGGTTGAGGATTCTTTTGTTGTGGTTGCTTATGAGGCTTTTCATATTCGGCATGCAACTGTAGCTAACTTTGGTGTTGTTTTTGTTGAATAGCTTATGTAATGCATGTCCTTTGGGGAAATGTCTGGCTATGAGGCGTAGGAAGGTGCCGCCTATGTTTGTGGCTACCGATTTGCTGAAAGGTGGGTTGAACCATACTATGTTCCGTCGCCTTCGTTTGTGCGATCGCTTGGTTACGTTCGCTGTGGTTGTGTGGTGGTCGGATGGGGGTCTGCGTTGAATCCACTTGTTTTGAGCGATTCAATGTAGATGCGTGCAGAGTCGACATATGCTTCCTGGTCACATGGAAGTTGTGCTATTCGGTTAGTGACACCTTTTGGTATGTGTTTCAATACGGCAGGGGGGTGGTTGGAGTTGCTGTTGACGTAGATTGGTTGGTCGCCGGGTTTTCTATACGGTTGGTATCTGCCGGTCTGGAGGTTTAGGGATACATCTAGAAAGTCTACTGATTTCAATTTGGCCTGGACGGTGATCTTGAGGCCAAAGGTGGTGAAGGCCTGTGTGATCTCGTTTTTCAGTTTGCTAGCCGTTCGTGCTGTTAGGTTCTTAAAGACGGCTAGTCCGTCATCGCGGTAAAGGCCGATGTTGCCCTGGCTGAATCTCTGTCCTAGCTTCGTTAGGATGTATAGCCCGATCAATTCGCAGACTTCCGCTCCGTCGTAACTCCCCATGGTTACATCGAAGTTGCTTGGGTTGTCGCGTTTTGTCCATGGTTTGCTGTTCGACAAAAACAAACCATGGACAAAACGCGACAACCCAAGCAACTTCGATGTAACCATGGGGAGTTACGACGGAGCGGAAGTCTGCGAATTGATCGGGCTATACATCCTAACGAAGCTAGGACAGAGATTCAGCCAGGGCAACATCGGCCTTTACCGCGATGACGGACTAGCCGTCTTTAAGAACCTAACAGCACGAACGGCTAGCAAACTGAAAAACGAGATCACACAGGCCTTCACCACCTTTGGCCTCAAGATCACCGTCCAGGCCAAATTGAAATCAGTAGACTTTCTAGATGTATCCCTAAACCTCCAGACCGGCAGATACCAACCGTATAGAAAACCCGGCGACCAACCAATCTACGTCAACAGCAACTCCAACCACCCCCCTGCCGTATTGAAACACATACCAAAAGGTGTCACTAACCGAATAGCACAACTTTCATGTGACCAGGAAGCATATGTCGACTCTGCACGCATCTACATTGAATCGCTTAAAACAAGTGGATTCAACGCAGACCCCCCATCCGACCACCACACAACCACAGCGAACGTAACCAAGCGATCGCACAAACGAAGGCGACGGAACATAGTATGGTTCAACCCACCTTTCAGCAAATCGGTAGCCACAAACATAGGCGGCACCTTCCTACGCCTCATAGCCAGACATTTCCCCAAAGGACATGCATTACATAAGCTATTCAACAAAAACAACACCAAAGTTAGCTACAGTTGCATGCCGAATATGAAAAGCCTCATAAGCAACCACAACAAAAGAATCCTCAACCACCAAAATGACCAAAAACCTGATTCCTGCAACTGCCGTGACAAGTCCAAATGTCCGTTAGAGGGCGCGTGCCTAACATCATGCCTTGTTTACTCTGCAAAGGTCACCACAGACAACCCCACCAACTCTACGATGACGTACATAGGCATGACAGGAGGAGAATTCAAAACCCGGTTTAATAACCACAAAAAATCCTTCGAAAACGAATCTTACAAGAAAGAAACAGAGCTGTCCAAGCACATCTGGAGCCTGAAAGAATCCAGCACAAGCTTCAGTATTCAGTGGAACATCCTCAAACGGATCCCAACACGCATGACCGCCCAAGGCCACTGCAACCTTTGTACAGAAGAGAAAATGGCTATACTGTCAGCAGACAAAACATCACTTTTGAACAAAAGGTCAGAGATTGTGTCAAGATGTCGCCATGGCAAACGCCGATATACAAAACCAGCCAACCATAGGGACCCTCCATGAGTAGTTTACCATATTTAAGTAAAGAACCATTCAACCCCCGGTTAGTTGCCTGATGATCGTGTAAAAACGTGAAACTCAGAGTAGCAACAATCCATCTTAATGCTGATATAGCATAGCTCTTAGCCTAACGCTACATTGAGCACTATCTCTCTACCGGCAAAAGCCTTACATATCGTATATATATATATATATATATATATATATATATATATATATATATATATATATATATATATATATATCGGTGACAATGTGTTTATAGTAAAAGCAGACAAATGATACTGACACATGCTACTTATAATAGACAAATATATATATGATCCCGGCCTTCCTGATATCAATGCTATTTTGAGAAAATATCATTCTCTCGTCCACCAATTTCGAATTCA
Source organism: Stichopus chloronotus (assembly GCA_021234535.1). Lineage (NCBI taxonomy): Eukaryota > Metazoa > Echinodermata > Holothuroidea > Aspidochirotida > Stichopodidae > Stichopus > Stichopus chloronotus. The sequence continues at coordinate 28,699,124 of CM037837.1, read as the reverse complement.
TGCGCAATGCTGTCCCTAATCCACCTAACGTTGGCAATACTTTCGTGCGCGCTAAAGTTAAGACCCCTGCTAATGACATTTTGAATCCCAATTTGAGTTGCCAACCCTGTTGTAATAAATGTTGCGAACTGTGTAAGATTAGTTTGTGTACTAGTTCACTGCGTAGCCATGCAAATGGTAATCTTTTTCACTTGAAATCTAATGGAAGCTCCCGTAATGCTACTTCGTGCATTTATTGCATCATCTGTCCTTCTTGTAATATTGAGTAGGGGGCATCCTCTGTCAAACTTCGCTCTCGGCTAAGTCAACAAAAAACGTCCTTACAAAGCTCTAAGAACAAACCTCTTAGAGAATCGCAATGATTGTTGGAGTCTCTATGATCACCTTTCCACCCATTCCCAAAACAATTTCAAATTCACAATTTTAGAGGTCCCCGATAGCGAATGCAGCTAACGTAACGAAGAAACCAACTGGATTTGGAAGCTTGACACAGTCTTCCAGAAGGGACTTAACATCAATGATGGGTTTCATGTCCAGGTTCGAAAACCCAAGTCTAACCACAAATAGCCATTGTCTTTGCCACGCTTCAGTTGCATTAAGATTCCACAACTTCTCACAATCTCTTTCTCTATACATAAATACTTAAAAATAAACTTTTTTAAGTGGGTACTTTACTTGATATTTGTTGTAATAGTTATCTAACCTCCCGTGACGCATTGTTATATTGTTTTGAAAACACTATATTGATCTTACTTGCGCGATATTAGACTCATAGTTTTATAACGAGTATGCGTGGTTATGACGTAATAACAATCACCATTTAAGGCGCTGTATCAATTTTACATGTGCCCGACAGTTCTGTGTAGACTGGTATAACATTATAAGAATTCGGTGCACTTGTGCGTCTGCGTTTCATTTTGAAATCTGTCTTGTATAAATTTATTTTGAAACTGACATGGTTGTAGTATTGTTTTAGTCGCCTTTGTTAAAGGGTTCAATACCGCCGGCAAACGTCGACAATAAATAAATTCATAGCTTCAACATATGTATCTATACATAGCATATGTATATATTCATAACATAAGTATATGTATATACATAACATCGAAAGTAAAAGATGACATGATTAAGACAATGAAAAATGTTTAACGAATCTGACATCAGTCAGCTTAAGAGTAAACTTAGTTTTCTACAGACGGTAAACAAAGTGATAAATGAAGGAAGTAGAGCTCAGTCTGTTTATTAGAAGTCATGGATCACCGGTGATGTAAAAAGAAATATATGAGTTCATCATGGCAATTGGGGGTATACCTGAGATTCCTTTAGCTGTATTGAGTTGACTGCAAAACTGTACAGTAAAGAACGTTTTGTAAATTTCTTATGAGATTGTAGACATTTTTGCAAAAATACGATCAGATTCATCCATCCTCCGGTTACTTCACCACACTTGATCACCTGATACCCATCTTCCGTTGACTATTATCGTCTGAAAAATTTATGACCAATATCTATTAACAGTGTATAAATGGCATGAGTTTTCATAAGAATTATGCTGTCTCATTTTATTCACAGACTTTTCCCAAAATTGTTAGTTTGATGACTATCGTCGGTAGCTAACTGAAGTTCATCATTTAGGCAAGCGCCAAAGACATTTAAAACGATCATCCACAATCCCATGTCTCTCAAAAAGATACTTTACGTTATTGTTGGCAAGAACAGCTCACTGGTGTCAGGCGCGAAAAGTATCGAGTATCAGTATAACAGGATTTTCATGGTCTATTATCATAACACAGTGACATAAGTTAGATATTTATTGTTTAAAACAAGGTCTCCCCCTGTTTTGATTCTCACAATTCACTGAATACGAGCAACGGCATGTACAGTGTTGAATAGAGCGGGACATTCAACACATGAATCGGTCATTAAATTGATTTAAATAAATTAGAGTAGTGTTAGATTTTATGTGAATGGCTTGAGTTATCAGCATAAACGACGGTTGTCAGACAGCCTAAGCTGCACGATTGTCGGAGATGAACAAAACGCCAATGTTCGAGGTAGGCTTATTACTTCACCAGAACCATCTGAATTCGGGAAACATTTCCGAAAAGTGTATTCCTTAGCCAAGTAGTACAGTAATACTACCGTCACTGTCGTTTGTACGTGTCCTGTTACTGATATCTCCTGCACTAGCATTTTCGCAAGGCATAACGTTAGTTGTAGGAATGTCAGTATAATTACGTTAGCGAAACTAACCTTAAGCTTAATTGTCGAATGTTGATTGTATAATCGCTTTAGCCTAAGCATTTCAGGGTTGCACCTTTAATACACTCATCAATGTTCACATTACAAAATTATTTGAAAGTTGCAATGTTTTCAAAGCCTTTTTCTTCCTACATTGTTGATTCATGTTCATTCCATTCGTTATATGCTATAGAGGCCTAGTTACAAAAATTCAATACTCCTCACAATTACGTGCATAGTGTGTGCCCAAATTCTTGTTGTTGTAACACACTTTTCCAACTTTGACCTGCATGTTTACATACATATATGATGCAAGTAGCCGTCACTAAGTTGTTGGTCGGTTCAGGGGAATAAATCAGTGTACCAGTTGTAGAAACCGTCAAATTTCTCCTTTCTCATTGGTTGTCAGTTAGTCAGTTAGTCAGTTAGTCAGTTAGTCAATTAGTCAGTTAGTCAGTTAGTTAGTTAAAAATATCATACTTTTTTTTTCAAAACACTCCTAAGTAACTACGCTTATTGCCGAGGCTGACGACAATAGTCTATACTGAAAAGTTGGAATTTGGTCTACTTAATATTACAAGGTATTTCTGAACATTTATTAAATTAATGAAGAAATAAAAACACTTGAGAGCACTGTTAAGACCCACAAATGATTTATGGCACCATTTACATCAGCGATAGGCAATTTATGTTTAAAAGGAGAATGAAAGTTGTTATATTGATTTATGGGTAGGAACATACTCCCAGAAACTCCCAACGAACTTTCACTAGTACTGTTCTCTATAATTAGTATACTTATAGGAAGATAAGATCTCATGAAAAAGCTCGTCGTAACTATATAAATTGAAGTGTGCTTTCTCTCCATTATCCGTCTTGCTACGTCTGTTAATATAACATTAAATGCACTTTCTACAGTTTACATAATTATAGTCACTTCTGAATTGTCATTGGAACGTCCCTGTATCTACACCATCATTACGTTGATGTCAGAAACGTTAACATTTATGTGTGAAGTACGATGATATAATTGACGAGTAAAATATGTGAAGAAGATGTCAGCCATTAAACGTTTCGGATATTCATTGATAATTCAGCCCCGTGGGTATATATTGTTTTCTAATATTGCCTATCTAGACTCATTGTTACCAACAACATTCCGCACTAAATAGCTAAAAAAGCTAGAAAGAATAACTACTTCCAAAATAGTACACCACCTGGGCATGGAAACATTCTCCGTTCATTCTTGAAATAAAGGTTAAGTTAAAAAAAATTACATTAGTCATATCATACATGTCCGTCGGCTGACGTCACACATTTTTATGTTTGACCTACGTTTATTATGAAGCAATTGCAAAACAGAAATTCGTGAAGTGGTGAAATTACCAAGGCGTGTATTCGAAGATGTATCGTAAAGATGACATGGAACTTAAGCACTATTTATGCAAGTGATAATTTGTGCATAAGAGCTATTTTAATAGCAACTGCTGACATTGTTGTATCTTAAAAATGATGCGATGAAAAAGGTTATTGGAAACAAAACCTCGACTTGTTTTCTTTATTTGAGCCTTAAGCTTGTAACAAACGGACTTAAAATCTTCACTGTTTCTTGCGATTCTTAAATTTATCTTCTGCTTTAAACTATCGTTGATGGCTTGTGTGGAATCCTCATATCTCTTGATGTTTGCTGTTAATAACTGAAACTATCAATACTTTCATATTCACCTGAACAACTTTTTCAACAACTCACTTCCCCCCCCCCTCTCTCTCTCTCTTTCAGTTTCCTTCTATCTGCAACGTAAACAGCATGAAGTAATCTGTAAGGAAATTGGGTTAATTGGGCTTGACTTAGATGGACATTGGCAGGTTTTCATTTGTTCCACTTCCCTTCGATTCTCCTTATGACTGTCCCAACTTTTTGAAGCATGTATTGCTGATTTACCACCTCTAATTAGATTTCTCTAAATACTCTGTATTACGTCGTGACGTTAAGTAGTTGCTTGTTGAAAGAACAAACTTCAATCGTCCATAGCCGCAATTCTGCTGGTGAGTCAATGGGTTCTTGGCAGCGTTCTCTCATGTGTAGCGAGTTTGCAATCGCAAAGATATATCAGGGGAGAGGTTTGAGAGGCTGGGGTACAGCTCATCTCCTTAAAGTTTTTAACAATTAAGATGCTATTTGTGCCATTTACATAGGATTTCTTGCTATCTGAAGTAGCCTATTTTAAAATGATCTACCAAGAGAAGCCTTTTGGGAGACGAGGGTATTCTATAGGGGAGGAGCAGCTCCTATTTCAGGGGTACGACAAATTTCAAACTGGGACAAATCGTCCTCCTAAAACCATCAGTGGAATACATTGCTTCGATATTTAGAACAGTTCAAGCAATATTTTTTATTAATCCGTACCCCTCATCAACAGACCCTTGATAGGTTGTATTCTATGTTGTTGGCAATCAGAGGAAAGCAAGGTGGTCAAATCGACATTTTCATCGACTTCTCATGGGGTGTAAATCAGAATCAATCAGAATTTCACCAACAGACCATTGAAGCGTAAACGCTTTGAATTACTTTGAGAAATTAAGAAGGCATTATGACAGTTTTTATTTTTAAAATTAATTCCTCTCTTCTCACATTTTGGAAAGTAAAACTGGAATTAACCCTTCGTCAGTGATAATATTTCGTCACTCAAGACACAGAAAACATACTTCTATTGTGTCTGTGTGATTGTTGCTTATTTCATATTTGCAGCCGGAGTATTTATATGGCCATTGTCTCCATAATATATGGTTATTGTCTGTTAATTTGTTACTGTGTATTCGTCGAGTACGCCTAGGCTTTGTTTCTCATTGGATGGGTTATGACTAATCTATCACCCTAAGTCTCCTCTGCTATATTTACGTACTGCATATGTGGGCGTAACATTTTTCACTTAAATTGTGATCCATTAAGTACTTAATTCATTAACGTTTAGTTTCGTCTACTGGGCTCTTATGCATATTACGTTTATCACTGTCATTAAGATAAAGATATCACGGCTGCACTTAATGAATTCATCATTAGACTTCAAACAACCATTGTTTCGAATAGAATTTCATAGGTCGGGGGGCACATGTCAACGCATGACAAAGGGACATTCCATTTTTCCTCAGTGAAAAACCCTGTCTTTGTCACGGAATATGCGTTCAACAGACACTTTCTTCGAACTTTTATGTCACAGTAGAATGTTTCAAAGATCTAGAAAATCCTCTAAATAGCGTTTAAACTTCCAATTTTATTTGACATGAGTGTCTCTTACGTATCAATCATTACCACCATTACCTTTTTTTATTACCTTGAATTCTTGATGGTTCAAAGAGCATACCAAGAGAAAACATTGGTGGTGATGATGTTCTAGCAGAAGACAATAGCCCTGGCCCTGGGGAAATTTGAAGGTTCCCTCCGTACACTGGAATATTCATGAGTGTATTTGGTGTTTCGGTTGTCACCGCTGCGAACATGATATGCTGAATGTTCACCGCAATTTTTGGAAAGCAAATTGAGCCCTTAATTGCTCACTGATTAATTTTCAATCGGTACCATGGGGAACACAAAACAATTCACGGTGTCCCTGTAATAACACTCGCGTATACAAAAGGACATTGAGACTACTGCAGTGAGGGCAGTTTCTGTGTGAAACGCTTGTCAGAGACGCTTCACAAGCGAAATCTGGGGAAACATGCATGAAATACGAATTATCCTGAGATATGGTTTGAGAAATTAGAAATACTATTTTATCATATTTCTCCATCTTTTCAAGGGTATGACAATGCCCCCTCCCCCGTACACACGTACCATTAGCTAAACCTATGCCACTGAAACCGTGCTCTTTGGTAATTATGCAAATGACAGTAAAACTATTCAAGATTTGTTTCCTTTTCTGTGAGAAAGGAATATGACCAGACATGGCCTAATAAACGTACAAAGGCTCATAGATCTATTCTGAAGGGACAGCAACTAATGATAATATTTACATCGACTTTTCCAAACTTTTAGTAATCATAGTTTTCATAATGATTATCGTTATGACCACAATCATCCTGATTTTTATCACCATCCTAATAACGATCCTAATCATCATCATAATCATCGTCACCATCATCCTCATCATTATTATCATCATCAGCATCATCATCTTCGTTAGCATTACACACGGTAGCTGATAAATTTTTCCATTAGAGGGTATTTTTTGGCTTTATTGCTCCTGAATATATCCTCACAGGTTAAAATAAAAGAGAAAGTGTTTCTTAACTACTCATAAACAAAAAGATGAGTAGTTTCATTTTCTCTTATAATTAACCCAGCTGAAAAGAAAACGTTAATAGCACTATGTGTAATACGTCAACCAATGTTAATCAATTACATGTTTGTCAGAGTGAAACCTAACCTTCGACACTGGCTATGCGTGAACTTTTGTCTCTGTCCATCCAGTCTACTTGACTTCAAATGAAATATCACACACAGTGTGCCACAGATTTTCATTCTGTCTGATGACTTAACAGACAAAAACTTAGGTATACTTATTATCTCGTGTTAGACATTTCGGTGGTTTACCCTGCTGACTCTAAAATGAATGAACGGTTTACTATTTTCATCACAGCCATATTCGTCTCTTCCAGTGGAGAAGGTGAAGCCTATTGCACTAATCTAACCAATACCATCAACGCATTCTTCAGTACTTTAGGAGAGGGTAAAAACCTATCTTGTGACATCCCGCGTTCTTGTGCAAAGGGAATTTGGTTGCGCACAAATAGTACTAGGTGGCATACTGATACAAGAAACATCAACGCCGAAGGATTAGCCGTCTCCAATTCTTACTACGATGACAAAATTGAAAACGTTCTACAGATTGCAAATATCTCGACAGAAGAGACGGGAACATATTCATGCATTTGTCAAACCAAGCAAGGGTCATATGAAGAAGTGTCTTGTTATCACTTGAAATTTGGCCAATCATGTGATTTAAGAGTTCGTCACGCTGATGTTTGGAAAGTAAGTCTCCTTTTCATACAAGTTTCAGGTGGTTCCATTTGTATTACTTAAAAATGAACGTATATCAATGCATTGAACATATTAGTTCTTGCACCTGTTATTACATAAATTTTAAAGATGGTATCGTAGAACCTGTAAAACTGTTGGCTTAGTTACCTTTCAAACGTTTACTACAATTGAACTTTTAAGCAATTTACACTTTAACATGTTGCTTTGTTACTTTCTTTTCTCTTTACCTTATCTTTCTTAATACGGGATATTCTACTTGTTCTTGAAGGAATTGTCAACCAGAGATTTTAAAAGCTAATTGGAGTAAATATAAAGATTAGGACTTTGATTATATTTTTTTACTTAAAAATATAGATTTTGTTATAAATTTCGAGCGTAGATTAAAAGATTCAAAGTGAAGTGCGGGCTTGTGTGGATGACCTTATCAAATTTCATTGAAATTTTCAAATCAGTCGGCGGAAATATCAAACAGAAGAAGGTACTGTTAAACGTCCATTGGATTTATCAGGACGTAGACATTTACCAGTAAGGAGTAAAAAACGTAAATTCTCGTGTTAAACGCAAACGTTGTCCCATTACCGTTCTGTAAACTTACAATGATGATATGGAATGTATGTAAACCAACCATTACGTACTATTATTCGTTAAGGTCCCACGTTTATGTGCCAGTGCGTCCCCTTTGGGTAAAAAAGATATTCTAGGTACAACTCTGAGTATTCTTCGATTCTTTTGGGGATCCCAAACAACCCTGATGCCCCAGCACTAAAATTGTTCAATGACAAACTGCAAAGACTTCCAAAAGTGTTCAGGAGAATCGTGTCCCACCAAACTAAAAGTAAGAAACTACTGATAGCACAATTTCCAGGAGCTCACTTGCGTAGCCTGGGAAAGCAAGTTAACCCGATATAAAAACATTCCGGTAAGCTCCTCCCCCACTGATGGTGGTCTTCACTTTAGATAGTCTCTTTCAAGGAACTCTATAGTTTCCCATAGTTCCCTTCAATCCCTTTCTCTAATATCAGCCACATTTTTTTTTTTAAATCTGGATCCTTACTTGCATTTTATGCTTGTGACAATTGAATAGGGCACTGTCTCTATATGCATCTATAAGCTTAACGAAATCCAACAGTTATTGTTTAGTGACCTACACTGTAAAAAGTGTTTGTAAGTTTACAGAAAATAAAAGAAATATGAAAAATACAGAAATACTCTGACAAATATTTGCCTTCTCATACATTTTTTCTTTTTTTTTTTTTGCTGTAAATTTACAGATATCTGTCACAGTGTATATGCCAAAATGAAATTCAAATGTGATTGAATAGGAACACCACCGTGCAAGCTCCTTCTTTTGTGGAGAGGTCACCTTCACCGACACATGTTGTATATAAGTCAGCAATAAGTAAAACATACCGTGTAATGTATTCAGGGTGGTGTTATTAGATAAGGCAGGGTAATTTCTCTCTTGCAGTATAAACTACGTTTACACTACTATAAGCTGCTAGCCAGTCTTGTATTTCACTTTCTGGACTGATGAGATATGACGAATTATGAAGGAGAATACACATTGTTCATTTGCCATTGTAGATATTCAGCAGAGAAGACAGGAAAAGACATCAAATGAATGTATCAGAGAATGAAAGAAGAGTAGAAGCGACATGTGAGGAAGGTCTCAACATAAGATCTAATTGCTCCGAAATAGGTAAAGTTGTCGAACGCAATCTTTGGAAGATGGAAATTTCTTGGAAATAACAAGTATTCAGGCCTATCGCTGTTTTTTCGTTCTACATCAAATTGTTCTTGATATCACAAAATATAATTTCATTCACTGATATCAACTATTTGTGCAAGACTAACTATCATCTGCACCGAAAAGTTGTTCAATACCATCCGTTTGATCGCAATCTCCCTCAGTTAAAATTTGACAGCACTGCAAGACAATGTGCTTAATCAAATATGTTTGAGAGATAATACGCAAATGGTCATGTTTTGAACTTTGACATAACCAGAAGCAATGTCTGTCGCCATGCAGTCATTGTGCCAGTAGGCTGACAAAATGGGATAAGACATTCACCGACCACATGTCTAAAATGCATTTTATCAATAAAATAACTTTTTCACCGATTAGATTAATGACTTAGTAGCAGAAATATGACAGAACAGGTCTGTAGCCAGTCAGGGGCAAAGGAGGGCGAACTCCTTCCCACGCTGACCACTCTCCCTTCTATGTGGAAAATCGATGGAAAATAACTAGTAAACGAGGACCTCGGTATGACTTAGCGATTATTCAGCAAAAGTAGAAACAGACAAAACAATAATCGTATTTTATTTCTGTAACTCTTTTCTTTAAAATTACAAAAAGTTTGCTCTTTCACCTTCAATTACAATTTGGACCGACACTCGTTACATACATAGTGAATGTGTGACGGTTCCCGGATTAAGCTATTAATTTTCCTTGTGGCCATGTCGCCATCCCATCCCTTTGTCATTGTGCAAAAGTGAAAAGCCGCCAGCAAAGGCAGTATCCTGCATTCTAGGGTTGTTTTGTAGCTAAAACTTTTCTAGCGCTTTGCTCAGATAGTCCACTCTTAACCTGGTATGTAAGTGACCATAGCTAGGTTCCACTTGAGTATATACACCCTTCCTCCATTAAGAAAAAATGCAGTCACCCAGCCAGTGGTCATGCCCCTCTGCGCGATGTTTATGCTCCCTAGTAACGGTTCCTGGCTACTGGAATGTGACAGAACTTTTAATTAAATTCTGACTTAAGGATATGACATAAGGTTATGAGCACACAGTCATTACCCTACCTATTAACGTAAAATACAGATGTTTTTAAAGCGAGAATATATTCAAATTATTAAAGTAGCTAATGGATAATCCCGATTTTGCTTACTCCTCCAATCTCCATCAATTTCACATAAGACCTTTACTTAAAGTCACTGTTCTTTACACTTCACAGACTTCAGTTTGGCATGTGAAAAACATGTGGTAAACAAGTGGTGAATAAAGTAATGTGTTTACAAACTGCTTGTCTTTCTCTTGTTTAAAGATTTAACAGCAGCTTCTCACCTGTAGTTACTGGGGTGCATTCCCTTTCACCGGACCTTGCAGTATTAGTTTCCGTTTATCAAAGACAAAATACAGTGTTTCAATATACAAAGAATTTGGCAAATATCTCGCTTTCATACACAAAAAGGGACAGATTTTGCCTACCTCTCTTTCAGGTCTGATGCTGTTTGAAGCTAGCGACAATTGCTGGATACGGTGCACTAGTAACGGTGATGAAGACTGTAAAATCAGAGTGACTTTTAGGGTGGTACCGAGATCAGAATCACATACAAGCACCGCGGTTGACGATAGTTCGCTGGAAACGAGATCGGTATTGCATACGAGCAATACAGGTACAAATAGTTTTCTTACTTCGACCAACAGCGCCAAACTTTGTTTCAATAGATCGGAACCTGCCAATGTCTTTCTCTCAACAAATAATTATTCCAAGTCGGATGGTGACAATATTAGTTATGTCTCCACAGAAGCTAATCTAAGTAGTGCAGGTGCTCCTCTAACGACTTCAAAAATAAAGCTTAAAGACAATAGTACAAACAGTATAATCTTTTTTCTTGTAACAGTGATATGCATTCTGCTTTTCGTAGTTGTTGCTTTGCTTACAAAGCTTTCTTCAAGACGTAGATCTACCAGTCAATCAAAGGAAAAAGAAACTAGTTGTAATCGTCTTTATGACACAGCTATAAATGACGAAATACGAAAAGATGAGATCCAAAAGGAAGGACCATTGCAAAATCAGGTGAAGTGCGGGTTCCCCAAGTTTACAAGTATCCAGAGTTCCGATATCACACGTAACGTGGAATCAGTTTTTGATGACTCCTGTGTTGTTATCGCCGAACAGCAAATGTACAACAGCAAACCACCACAAAATGATTATTACGAAGTGATGCCCACTGAACCACAGAAAAGTATCAAAGAAAGTAAAACTGTAACTGCCGCAAATGATAGCGATGAGTTTGACCAAGTTTCATTTGCGGAGACATTTGACTCAGAATTTGATACAAGTAGCGAAAGTGCACGATCATACGAGCTTCATCAGTACGGCAATTTCCTGTAAAGTCTCTTTTTCTTACCGGAAATTAAATAAATTTTCTCAAAGTAGATTGAATCATTAAATGCAGTCAGCTTTGTGTACTAGTAATTTGTAACTGGCATTCTACTTCCATATGTAAATGGATGTATGAATATATGGATGTATGGATGGATATATATGGATGTATGGATGCATATTATAATACAATATTACAATTACATACCCCGAGGTTTCTTCTTTATCGTGCGAATAAACATTTGTTTTATGTAGGTTATTTCAAGTCATGCTTTGTAATCCAAAATTACTAAAACTATTGTCATAACCTCTAAGAAGAATATCACTATTGTATGCATAATATCCTTGCTCTCTTTGTATGGATACATTTTCACGATTTGCTAAATATCGGGTGTACTCTCCAGTCTAAGGAAATGATATCTTTTACAGATCATATTTATAAAGCAATATTTAAAGATTAAATTGACGTGACATAGCTTTTTGTATGAGTGTTGGCATCGTCATTACTGAACAGTAACAGAACGTATATAGTATTTAAGCGACACACGGCTACTAACAGTTTGATGATAAGAAGGTTAGAGACGCGGGTCAGGGTAGTTACGACTGAGAGACGGCTGATGATTTCAAGGATCCAGGAAGGGTCTCACATTTTCTCTGATCTTTATAAAGCGTTGAAGTGGAAAAGTTGTGAATTTCATGAATGCAGCAGTATACAATGACCCATATCTCTGTCGGGGCAGTTGAATTATGTATTATCTAATATGGTGAGTTTCAAACAAATAAGGCAATCATTCGATAATGTAGTTACATTCGTCTAGTAAACGGTGCTAAAGAAATGCTCCAGGGAATTGGATTTGTCATTGAATACAAGTAATTTCCCATTGGGGGCTTTTTAAGCCCTATGCCAATATTTTGTTCCTAACTCAAAATTTTGTTGTTTGAAGAAACACTTAGTTCGACAGGTATGTAAGATTTTCAATTATCTCAAGGTTACAAGAATGCCATAAAACAGCAGCAAGTTATTCCAAGAATTCTTTATGCTTTCTTTAAGTTAAAAAAGCTGGTTGAAACTTGAAATTTGACATAGTGCAAGTTTAGTTGATATAAGTTACATTGGTCTACTTTAAAATAGTTTGGAAATTAAAGTCATATTTCTCACACAGACGTAATATTGGTTTTAAGAAATGCAAGAGATATTCTTGTAGTTGTTCTTATACAGTATGTGGCATCACCTATTAACAAAATATAATGTACCATTTTAAAGTAGATATTTCTTAAAAATTCAACTACTTCCAAGCGGAACGTGAAAGAAGGTGCTCACGTGTTCAGGTGTTCATGAAGAAGAATGATTATATTTCCTATCTTCTTAAACAATCAATTTTTGTCAATGCCAAACCTCTGCAAACGTTCCTTCACACAATTAAAGTCCTCTTTTTCATCACAGGGACTATATGCGACTCTCTTGTGAAGATTTCTTTATTTTAAAGTCATGAGAAGTTACTACTGTTAATAGCAGTTAGGAAGACGTTTCAGTGTCCTCGTGGAAAGGTATGTACTTTCCGGAGCAATCTTCAGCAATACAACGGAGACCAATCTAGTGACTTGCTAAAGTAGTGACCAAGAAGGCTCATATTCTTACATGAAACTCATGAATTTTTTTTTCCTGGATACATTGTATACTATATGAAAGGTTTCATGTCAGGAGAATCTCGAGAATTATAAATGAACCACAGATGTATTTAAGTGCAATCCTTTTTTGATGTACAGTCTAATATAATGATAATTTCCATATGTTAGTCAATCATTAAATAAAGTTTAATCTTAGGAAAGAATCCGATACAAAATATGTGTTGTTTTGTTCAACCGCCCCACAAGGGTGTCCTCATCCTAGTTCATGGAATCGTTTTTACAGTCGCAGTTTCCACTTTCCTTCATTCTGCATTTATAATGTAATGTTTAAAAGTTTTTTCTTTCATGATTCACCAATTCCACTGTGAAACACAATAACCACTTCGAATCTCAAACCTAGGACGACGCGCCTGTTATTTTCACGCAGCAATGAAAAGATATTAGCATGTGAACTCTATGAGGAGTCCTTACGGTATTGGGAAGTTTAACAATATTCTATTTTCATAATAGAAACCAAAACGGCTCACAATGACTCAGTGTCCCATCAATTTATGTAACTTAATATAGAGAGGGCTGTAATTTTCACTTTACGTGTCGTAAATAGTCTAACTTAAAGCGATACCTTAAGGGAGAATAAAAGTTAAAACAAGAGTTTGACGTTCTAATAACCGTTGATAAATCAACAGATAGAAATAATCAAATGATCACTGTTTACAGTATTTGTCTGCATTGCAGTTCTTGTAAATGATCCAAGGAGATACTTAGGGAAGTATTGTACATGAATGTTAAAGCGTTTACCTATCTTGACCGTCAAATTTGCTTCAAACATGTTTGTATATCTGTATATATGTCTTACATTACTCGACCCCTTGGGCAATGATCAATGCTCAGTGACGGGATAAATACTCATTCTCGATCCTTGAAATAATCATATCCATTATTTATTTACCCAATATTTACCACTCACTTAGAGAACTGGTCATCTCTTAATTACTATGACGATTACTTGTATTTGACGTAATGTGACCAGGTTCAGTTGTTATTTGTGTGTCGTGATGTGTTATGCAAGTTGTGAGATGAGACACACGAGATCGATTTATCGACAATTAATTAGATAAATGCGACTATGTACAATAATCCAAACATGTTGCTCCAAGTAAGATATCTTTGCATAAACATGACTGAGTAGGTTAAAGTTCCTGTAGTGGGTCAACGGCGTCGAATAGCCCGAGACTGAAATGTCAGTGGTATTTTTTTTTCTCCAAGTTTCTTTTTGCAAGGTGTTTTATATTTTGTTACACATACAACTAGTGGTGTTAGAAACTACGACCTTGACTGTCGTGCATTTTGTATTATCTCAAATTCTGTTCCAGCAATGTGATCAAACTAAAGAACATGTGGCACAGCGCTGCGAGTATTCACGTTTCCTCTTTGAATTTTTGTAAGTGACGTTTGCCTGGCATGTGAGGAACACCTGTGATCTATCTAACATCTAACGCTGCAGTTAGGTAATGTAAACACTTGAAGATTATTGTCGGTGTTCATAGTTTAGTTCCACATGTGTGAGCTGGAAAACCAGACAACATTGCTTTAAATACAGATCATAACAATTAATCCCAAGTGATGATCAAATAAACAACACCTAATAATGGTAGTTACTGTGGTAATTCAACACCGAGAATTTGAGATATGATTTAAAACCACAGACAGAGAAGATAACTTGAGGTCTTTGTTCTACGCGTACGGTTATTACATTTATCCTCAAATTTCTCATCGAGGTCTCAATAAAAAAAAATATATCTTACTGTTGGTATCAAATTCCGACCTAAATTTCATCATCCCTTTACACTCCTTTTACTCTGGCTAAAAGATTTGTATGATCACCCTCTGAGAGAATGACCGCATCTTTGACCAGACTGAACATCGGTAATTTAGTAAGTTTCCCTCGGAACCACCTGGAATCAGTGACTCTGCGAGGGTAAACAGGCCTAACTATAGCTATAAGCCAATACTATGGAGGATTCAATGTAAGTCTGAGTTTCAATCTATTTTAAAATTTACAAAAGTCACCAAAATTCAAATGACAATTCATGTTTTCATTCCTGTGCCAAACATTCATAGGTAGCCTTAATCCTTCATCGATTAACAACAATTGGTTGATCAAAGATAGGACCGTTGTATCATATCCAGGTTAATAAATGGTTAATGAATAGTTCCTTGAAAACAGAACATAATCGGAGAACTAAACAAGTGGCATGACTGTAGCAACCACTGTTGTTAAATGAATTTGGAGTTGAATTAATCAACTAATATGCCTCAGCCTCCAGTCTAGTTCCCGTTCAAAATAGTGAGGGGAGAGATAAAAGTGATTACTTAATTAGACATTTCCTTTTTGCTTAAATTTAGAGAGGTGAGTATAGGTTTTCAGAGAGTATGTATTTCCCTTTCAAGTCTTGAAACGTATCCGTAACCTGCCCAGAACCTTTTTGCGACCACTGACAGCCTATGGCAAAGATGATGGTTTTATTTTCACAGGCTGATACACTAGTTACACAAATCACATGCACTTTATCACAAAATGGAACGTACAATACCACAACAGTACAACAAGCACTTTATTTGAATCTCACCAAACGTGATTATCCCAATACCACAATCTCGAAGTTAAGTCCATCAAAAGTAAAGTGTCATTGCTTTCATGTATTAATTTCAACATTGCAAGGCCTGTGGTTTTGCTTTTGCGAAACCTGTGGTTTTGCTTTCCTTCTATATTCATTTTATGTTTTCATCGAAATTTTTGTTACAATTGATACTCATGTAGTGTTATGGTTGAATGAATACATCCGTCTCAATTACAGTGTCTAGATGTATCGTACCACCATATATTTCTGTTTTAAAAGTAAAGAAAGTTCGTTGCCCCTCACACTTGACTTTCTTAATCGCAGGTTCAACTCACTAACTTTAATCCCATAGCGATCAGACAACAACTGGGTAGCCAAAACTATAAGAGCATGGATTAATATTATTCAGTGGGATGGACAACTGCTGAGATTTTCAAGTAGGGCTCTGCTAGGGCTGAGGTTGGATTTACCCCAAGAGGATGATTATGGGTTGAGATAGCCCAATGAGGATGAACACCGGCCTAGGAATACCCAAAGGGATAAGCACGAGTTGAGATTTTCCGATGGGGATGAGCATGAGTTACGATCATCCGGCGAGGATGAACGTTATACACTCGGACACTCCGGGCCATTGATGAAGGACTCAGCAAGGACACAAAGTTAGGATAGTCAACATACGAGAAATGAAACGTCTAGTAAGACTATAAAATAATTAGAAGTTTGAAGGATTTATATACAAGTACAAATTGTTGCATTTCTTCATTAGAGTGAGTGTGGAGGTTCCAAATATAGAGCATTTGTAAGACTATAAAATAATTATAAGTTTGAAGGATTTATATACAAGTACAAATTGTTGGATTTCTTCATTGGAGTGAGTGTGGAGGTTCCAAATATAGAGCATTTGAAACTAAGAAAATTAACAGAAAGAGAGTTAATAGCACGTTTAGGATAAGAATGGGTCTCATAACAAAATGAAAAGTGAATCCATGACTATTTAAAGAGAATGACTAATCTTAATAGCAATATTAATAAAATACATAATGAACATTTAGTTTACCAAAGGAGTCAAGCCTAGCTTATGAAAGGTTATGTTTAAATTGTAGACTTAAAAGGTGATAATTCTCTGAAAGGAAAAGTAAAGATAAATTAAGGCATTATACCAAGTTAAAATTGTCTTTTCGAGAGAGAGAGAGAGAGAGAGAGAGAGAGAGAGAGAGGGCGGGGGGTGGAGAGAGAGAGAGAGAGAGAGGTGGAGAGAGTGGCAAAGAGGGACATTTATTCAAATAATCTCTGAATTTGTGTCTGTAATTTTCTGAACGTGATCAATCCAATTCATACAAAAAGACAAGAAATTTTTCAAAACTGTTAAGTCAAACCGGTAAGTCAATTACAAGGATATAAAAATATAGTCTGCATCAATTTACAAGAGTTATAATAAAGAAGACCGTGGAATAAGTAGAGCGAGCTTTGAAAGCTAATCGGGGTAATCACATATAAACAAGACAATAAATAGGTTACAAATTTGACGATAATAGAAAACAAGAAAGCAACAAAAAAAATAGCTGTCAGTGTTGTTTTTCTGTATCAATCTGTAACATTCTATATAATCGGGGGGGGGGGGGGGGGGGGATTTGAAAGACCAACACTAAGCATCTACTACTGTATTAACAGGCATTAAATTAAAACTAAAATATGAAATACAAATATTACTTAGGGTGTTTGGTTGTTCATTTACATGACTATCAATCTGAAAATTGAAAGAATTGAAAAACAATCGTTGTAAAGCTCATTGTTAATATGACTCTCATAAAATAACGATTAAGCGGTATATTGTTATAAGTTTTAGAGGCACATGGATGCAGTCGCATCGTTGAGGATTTTGCTCAAGATGATATATATGATACATAAGTAATGTTAATGTCAGGACTCTCAACAAGAATGCTCTAAGCATTTAGCTGAGCAGAAATATATTTTAGAATTTGACGAAATTACAGGCTATTCATGACTGACTACTCTGAGTTTCGTGGATAACACCACTCGTCTAAAACTCAGTGTAGATTCAGTGTGGAATGCGCTACCCAACATGCAATAATCTAGTTTTATGTGGGTCACATTTTTGTGGGACCCCTTTGTAAGTGCCCCTCTGGCCCAAGCTTAAATCCGACTCTGATATAATTGAGACATAGAATCGAATTACTTGAGACAGACCTTGACTGTTCTTCGTGCATTCGTAACTGACAGTCGGAAGTTCTTGCAAAGGCTGTATCTCCTTAAACACTTTCATACCTGAAGAGGAAGGAAAAATTAAATATGATTGACATTTCAAGAATGGTTACAGGTGTACACTAGCAAATCGTTTGCCGAAGATGCAGTATATTCTACATGAATAAGTTACTACATAAATATCATACTCCATTTTTTTTTTCCACAGTTGAAATGTCTCAGTGAAAGCTCTGTGTTACACGCATTCGTGTTCCGAATCGTGCACCCTAACTGTCACTCAATGGAAAGTGTCGTGCCTGGAGTACAGGGAAATATTACGTTTCAGAAAAAAAGATCTCTATGGATACAGAATTACGGATTCTTAAAAATAAAGAGGGATGGTAGCCTTCTTTTCAAAAAATTAACTCTCTGACAGATAGCGATTCAGTTGTTGCTCAAGAATAATTTGTTCACTCAATCTTTCAAAAGTGCAAATGATGTATCTCCTACTTCACATCTTATGCATAATTTTTTGAAGAGATGAAGCTGTTGCAGATGTTTAATGGTGAAACTGAATGGCTGAACATAGAGTATATCTATTTTGTTTGTATGCCATGATGGTGCAATTTCTTCAACGAAATGTTTTCCTTTAAGAGACTAGGTACACCGTTTACTGACTTCTGGTAATACAAAAATGGAGTTGAAAAGTGATAGGAAGGCAATTCATTTCTCATGCATCAAACCGCTAATCTCCCTAATACTGTAGCTGTTCAAGATGTGTTGCTAACTTACGAGCTGACGTGTCTAATTTATACGGTTGAACAAGTGTTAAATTGTGAATGAAAAAAACACTTAACGTTAGGCTCACCGAGCAAAATTTATGTTCGCTTGGTTTGAGATCATATTCCAGTGACTGTTTTTGTATTGCAACATACTGCATGCATTTCTTTCATGAAGATGCAAATTGTCCAATACCTTATTTGGACTGTACACAGCACGAACCCAGATAGAGGGCGAGTAAACGTGCCTCCCCCCCCCCCCAAAAAAAAGAGAAAAAAAATCATGGTAGAAAAAAGGAAAGTAGGTAGAAGGTAGGAAATATGTGTTCAAGTAAATGGGGATATCACTTAAAGAGGAAAGCCCTCCTGTTTTATATTCCACCCTGGACAGCAAGGACGACGACCAATAACCCTGGTGCCTCCAAAACAGCAATTCTGACCACCAGCCCGGTAGACGTTCGCACTTGAACGTGAAAAGTAAAAGAAAAATCTCTGATTAATTAGCAAATCACCCCCTTCTGTGCGTTTGGTCACGAGAAACTAATATTATTTTCCACATACATAGTTTGGATTCATGTTCGGAATAAGTCAAGAAAATAGTTACCAGGTAGAGGAGATGTTGTTACGTCTTTGTAGGGAAAGTAATGAATGTCTTAGATGTAGCACTAAACACATTAATTTTTAATATTTCGATGTGCAATGGGAAAAAATGCAACAACGTAAATATCACATGAAGAGCTCCAGTAACTTCATTTCCCGTCTTTGGGTATCATATCTGGTGGTACTTGTATATCTATATTTAGCCTATGTTTGTTGATGTATACCTTACTACGTAGTTTACCAGCGTATGTCTCGTCCATCATTGCTAAGCACTAAGTCAGTACGGGGATCCTTATGCTTTAAGTTTCTAGCATACTTTTCTGACCAACCAGTAAAGTAGCGACCAGTTCTGGTCAACACTTGCAACAGTTCAGCAAAGTCAGTAGCCTCTTGTTGTACATTATTCCATAAGGAGAAATGTTTTTGCTAGAAAATGCCTAATCCGTAGTGCACTGTATAAAAGCGTAAAAAAAAAATATGTTGCCAAACCTGTTTTGAGATAAATGTATGTGTAAAACAGAAACAAACTTCGAAATCAGAACATGATGGGATATCTCAATACATGAAATGAATGACCGTCACCACATGAATTCTGAGACACCGTAAAGAAGTAAAACATATGTGTAACATTGAAACGTTAATTTAAAACTGGACTGAGCATTAACCAAGATGGAGTTGGGAATCGGGGTTAATGCAAATGATGCATGGGCAGCGTAAGTGCATTGTATGCATGGGATGGATGCACAATCAGGATTTAATACAAGCAAAATAGAGAGCCCAGCCAGATCAAATTTAAGTGATATTATCAACCATGGAGAGTTATCTTCACTTAACGCACAGGTCCAACCTTGATTTACCTTGTTTATTCATACACTGTGATAATTGAATTAACAAGAAGAAAATGAAAGAAAACTTTGGTTTGTAAACAACAGCATTTTCATCGGAAACGATTCCACAGAAAGAGGTAAGCAAGATTCACAACATAATAACAATGTCCGTGCGCAATATGCAAAGTAGGCCTAGGTGAATAGGTCACACTGTTGTCCATTCCAGCTATAACGCGCAAAGTGTTAGTCTGCTTGCTTCCTTGAATGGTATCAATAATTGAATGTCAATGACACGTAATTTTACCATGGAAACTATTGCTATGGCAACCGAGTAAGTCATGATACCCTCTACCTCATCCCATGTATTACATAAATAGGGATGAGGTAATAATGGCTTAGAGCAACAGATTGATCTCCCTAATTCTAACTCTAGATGTTATCCCTACATTTTAACCATAGGGACTATTCATATATTTCACAATTGAGTAACAACACTGCACTAAAAGCGATGCATTTTTTAATGACTATTGTACGTTAATTATGAGTGTTTGCATTTGTATAGAAGTGAAGGTAGAATACTCTTAATTGTAAGGAAACTCTACAAAGTCACAGATACTGTTTCGCAAGAACTTAGACTTTTGTACACTCTTATTTCGGTTTTTTTTTTTTTTTTTTTTGGCTCACCTTTTTCGCTGTTGAAATAAAACTTGGTTAGATCTATGAATACACATTGTTAGGGACTGAATGCAAAAAAAAAAAAAAAAAAATTAAAAAGGAGCATGCAACTGTTAGCACTTGAAGTGACAAAACAAAAAGAAACTTTCTATATTAGATACACCTATTGATAAATCATATTGCTGTCGTCAGTGTAAAGAGGCCACGTATTTGGTTTGTGTAAAACTCGCTGTTAGTTATTGATAAAGATTGTTTCTGACATTGTTGATCATATATATTCTGCATTTGTCTGGAATACTAGGAAAATTTGGATTCAAGGGTGAGACTTTAAATGATTCATTATGCGATGGGAGAATTTGTAGTAAAGACTTTCAACAGTGTTTAGTTCGAATGAGAGGAGAGACGTTGGAAAAAGAATATAGTAGTTCTACTATCTTTTTTCTCTATCGTGAATTTCAACAACTATCATGGCTTGTGCATATCGAAATCGTGAGCGCAAGCGTAAGGATCGTGGTCACACATAAATACCACGAAATGGTTGAAGGAAAAACACAGTCCAATCAGAATACAATGAAATGTTTGTCGTTTGCAGCTCTTACCAGAAGGAAAACATTGTTAAAGCTATACATATCAATAACAATTTCGCTCAGGTGTTTGAACAGTGTGCCTGTCATGTCAATGAAAAGACTGCATTGACGAAAGGTATAAAAAAGGTTACGTGTTATAACTTGAAGAGGAAATGCAAAATGTCACTCTATGTAAATAAGGAAGAGAAAGTAAGTTACTGGTATTCTTTGAATAACTCTTGATGTAAAACTTCTTTTGTATGACAGTAATTTACTGGTCAATCATTGAACGCCATTTTAACTTTTACTTTGTAAGATTTCTCAGTAATTAGACTAGCACTGTAATAGAGAAAGCGACACACTTAGCATTGGTTAAACTTGTTGGTTTGCACTACCATCATTGCTGCTATCAATGCAGAGATTTATCGGAAAATCTGAATCCCAGAATCTGTACGGGAACGTAAAGAACTAGCCTGGATTTACCGATTAAGTACTTTGCAACCCACGGGTCTTAACGTAAAAAAGTTAGTGAAGCGAAACTAACTTCCTGTAATCGCTTTTTCAAACTTTCATATATATATATATATATATATATATATATATATATATATATATATATATATATATATATATATATATATATATGAGATGAATTTATCTAAAGTAGGTTACAAAGTGCTCTATATGCTAGGCACAGAGCTATGAGATTGCTGCCTGAAGATTGCGAGGAAATCATGAAACTCTGAGTTGCAGCCACAAGTCCAAATACAGTGTATAGTCATCGTATATATATATATATATATATATATATATATATATATATATATATATATATATATATATATATAAATGATCCCGGCCCTCCTGATATCAATGCCATTTTGAGAAAATATCATCATCTTCCCCACCAATTCGAATTCATGCTCAACGCTGTCCCTAACCTACCAGTTTTAAGTTTTCGTAACATACCTAACGTTGGCAACACTCTCGTGCGTGCTGAGTTAAGACCCTGCTAATGACCTTTTGAATCCCAATTTGAGTTGCGAACTGTGTAAGATTATGTTGTGTACTAGTTCACAGCGTAGCCATGCAAATGATAAAGTTTTTCACTTAAAATCTAATGGAAGCTTCCGTAATGTTACTTTAGCATTTATTGTATCGTCTGTCCTCCTTGTAATATTCAGTAAGTGGGATCCTCTGCCAAACGTCACTCTCGGCTAAATCAACAAAAATCCTCCTTACAAAGCTCTAAGAACAAAGCTCTAAGAACCGCAATGATTGTTGGAGTCTCTATCATTACCTTTCCACCCATTCCCCAAGCAATTTCAAATTCACCATTTTATAGGTCATCGATAGCGAATACGCCCTACGTAACAAAGGAAACCAACTGGATTGGAAGCGTGACGCAATCTTCCAGATGGGACTTCAAAGACGGGTTTCATGCCCAAGTTCGAAAATCCAGGTCCAAAGACAAATAGACATTGTGTTTCCCACGCTTCAGTTGCATTAAGATCCAACAACTTTTACAATCTCCTTTTCTATATATAAATACCTGAAAATAGATTTATTTGTGAACTGTGTACTTTACTTGATATTTGTTGTAATAGGTATCTAATCTCCAGTGACGCATTGTTATATTGTTATGCAAACACTATATTGATCTTACTTGTGCGATATTAGACTCATAGTTTTATGACGAGTATGCGTGGTTTTGATGTAATGATGAGCACCATTTAAATCACTGTATCAATTTTTCATGTGCCCGACAGTTTTGTGTAGGCTCGTATACCATTATAAGAATTCGGTGTACTTGTGCGTCTGCGTTTCATTTTGAAATCTGTCTTGTATAAATTTATTTTGAAACTGGCATCGCTGCAGTATTGTTTAGTTGCCTTTGTTAAAGGGTTCAATAAACGAAACGTCGAAAATACAAATAAATTCATTGCGTCAACATATGTATCTATACATAGCATATGTATATATTCATAACATATGTATATACACATATACATAACATCGAAAGTAAAAGATGACATGCTTAAGACAATGAAAGATGTGAATGAAAGATTCTACAGCAGTCACCTTGAGAGCAAACTTAGTTTTCTACAGAGGGTAAACAAAGTAATAAATGAAGGAAGTAGAGCTTAGTCTGTTTATTAGAACTCCTGGTCGAGTGATGCAAAAAGAAATGTATAAGTTCATTATCCCAATTTGGGCATTACTTGAGATTCCGTAAACTATATTGAATTGACTGCAAAACTGTGCAGATAAGAAGTTTTGTAAAAGTCTAATAAGATTGTAGACATTTGTAGAAAAATACGATCAGATTCATCTTCATTATTTCATCACATTTTGTTATTTCATCACATTTGATCACCTGATATTAATTGTCCGTTGACTGTTATCCTTTGATAAATTTATGACCAATATCTATTAACAGTAAATGAATGACGTGTGGTTTCACAAGAATTATTCTCTCTCATGTTATTCACAGACTTTTGCCAAATTTGTTACTTTGATTAATATCATCGGTAGCTAACTACAGTTCATCATTTACGCAAGCGTCAAAGACATTTAAAAGGATCCCCCACAATATCATGTCTCTCAAAAAGATACTTAGTACGTTATTGTTGGCAAGAACAGCTCACTGGTTTCAGGTGCAAAAAGTATCAAGTATCAGTATAACAGGAATTCCATTCTAACACAGTGACATAATTTAGATAGTTAATGTTTAAAACATGGTCTCCCCCTGTTTTGATTCCCACAATTCACTGCATACGAGCATCGGCATGTACAGTGTTGAATAGAGCAGGACATTCAACACATGAATCGGTAATTACTGGTCATGATTGAGAGTAGTGTTAGACTTTATGTGAATGCCTTGAGATCAGCAGAGAGGACAGTTGTCAGACAGCCTAAGCTGCACGATTGTCGGAGATCAACAAAACGCGAATGTTCGAGGTAGGCTTATTACTTCCCCAAAACCATCTGGATTCTGGAAGCATTTCCGAAAAGTGTATTGCTTAGCCAAGTAATACAGTAATACTACAGTTAAGATGACACAAGTCGAGGTATTTCTGAACATGAATTAAATTAATTAAGAAATAAAAACACTTGAGAGCACTGTAAAGACCCATAAATGATTTATGGCACCATTTACATCAGCGCTAGGCAATTTATGCATGAAACGAGAATGAAAGTTGTAATATTGATTGATGGGTGGGAACACACTCCCAGAAACTCCCAACGAACTTTCACTAGTACTGTTCTCTATGCAATTGGCAGACTTAAAGGAAGATAAGATCCCATGAAAAAGCTTGTCCTAACCATGTAAATTGAAGTGTGCTTCCTCTCCATTATCCGTCTTGCTACGTCTGTTATTATAACATTAAATGCACTTTCTACAGTTTACATAATTATGGTCACTTCTGAATTGTCAATGGAACGTCCCGGTACCTTTACACCATCACTACGTTGATTTCAGAAACGTTAACATTTATGTGTGAAGTACGATGATGTAATTCACGAGTAAAATATGTGAAGAAGATGTCAGCCAATAAACGTTTCAGATATTCATTGATAATTCAGCCCCTTGGGTATATATTGTTTTCTAATATTGCCTATGCAGACTCATTAATACCAACAACAGTCTGCACTAAATAGCTACAAAAGGTAGAAATAATAACTACTTCCAAAATAGTACACCACCTGGCATGGAAGCATTCTCCATTCATTCTTGAAATAAAGGTTAAGTAAAAAAAATAACATTAGCCATATCATACATGTCCGTCGGCTGACGTCACACATTTTCATATTTGGCCTACGTTTATTCAAGATGCATTTGCAAAACAGAAATTCGTGAAGTGGTGAAATTACTTAGGCGTGTATTAGAAGATGTATCGTAAAGATGACATGGAACTTAAGCACTATTTATTCAAGTGATTATTTGTGCATAAGAGCTATCTTAATAGCAACTGCTGTCATTGTTGTATCTCAAAAATGATGCCATGAAAAAGGTTATTGGAAACAAAACCTCGACTTGTTTTCTTTTTTTGAGCCTTAAGCTTGTAGCAAACACTGTTTCTTGCCATTCACTGTTTCTTGCGATTCTTAAATTTATCTTCTGCTTTAAATTATCGTTGATGGCTTCTGTGGAATCCTCATATCTCTTGCTGTTTGTTGTTAATAAATTGAAGTATCAATACTTTCATATTCACCTGCACAACTTTTTCATTTGTTTTCAACAACTCACCCCCCCCCCCCCTCTCTCTCTCTTTCAGTTTCCTTCTATCTGCACCGTGAATAGCGTGAAGTAATCTGTAAGGAAATTGGGTTAATTGGGCTTGACTTAGATGAAAATTGGCAGGTTTTCATTTCTTCCACTTCCCTTCGACTCTTCTTATGACTGTCCCAACTTTTTGAAGCATGTATTGCTGATTTACCACCTCTAATTAGACTTCTCTAAATACTCTGTATTACGTCGTGACGTTAAGTAGTTACTTGTTGAAAGAACAAACTTCAAACGTCCATAGCGGCGATTCTACTGGTAAGTCAATGGGTTCTTGGCAGTGTTCTCTCATGTGTAGCGAGTTTGCAATCGC
The DNA here is from genome assembly GCA_021234535.1 of Stichopus chloronotus. Taxonomy (NCBI): domain Eukaryota; kingdom Metazoa; phylum Echinodermata; class Holothuroidea; order Aspidochirotida; family Stichopodidae; genus Stichopus; species Stichopus chloronotus. The sequence goes on along the minus strand of CM037837.1, from coordinate 28,673,234 downwards.
AAAGATATATCAGGGAAGAGGTTTGAGAGGCTGGGGTACAGCTCATCTCCTAAAAGTTTTTAACAATTAAGATGCTATTTGTGCCATTTACATAGGATTTCTTTCTATCTGAAGTAGCCTATTTTAAAATGATCTACCAAGAGAAGCCTTTTACGAGACGAGGGTATTCTATAGGGGAGGAGCAGCTCCTATTTCAGAGGTACGACAAATTTCAAACTGGGACAAATCGTCCTCCTAAAACCATCAGTGGAATACATTGCTTCGATATTCAGAACAATTCAAGCAATATTTTTTATTAATCCGTACCCCTCATCAACAGACCCTTGATAGGTTGTATGCTATGTTGTTGGCAATCAGAGGAAAGCACGGTGGTCAAATCGACATTTTCATCGACTTCTCATGGGGTGTAAATCAGAATCAATCAGAATTTCACCAACAGACCATTGAAGCGTAAACGCTTTGAATTACTTTGAGAAATTAAGAAGGCATTATGACAGTTTTTATTTTTAACATTAATTCCTCTCTTGTCACATTTTGAAAAGTAAAACTGGAATTAACCGTTCGTCAGTGATAATATTTCGTCACTCAAGACACAGAAAGCATACTTCTATTGTGTCTGTGTGATTGTTGCTCATTTACTATTTGCAGCCAGAGTATTTATATCGTCATTGTCTCCATAATATATCGTCATTGTCTTTTAATTTATTACAGTGTGGTCTTCGAGTACGCCTAGGCTTTGTTTCTCATTAGATGGGTTATGACTAATCTGTCACCCTTAGTCTCCTCTGCTAAATTTACAGACTGCATAAGTGGACGTAACATTTTTCACTTAAATTGTGACCAATTAAGTACTTATCTCATTAACGTTTAGTTTCGTCTATTGGGCTCTTATGCATATCATATTTATCACTGTCCATAAGATAAAGAAACCATGGCTGCACTTAATGAATTAATCATTGAGACTTCAGCCATTGAGACTTCAACCATTGTTTCGAATAGAATTTTCTAGGTGGGGGCACTTGTCAACGCATGACAAAGGGACATTTTTTCCTCAATGAAAAACCCTGTCTTAGTCAGGGAGTATGTGTCCAACAGACACTTTCTTCAAACTTCAATGTTAGAATGTTTTAAAGATCTAGAAAATCGCCCAGCGTTTAAACTTCCGATTTTATTTGACACGAGTGTCTCTTACATACCAATCATTACCACCATTTACTTATCAGTACCTTTGATTTTTCATGGTTCAAAGAACATACCAAGAGGAAATGTCAGTAACCTTGATGATGATGATGTTCTAGCAGGAGACAGTAGCCCTCGCCCTGGGAAGTTTGCAGGTTCCCTCCCTACATTGGAATATCCATGAGTGTATTTGGTGCTTCGGTTGTCACCGCTGCAAACTTGATATGCTGAATGATCACGGTTAATTTTTGAAGAGCAAATTCTACCCTTGATTGCCCACTGATTAATTTTCAATCAGTACCATGGGGATCACAAAACAATTCACGGTGTCCCTTTAATAACACTCGCGCGTATACAAAAGGACATTGAGACTACTGTAGTGAGGGCAGTTTCTATGTGAAACGCGTGGCAGGGACGCTTCATGACGCAATGACACAAGCGAAATCTGGGGAAACATGCATGAAACACGATTTATCCTGAGATATAGTTTGAGAAATTGGAAATACTATTTCATCATATATCTCCATCTTTTCAAGGTTATGACAATGCCCCTTCCCCCTTCCTCCCTGCACACATACCATTGGCTAGGCCTATTCCACTGGAACCGTGCTCTTTGGTAATTATGCAAATGACAGTAAAACTATTCCAGAATTTTTTTTCTTTCCTGTGAGAAAGGAATATGACCTAACTTGGCCTAATAAGCCCACAACGGCTCAGAGCTCTATTCTAAAGGGAAGGCAATCAATAACAATATTTACATCACCTTTTCCAAACTTTTATTAATCATAGTTTTCATAATGATCATCGTTATGACCACAATCATCCTGATTTTTATCACCATCCTAATAACGCTCCTAATCATCATCATAATCATCACCATCACCATCATCCTCACCATTATTATCATCATCATCACCATCATCATCGTTAGCATTGCACACGGTAGCTGATAAATTTGTTTTCCGTTAAAGGGTCTTTTTTTGGCTTCATTGCTTCTGAATATATCCTCACAGGTTGAGAGAAAAAAGAAAGTGTTTCTTAACTACTCATAAACAAGATGAGTAGTTTCATTTTCTCTTATAACTAACCCCAGCTGAACATGGAAAACATGTTTTGTAGCACTATATGTAATACGTCAACCAATGTTAATCAATTACATGTTTGTCAGAGTGAAACCTACCCTTCGATACTGGCTATGCATGAACTTTTGTTTTCTATCCATCCAGTCTGCTTGACTTCACATAAAATATCACACACAGTGTGCCACAGATTTTCATTCTGTCTTATGACTTAAGAGACAAAATTTCAGTCACACTTATTATCTCGTGTTAGACATTTTGATGGTTCACCCTGCTGACTCAAAAATGAATGAACGGTTTACTATTTTCATCACAGCCATATTCGTCTCTTCCAGTGGAGAAGGTGAAGCCTATTGCACTAATCTAACCAATACCTTCAACGTATTCTTCAGTACTTTAGGAGAGGGTAAAAACCTATCTTGTGACATCCCGCGTTCTTGTGCAAAGGGAATTTGGTTGCACACAAATAGTACTAGGTGGCATACTGATACAAAAAACATCAACGCCGAAGGATTAGCCGTCTCCAATTCTTACTACGATGACAAAATTGAAAACGTTCTACAGATTGCAAATATCTCGACAGAAGAGACGGGAACATATTCATGCATTTGTCAAACCAAGCAAGGGTCATATGAAGAAGTGTCTTGTTATCACTTGAAATTTGGCCAATCATGTGATTTAAGAGTTCGTCACGCTGATGTTTGGAAAGTAAGTCTCCTTTTCATACAAGTTTCAGGTGGTTCCATTTGTATTACTTAAAAATGAACGTATATCAATGCATTGAACATATTAGTTCTTGCACCTGTTATCACATAAATTTTAAAGATGGTATCGTAGAACCTGTAAAACTGTTGGCCTAGTTACCTTTCAAACGTTTAGTACAATTGAACTTTTAAGCAATTTACACTTTAACATGTTGCTTCGTGACTTTCTTTTCTCTTTACCTTATCTTTCTTAATACGGGATATTCTACTTGTTCTTGAAGGAATTATTAACCAGAGATTTTAAAAGCTAATTGGAGTAAATATAAAGATTAGGACTTTGATTATATTTTTTTACTTAAAAATATGAATTTTGGTTATAAATGTCGAGCGTAGATGAAAAGATGCAATGTGAAGTGTGGGCTTATGCGGATGATCTTATCAAATTTTATTGAAATTTTCAAATCAGTCGGCGGAAATATCAAACAGAAGAAGGTACTGTTAAACGTCCATTGAATTTGTCAGGACGGAGAAATTTACAATTAAGGAGTAAAAAAGACGTACATTGTCGTGTAAAACGCAAACGTTTCCCATTACCGTTCTGTAAACTTACAATGATGATGTGGAATGTATGTAAACCAACCATTACGTACTATTATTCGTTAAGGTCCCATGTTTATGTGCCAATTCTTCCCCTTTATGAAATAAAAGATATTCTAGGTACAACTCTGAGTATCCTTCGATTCTTTTGGGGATCCCATGGTGCAAACAACCCTCGTGATGCCCCAGCACTAAAATTGTTCAATGACAAACTGCAAAGACTTCCAAAAGTGTTCAGGAGAATCGTGTCCCACCAAACTAAAAGTAAGAAACTACTGATAGCGCTATTTCCAGGAGCTCACTTGCGTAGCCTGGGAAAGCAAGTTAACCCGATATAAAAACATTCCGGTAAGCTCCTCGCCCACTGATGGTGGTCTTCAGTTTAGATAGTCTCTTTCAAGGAACTCTGTAGTTTCCCATAGTTCCCTTCAATCCCTTTCTCTAATATCAGCCACATCTTTTTTTTAAATCTGGATCCTTACATGCATGTTATGCTTGTGACAATTGAATAGGGCACTGTCACTATATGCATCTATAAGCTTAAACGAAATCCAACAGTTATTATTTAGTGACCTACACTGTAAAAAGTGTTTGTAACTTTACAGAAAATAAAACAAAGAGATATAAAAATACAGAAATACTGTGGCAAATATTTGCCTTCTTATATATTTCTTCTTCTTTTTTGCTGTAAATTTACAGATATCTTTCACAGTGTATATGCCAATATGAAAATCAAATGTGATTGAATAGGGACACCACCGTGCAAGTTTCCTCTTTTGTGGAGAGGTCACCTTCACCGGCATATGTTGTCTTTCGAAATGGCTGAGGGAACTACAAAACTAATAAGTAATTCATACCGTGTAATGTATTCAGGGAGGTGTTATTAGATAGGGCAGGTTAAGTTCCTCTCTTCCAGTATAAACTACGTTTACACTACTGTAAGCTACGAGCCAGTCTTGTATTTCACTTCCCTGACTGATGAGATATGACGTATTGTGAAGGAGAATACACATTGTTCATTTGCCATTGTAGATATTCAGCAGAGAAGACAGGAAAAGACATCAAATGAATGTATCAGAGAATGAAAGAAGAGTAGAAGCGACATGTGAGGAAGGTCTCAACATAAGATCTAATTGCTCCGAAATAGGTAAAGTTGTCGAACGCAATCTTTGGAAGATGGAAATTTCTTGGAAATAACAAGTATTCAGGCCTATCGCTGTTTTTTCGTTCTACATCAAATTGTTCTTGATATCACAAAATATAATTTCATTCACTGATATCAACTATTTGTGCAAAACTAACAATCATCTGTATAGTAAAGTAGACCAATAGCATCAGTTTGATCGCAATCAAACTCAGTTAAAATTTGACCGCACTGCAAGACAATTTACTTAATCAAATATGTTTGGGAGATAATACGCAAATGGTCATGTTTTCAACTTTGACATAACAACCAGAAGCAATGTCTGTCGCCATGCAGTCATTGTGCAAGTAGGCTGACAAAATGGGATAACACTCCCCGACCTCAGTTCTATAATGTTTTTTACACATAAAATAAGCAGCACATAACTTTTTCACCCATTAGATTAATAAATTAGTAGCAGAAATATGACAGAACAGATCTGTAGCCAGTCAGGTGCACAAGAGGGCGATCTCCCACACATGCTGACAACAGTGTATCCACTCTCCACTCTGTGTGGAAAAATCGACGGAAAATAACTAGTAAACGAGAACCCGGTATGACTTAGCGATTATTCAGCAAAAGTAGAAACAAACAAAATAATAATCGTATTTTGTTTCCTGCAACTTTTATCTTTAAGTACAAAAAGTTTGCTCTTTCATCTTTAGTTATACTTTGGACTTGCACTCGTTTCACACATAGTGAAAGTGTGACGGTTTTAGGATTAAGCTATTAATCTTTCATGTGGCCACGTCGCCACCCCATCCCTTTGACTTTAACCAGTGATTGTACAAAGTGAAAAGGCGTCAGCCAACTCAGTATCCTGCAATCTAGGGTTGTTTTGCAGCTACAACTTTTCTAGCGCTTTGCTCCTTTAGACCACTATTTTACCTAGTATGAAGTGACTATAGCTAGGTTCCACTTGAGTCTATACACCCCTCCTCTATTCAGGAAAAATACACCCACCCAGTCAGTGGTCTATCCCCCCCCCCCCCCCCCCGCAATGTTTATGCTCCCTAGTAACCGTTCCTGGCTACGGGAATGTAACAGAACATCGCCTGTTATGACTGAGATGTTATATTCTTCTCAATGGTCAGTCGGTTAATATATAACACTAGATCAAAACACCTTTTGAATCAACCATATGTCAGAACAAAACTTGCCCATTCTCAGTTAAGAAGCACTGGTGTCCAATTTTGGAATTCTTTACCTCCAGATATAACAGAAACTCAAAATGTGCAAACATTCAAAAAGAAGCTGAAATATTACTTATTGAACAACAACTCAAAATAACAGGTTACTTTTCCACCTTTAACGCTTCCTTCTCCGTGTGTCATTTCCTATTCTTTCCTCCTTCCTTTAGTGTTTTTGTGTTTAGTCTTTAAGAAAGGGACCAGGCTCGAAAAGTTTCTACTTATTTCTGGTTCCTCTACAAAGCATTACACTTGCACTATTTTCTCTAAATTATTATTTTGTTAAGCCATGAATACCTTGTCATTCCTTCTTTATGCTATTTTATCATGAATTTCTGTACCAATTGGAATGTCATCTGTGTACTTTATATTATGTTACAATGGTTGTAGAAAATAAACTTCAAACTTCATATAAAATTAACATAGGAAGAAATTCTCAGTACAAAAATACTACTGTTCCTTTCGTTTAATTAAAGTCTGGCTAAAGGATATAACATAACGACGATGAGCACACAGTCATTACCCTGCATATTAATGTAAAATACAGGCGTCTTTAAAGAGAGAATATATTCAAATTATAAAAGTATCTAATGGATAATCCCCATTTTGCTTACTACTCCAATCTCCATCAATTTCACTTAAGAATTTTACTTAAAGTCACTATTCTTTATACTTTGCAGATTTCAGTTTCGCTTTCATACACAAAAAGGGACAGATTTTGCCTACCTCTCTTTCAGGTCTGATGCTGTTTGAAGCTAGCGACAATTGCTGGATACGGTGCACTAGTAACAGTGATGAAGAATGTAAAATCAGAGTGACTTTTAGGGTGGTACCGAGATCAGTATCACATACAAGCACCGCAGTTGACGATAGTTCGCTGGAAACGAGATCAGTATTGCATACGAGCAATACAGGTACAAATAGTTTTCTTACATCGACCAACAGCGCCATACTTTATTTCAATAGATCGGAACCTACCAATGTCTATCTCTCAACAAATAATTATTCCAAGTCGGATGGTGACAATATTAGTTATGTCTCCACAGAGGCTAATCTAAGTAGTGCAGGTGCTCCTCTAACGACTTCAAGAATAAAGCTTAAAGACAATAGTACAAACAGTATAATCTTTTTTCTTGTAACAGTGATATGCATTCTGCTTATCGTAGTTGTTGCTTTGTTTAGAAAGCTGTTTTCAAGACATACATCTACCAGTCAATCAAGGGAAAAAGAAACTAGTTGTAATCATCTTTATGAGACAGTTATAGATGACGAAATACGAAAAGATGAGAAGCAAAAGGAAGGACCATTGCAAAATCAGACGAAGTGCGGGTTCCCCTTCAAGTTTACAAGTATCCAGAGCTCCGATATCACATTTAACGTGGAATCAGTTTTTGATGACTCCTGTGTTGTTATCACCGAACAGCAAAAGTACAACACCAAAGCACCACAAGATGATTATTACGAAGTGATGCCCACTGAACCACAGAATAGTATCAAAGAAAGTAAAACTGTAACTGCCGCAAATGATATCGGTGAGTTTGACCAAGTTTCAGTTGCGGAGACATTTGACTCGGAGTTTGATACAAGTAGCGAAAGTGCACGATCATACGAGCTTCATCAGTGCGGCAATGTCCAATAAAGTCCCTTTTTCTTACTGGAACTTAAATTAATTTAAGTAGATTTAGTAGACAAGTAGATTGAATCATTAAATGCAGTCAGCTTTGTGTACTAGTAATTTATAAGTGGCATTCTACTTCCATATGTAAATGGATGTATGAATATATGGATGTATGTATGGATATATATGGATGTATGGATGCATATTATAATACAATATTACAATTACATAGCCCAAGGTTTCTTCTTTATCGTGCGAATAAACATTTGTTTTATGCAGGTTATTTCAAGTCATGGATTGTAGTTCGAAATTGCTAAAACTATTGTCACAACGATAAATTTGAACAGAAGAATATGTGTGCATAATATCCTTGCTCTCTTTGCATGGATACGTTTTCACGATCTGTTACAAATCCTGTGTACTCTTCAGGCCAAGGAAAATGATATCTTTTGCAGATCATATTAATGAAGCAATATTTAAAGATAAAGATGACGTGAAATAGCTTTTTGTATGGGTGTTGGCATGGTCATTACTGAACAGTAACAGAACGTATGCAAGGCCACTAACAGTTTGGTGATAAGACGGTTAGGGACGGGTCATGCAAGTAGTTACGACTGAGACAAGGCTGATGATTTCAAGGATCCAGGAAGCGTCTCACATTTTCTCTGATCTTTATGCAGCGTTGAAGTGGAGGAAAAGTTTTGAATTTCATGAATATAGCAGTATACAATGACCCATATCTATGTCGGGGAAGTTGAATTATGTGCATCTAATATGGTGAGTTTCAAACAAATAAAACAATCATTCGATAACATATTTATGTTCGTTTATTAAACAGTGCTAAAGAAATGCTCCAGGGAATGGCTTTGTCAATGAAAACTATTAATTTGCCATTGCGAGCATTTTGAAACTTATGCCAATGTCTTATTCCTAACTCAAAATTTTGTTGTTTGAGGAAACACTCAGTTTGACAGGTATGTAAGATTTTTATTTGTCTCAAGGTTACAAGAATGCCATATAACAGCAGCAAGTTATTCCAAGAATAATTCTTTATGTTTTCTTTCAGTTAAAAAAGCTCGTTCAAGCTTGAAATTTGACATAGTGAAAATTTAGTTGATATACATTACATTGGTCTATTTTAAATATTTAGAAATTACGGTCACATTTCTTACACACTGGCAATATTTGTTTTAAGAAATGCAAAAGATATTTTTGTAATTGTTCCTACAATATGTGACATTACATATTAACAAAATGTAATGTACCATTTTCAAGTAGATATTTCTTAAGTAGATATTTCTTAAAAATTCAATTACTTCCAAGCGGAACGTGCTATTGACTAATTAAAGTCCTCTTGTTCATTACAGGGACTACATGAGACTCACTTATGAGGATTTTTTAAAGTCATGAGAAGTTACTACACTCAGAGAATTATTCACTTAAATTATGTAAAATAAGAACTCCATAAATTTTATGCAAAATTAATGTAAGCAGTATTTGTAAATTTTACATAATTTTGGTAAATTTTACTACATTTTAGTAAAATTGTTATATCATAATGTAAGACTTACATTAACTGTGTTTAAAATTTTACCAAAAAGTTATGGAGTTCTTATTTTACTTTACGTTTTTGTGAGTGTGCTGTTAATCGACACAGTTAGGAAGACGTTCCGTGGAAGGGTATCTACTTTCAGCAATCTTCAGCAATAAAACGGAGACCAATCTAGTGACTTGCCAAAGCAGTGAGCAAGAAGGCTCATATTCTAACATGAAACTCATGATTTTTTTCCTGGAAACATTGCATACGATATAAAAGGTGCCATGTCAGGAGCATCTCGAGAATTATAAATGAACCACAGATGTGTTTAAGTGCAATCCTTTTTGATATGCATTCTAATGTAATAATAAAATTCCAAATGTTATCCAATCATTACATAAAGTTTGATCTAAGGAAAGAATGCGATACAAAATATGTGTTGTTTTGTTCAACCGGCCCACAAGGGTGTCCTCATCCTAGTTCATGGAATCGTTTTTACAGTCGCAGTTTCCACTTTCCTTCATTCTGCATTTATAATGTAATGTTTAAAAGCTTCTTTCTTTCACGATTCACCAATTCCACTATGAAACACAATAACCACTTCGAATCTCAAACTAAGGACGATGCGCCTGTTATTTTAAAGCAGCAATAAAAAGATATTAGCATGTGAACTCTATGGGGAGTCCTTACGGTATTGGGAATTTTAACAATATCCTATTTTCATAACAGAAACCAAAACGGTTCACAATGACTCAGTGTCCCATCAATTTATGTAACTTAATATGGAGGGGGTCTGTAATTTTCACTTTACGTGTCGTAAATAGTCTGACTTAAAGCGATACCTTAAGGGAGAATAAAAGTTAAAACAAGAGTTTGACGTTCTAATAACCGTTGATAAATCAACAGGTAGAAATAATCAAATGATCACTGTTTACAGTGTTCTTCTGCATTGCAGTTCTTGTAAACGATCCAAGGAGATATTTAGGGAAGTATTGCACATGTATGTTACAGCGTTTACCTATCTTGACCGTCAAATTTGCTTCAAACATGTTTGTATATCTGTATATATGTCTTACATTACTCGACCCCTTGGGCAATGATCAATGCTCAGTGACGGGATAAATACTCATTCTCAATCCTTGAAATAATCCTATCCATTATTTATTTATCCAATATTTACCACTCAGTTAGAGAACTGGTCATCTCTCAATTACTGTAACGATTACTTGTATTTGATGTAATGTGACCAGGTTCAGTTGTTATTTGTGTGTCGTGATGTGTTATGCAAGTTGTGAGATGAGACACACGAGATCGATTTATCGACAATTAATTAGATGAATGCGACTATGTACAATAATCCAAACTTGTTGCTCCAAGTAAGATTTCTTTCCATAAACATGACTGAGTAGCTTAAAGTTCCTGTAGTGGGTCAACGCCGTCGAATAGCCCGAGACTGAAACGTCAGTGGTATTTTTATCCCTCGAGTTTGTTTTCGCAAGGTGTATTGTATTTTGTTTCACATACAAATAGTGGTGTTAGAAACTACGACCTTGACTGTCGTGCATTTTGCATTATCTCAAATTGTGTGCAAGCAATGTGATCAAACTAAAGAACATGTGGTACAGCGCTGCGAGTATTCACGTTTCCTCTTTGAATTTTTGTAAGTGACGTTTGCCTGGCATGTGAGGAACACCTGTGATCTATCTAACATCTAAGGTTGCTGTTAGGTGATGTAAACACTTGAAGATTATTGAAGGTGTTTGTTTGTTGCTTCATAGGTTAGTTCCATATGACAGTGACATGGAAAACCAGACAACATTGCGTTGATTACAGATCATAAGAAATTAATCCCAAGTGATGATCAAATAAACAACACCTAATAATGATAGTTACTATTGCAATGCAACACTGAGAACTTGAGATATGATTTAATACTACATACAGAGAAGATAAGTTGAGATCTTTGCTCTACAGTTATTACATTTATCATTAAATCTCTCATCGAGGTATCAATTAAAAAATATCTCACTGTTGGTGTCAAATTCCTACCTGAATTTCATCATCCCTTTAAACTGCAATGCTTTTCCTCTGGCTGTAAGATTTGTATGATCACTGCATCTTTGACCAGACTGAACATTAGTAACTTAGTAAGCTTTCCTCGGAACCACCTCGAATCAGTAACTCTGCAAGGGTAAACAGGCCTAACTATAGCTATAAGCCAATTCTATGGAACATTCAATGGTAGTCTGAGTTTCAAACCATTTTAAAATTTACAAAGTCACCAAACTTCCAATGACATTTTATTTTTTCATTACGGTGCCAAACATTCACGGGTAGCCTTCATCATTTATTAATGAATAACAATTGGTTGAATATAGATAGGACCGTTGTATCATATCCTGGTTAATAAATGGTTAATGAAGATTTGCTTGAAAACAGAACATAACTGTAGGAACCACTGCTGGTAAATGAATTTGGAGTTGAAGTAATCATCTAATATGCCTCAGCCTCCACTCTAGTTCTAGTTCAAAAAAGTGAGGGTAGAGATAAAAGTGATTACTTAATTACTTACTTTTGGGTGAACTTATTTGACCTATCCTAAAATTTTTAACTATGATGGTTAAGTCTTATAATGAACAGAAGAAAGGTTTCTGATCTGCTGGTTGTGATTTTCCTCCTGTGGTTTGAAGCGCTCTTACCTCTGACAAACTCCATTTCATTAGTACGTGGCAAATTTTGTTTATGACACACTTTGAAATTTTAACTCCTTTTCTCTCACTACACAGATAAAAGAAGGTAAGATCTCTTCATTTGTTAGAATGGAACCCTTTCCACCACATAAATTAAAAGTGATTGGCATTTAGCTATCCAGCTGTCTTCTCTCTGACTTTCACAAAAACTCGGTCAGTCCTCGGAGCAAACGAAATTATTTTTAAATAGAAAATGTGTTTTGTTCTTTGTGAGTGACAAATTTAAGAGAGGCTTCCTCAAAAGTGAAACTCAATTAACATTAAACAATGCAAGTTAGGATTATGAGTGATTATATACGCTACGTAAGCACCATCTTAGCTGGACTAGAATTGGTTTCCTTGACCTTGGTAAAGTAGTGTTACATTCCAGTGCGACAACTTTGCTTCTTTATAATATTTATTTTTACTAAAGTGACTTCATTGAAATGATTGCTAACATAACTGATAATGAAGTAACCACTTCGACTACATGAATAAGACATTTCCTTAATCTTAAATTTAGAGAGGTGAGTGCAGGTTTGTAGAGAGTGTGTATTTCCCTGTCAAGCCTTGAAACCTATCAGTAACCTGCCCAGAACCTTTCGGTGACCACTGAGAGCTTATGGCAAAGATGATGGTTTTATTTTCACAGCTTGATACACTCGTTATACAAATCACATACACTTTATCACGAAAAAGGGACATACAATACATCCGTCTCAATAACAGTGTCTAGATATATCTCACCACCATATATTTCTGTTTAAAAAGTAAAGAAAGTTCGTTGCCCCTCACACTTAACTTTCTTAATCGTAGGTTCAACTTACTAACTCTAATTTCATAGCGATCAGACAATAACTGGGTGGCCAAACTATAGGAGCATGGATTAATATAACTCGGTGGGATGAACAACCTTTAAGATTTCCAAGTTGGGCCTCTGCCAGGTTTGAGGTTATGTTTACCCCAAGAGGATGATTATGGGTTAAGATAGCCCAATGAGGATGAACACCGGCCTGGGAATACCCAAAGGGATAAGCACGAGTTGAGATTTTCCGATGGAGATGAGCGTAAGTTACGATCATCCGGCGAGGATGAAAGTTATACACTCTGACACTCCGGGCCATTAATTAAGTACTTAGCACGGACGCAAAGTTAGGAAAGTCAACATACGAGAAATGAAACGTCTAATAAGACTATAAAATAATAACTAGTTTGAAGGATTTATATACGAGTACAAATTGTTGCAAATTCTTCATTGCAGTGAGTGTGGAGGTTCCAAATATAGAGCTTGTGAAGCTGAAAAAATTAACAGAAAGAGAGTTGAAAGCACTTTTGAGATGAGAATGGGTCTCATAACAAAATAAAAAGTGAATCCGTGACTATCTAAAGGGAATGGCTAATCTGCATAGCAACATTAATAAAATACATAATAAATATTTAGTTTACCAAAGGAGTTAAGCCTACCTTATGAAAGGTTATGTATCAATTTCAGACTTAAAAGGTGATAGTTCTCAAAGAGGAAAAGTAAAGATAAACTAAGGCATTATTCCAAGTTAAAATTGTCTTCCCGAGAGTAAGTGGCAAAGAGGGACATTTATTCAAATATTCTCTGAATTTGTGTTTGTAATTATCTGAACGTGATCATTCCAATTCATAAAAAAGACAAGAAATTTTACAAAACTGTTAAGTCAAACCGTTAAGTCAATTACAAGGATATATGAATATGGACTGCATAAATTTACAAGAGTTATAATAAAGAAGACCGTGGAATAAGTAGAGCAAGCTTTGAAAGCTAATCGGGGTAATCACATATAAACAAGCACAATAACTAGGTTACAAATTTGACGATAATAGAAAACAAGAAAGCAACAAAAAACTAGCGGTCAGTGTTGTTTTTGTGTGTAAATCTGTAATATTCTATATAATCTGGGGGGAGGGGAGATTTGAAAGACTAATTGCACCTACTAATGTATTAACAGGCATTAAATTAAAACTAAAATATGAAATATAAATATTACTTAGGGTGTTTGGTTGTTCATTTACATGACTATCAATCTGAAAATTGAAGGAATTGAAAAACAATCGTTGTAAAGCTCATTGTTAATATGACTCTCATAAAACAGCGATGAAGCGGTATATTGTTATAAGTTTTAGAGACACATGGATGCAGTCGCATCGTTGAGGATTTTGCTCAAGATAATACATATGATACATAAGTAATGTTAATGTCAGAACTCTCAAAAAAAGCATTTAGCTGAGCAGAAATATATTTAAGAATTTGACCAAATTACAAGTCAATTCATGACTGGCTACTCTGAGTTTCGTGGATAATACCACTCGTCAGGCGGTGCTGAACAACAATGATACACATAACGCAACGGGGATACGCGCACACACAAAGCAACAGACGCAAACAACACAAAGCATATATACAAACCCGAAAAGGGTCACCCTTTTGTGTTGGAGAGCTGGAATTTTCTTGCGTGCCTACAGGTGGTTATAAACTCGTATCGAGAATTCAATGTGGAAGTGTGCGGTTTACAAATAATGAAAAACTTTTCCCAGAGACACAAATTGCATCTTTTTGTAGCCACATTGAATTTCCATATATTAGTGTGTTTAACCTTGTTATCCTTTAGATGCCAGATAAATTTACTAAGGGTAGTATCATGCGAATACTTTCTGTCGCTAAACGACTTTATGTGGTTATTGTACCTAAATTTGAAGCATTCGGCTAATCCGACATAGTCGACTACTATCCATCTATCACCGAAGACCTCTTAGTACAGGCACTCAGATTCGCCCAACAACATAATACTATCTCTCGGCAGGATATAGACATTATCATGCACTGTAGAAAATCGCTACTTTTTCACGATGGGAAGACGTGGATCAAAAAAAGGTCCGACGATCTATTTGATGTCACTATGGGAAGTTTCGACGGGGTGGAGGTCTGCGAGCTAGTGGGCTCCTTCCTTCTCCAAACCATCAGTCAAAATTATAACATGCGTAACATCGGCCTATACAGAGATGACGGCCTAGCCGCTTTCGATGAGCCACCTCCAAAAAATCGAATACATCAAGAAAGATCTCTGCGAACTTTTCAACACCTTCAATCTACGCATCACAGCAGATGCCAACCTTAAGTGTGCGAATTACCTTGATGTAACTCTGGACCTCATTTCTAACCAATACTACCCTTAGAACAAACCTGGTAATATCCCACAGTACATAAATCGCAAGTCTAACCACCCACCATTCATACTAAAAAATCTACCGGCATCCATTAATAGACGGTTGTGCGACGTTTCATCAAACGAAGAAGTATTTTACAAAGCTTCCCCCATCTTCCAGAAACCACCCAACACCAGCGGGTACAACACCAGCGGGCTCACCTTTCACGAACCACAGCAAAAGAAGAAAAGAAGTAGATCTCGACAGATCACCTGGTTAAACCCGCCATACTCTAATAACGTCGCCACTAACATTGGACAATCCTTCCTTTCTTTAGTTAAGAAAAATTTCCCATCTGAGAATGTTCTGCACAAGAAAGATAGATTTCAACAGGATTACGTTAAAAATAAGCTATTGCTGCATGACTATCGTCAAGCAAACCATAAGTGCACACAACATATATAGCACTACTTTGTAGAAACAACAGACACAGCGACACAGTAGTAGAAGAAGAGTAAATGTCCGATCCCGGGCAAATGCAACACCCTCTCCCCGGTGGTGTACCAGGCTACCGTATCTCCAGAATAACTTACCGAAACATATGTCGGGTTAGCGGAATGCTTCAAACTTAGGTACAATAACCACATTAAATCATTCAACAACAGAAAGTATTCGCATGATACTATCCTTAGTAAATATATCTGGCATCTAAAGGGTAAAAAATTTAAACACAGCATTACATGGCAATTCCTACATAAGGCTAGTACTTACAATGTTGCTACAAAAAGATGCAATTTGTGTCTCTGGGAAAAGTTTTTCATTATTTGTAAACCCCACACTTCCACATTGAATTCTCGATACTAGTTTATAACCAGTTTGTAACGTTTTTGTAACGGGCTTATAGCGTTTGAGCCTGTCTTGTACTGGTTATGAGCACATTTGAAGTCACTGTAGTACTAAGGGCTATGTGAAAAAGTCGTTGTCAGGACAAGTGTTTTGAAAAACCAAATTGAAACATTAATTATTCTTTCATTTCATCATTGTTTGTATGTGGCACTTGGGTATCATCTTAGTTGATCATACGTCACTAATGTATGCGGGAAACCACACGGGTTCGGTAATTGGTTAAATTAATCAACATAAGGTGGCACTTGCCATGATCCCGGCATCTCTTCAATAAGTAGTAAGACCTTCTACCAACTACTAACTTAGCGTTACGGTTTGATCTGAAAAAGAAAAGCAAGAAATGACATCTCGTTCAGTTTCCTGACACCATAGGATATGTGCGACATATTTTCTTGAACTTTATCAACGAAGAAATAACAGGATTCTATCGATCAAGTTAATGCTTATTGCAAATTGAAGGACAGTCATAATTTTAATTATTCAAGTTGAGAGTATAAAAATTTTTAGAGGTGTGTAACAAAATTTTTTTGAAACTTTCTAAAAGCGAACATTTTGTTTTTGAATTAAACAGTAAGTGACTTCGGTATTTTATTATGTTCCTCGATAACGTTAATGTACGTCCGCAACTCTTGTTAAAATACTGCAACATCCTTACTAGAAAAAAGATGACTAGACTTAGCTTTACTCATGTCATCTAAAGTGTATCCTCCAAATATTTCCATCCTCATGAGCACATCATAGATGTAACGTGCTCAATATTGCAGCGCGACATACCTCTCTATACTATAATTTTCTTTAATTTCATACAACGATAACATAAGTGTTTTTTTTCTTCTTTCAACAGGTGCTTCGTAATTTGAAAAAGAAAACTGAGAGTATTCACAAATCGTTAGTTGCAATTTGATATTCTTTTCAGCGTCATATATTTTCTATATATTGTATATTTGAATATATTGCATATTTTGTATATTCGTTAAATGAAGAGCCAAATTTAGACCGAAATCAGTAACTTGTTATTCTTTGGTTACGGATTCTTCCTGATTAGGTCATACGTTAGCATATATTTTCTCAACAACAGGCTCCTTAAAGTTATTGGCACTTTTAAGTATTTCTCGTTTCTTTTTTATTCGTCGTTCATAATTGTAGTGAAGTTTACTACCCTTCTTAGAAAGTCGAAATGAACTACTCTTGGAGCTGGGGACTCTTTCTTTCATTTTTTCTTTTACTTCCTTATTTTGTTCAGTCGGTACCATGTACTGGTTTTCAGTATTGGGGAGTAGTCGAGATACGTATCTCGGCTTATCGGTCTCCTTGACTGACATTTTCCCTTCTTCTGGATTCTTTTTACTTTCATCCTCGAGATTAGCCTCTCCGTAATGCACGATCTCCTCTTGAAAGGTCGTCATGGCGTTTCCGTTCACCAAATCCCCCTCATCATGCAAGTTTGCACGACCAGACTCTCTTATGTTACTTAAGGGGATGCTGTCCGATTCATCCGACAATTGTGCCAATGGGAACTGCTCCAAGCTTTCAGTACTTGTACTAGTTTCTCTCCAATTCCACAGTGAGACAGAATTGGATGCTGTCATTTGTCTTTCCTTCGACTTTTTCACTTTTTCCTTTATCTTGTTGAAGCAAATGCAACAACAACCAATGCAAACACACGTGAACAGAATCGACGAAAAAATCAGGATTGCAATAGATAAATACACATTTTCCCAAATAAATTTGTTGATCCATTTATTAAGATCAACGTTCAATGGAGTAGTAACTCTTTGAGTAGATACAGAAGATACCGGTCTCGATGGGTCGGTTCGTAATTCCTGCACAGATAATAAATCGGTTGTAATCATTTCGGTGCTAGACAGTCCTGCAGTTGTCTCTTCATATTGTGTAGTGAGCCAAAGACGTGAAAGACTTGTTTTGTCATGTACAATGGTCGGCTTTAATGTCGTGATCACGTTTAGGACTTTTGAAGTAAAAATATCGATAAAGCTTGTCGTTAGAAGACCAACTGTTGTTGAACGATAGACTGTCACCCTTAGATTGAGAGCTTTTCTACACGATTCATTCGAATTGCACCCTAACCAGCACCCTTCACCAACTTGAAAACCTGTGAATAGGTGATTGTCGATTCCTCCTGTGTGAGAGTAAGCATGGAAGAAATATCACAAAGTCAGCTCATTTTTTGACTGAAATGCTTAAACACCACTGACAAATATATCCAACAGTATAATTTTCCTTTAAATTAATTTTTTTTAAAATCTGAACGTTGAGCTGATATCAATAACTTTGTGCTGAATTTGAAAGTACCATCACAACGCTAATAATGAGCATAATTAGGCAACTTTAACATTGGATAGTTATGTAAACTGTCAACATATTTTACTTCTTAAGTTTTCCTTGAAATTTCTGTAGTGTGTATATGAATCAGTACTACCGTGGAAAATTATTAGCATTTTAACAAATTTGCAAATACCAAATCAAGTTACTAAGTACTCACTCACTGGTGTTCATTTGTATGTGGCAAACGAAGATCCTCTCACTTTGTCACAAGTATGTAACCGAAACTTGACATGTTTTGGGCTTTTGACGAAGTTTGCAAAACAACTCAAAACCTCCTTTTAAGCGACGTACCTTTTGCAGTCTTTCAGTTTCTCCACCGCTATGGATCGTAACTTACCTGGATTTGTGCAGTTTATAGTAAACTGATCATCAACGGGACAGTTGGCAGATACTTCGTCTGTCATCGGTCCCTACACAAACGAAAAAAGACAGAAGTGTATGTAAAGTAATATCCGCATGACCTCTTCCCGACAGGGCAAGCACAAGTCACGGAAGTGTAATTAGTGATGGTCAGTGACGTCATTGTTCTGTGGTTTCCTTCTTGCAGTTTACACCCTGGGTCTACCTACTCAGTAGTAAGTAATCCATACTACTCTTGCACCTCGCTGCCTTGAGAGCACACAGGGCAAATAAAGATGAAATTCTGTTATACAACAGAACAACCATATTATAAACATGTTAATCCTAATGACTACATTGTATAACTGTATCTTCAGAAACTTGAGGACAATAAACAGCCTGATCATGTTGTTCCATTGTTTCAATTGTTGATTCTGCTGAATAAATCAAATATTACATACAATATATCTAAATGACATAATGAAATATTCAGAATTCTTCAAGAAAGTATAATGTACTCACAAGGTATTAATGTAGATAGTAGATTCATGTACAGATGATAGATTAGTGTAGATAATCGATGGAGTATTGTATATAATCGATAAAGTAGTGTAGATAATAATTCGATCTAGAAGATATTCAGGTCCATGTGCAAGGTGTTTGTATGATGTTGTCGCTCGTTGAATGTGACACGTTTTAAGATTCTTTGGAGGGAGAATTGGAGGGGATCGAGTATGGTAGGTTTGATCATACCATAAATCTCTGTACCATACGATATTATGAAAAGAACTAACGAATGATATAGTTAGATTATAATATTACCGGGGATTGAAGCCCTGAGAGGTAAAAAATACCACCAAAGTTAATCTTATTGTTACGAAGGTCATCAGTATGCTCTTTGAAAGAGAACTGATAGTCAATTAAGAGGCCTAGGTATTTGTGTAGGTTTTACAGATGCGCGTCAATAAACTTGTCTGGGCATACATTTGGAATGTGGTATTTAGCATGGGAAAATGAAAAGTTGGTGTTCCCTAGATGTAAAGTGAACCTGTTTACATCAAACCGCAACTCACGATTTTCCAAAGAAGAATGAGCTTTACTCACAAGGGTAGTGTTACTTTATTAATGAAAACATTTTTGTCATCGGCCAAAAGTCTGAGGGACTCATTAGGCACAACATTATTGATATCATTTACACAAAACAGAAAAAAGTAGAGATCTTAATATAAAATCCTAAGAAAGCCGATATTTACGTAAGAAAAGGAAGAATAAATACCATTAACATACGTGAGTTGTTTTGTATGATATAAATAGCTATACATGATGTGAAGGGCTTTACATCGAATGCCATAACAGTATAACTTATCAACGAAAATATTGTGGTCGACAGTGTCGAACGCCTTCTTGAGGTCGCGATGAAGCCTCAAGGCACTCTCACCGTTATGCAGGTAAGTACGAATGCAATAAACAGTCTCTACAAGACCATGGCTGGTATCTTGGTCTTTTCTGGAAACCGAACTGAAGATCATACAAGGCATTATTGTTATTAAAAAAACAAGCCCTGAGAAGTTTCTCAATAGACTTTGAAGTAACTTGTTCATGCCACCGAGCAAGCTGATAAGACGGTAATTTTTAGGGAATTGTGGATATCCCTTCTTAAAGATAGGGATGACGTTAGCCACTTACAAAGCGTCATGATAGATACCTGCGGTAAACATAAAACAAAAGAGGCAGCACAATAGAGGCACGATAACATGGGTGATGGATTTCCAAACTTTTGGAGGGATTCCATCAATGCGAGGCAATTTCCCAGTTTTGAAAAATTTGACTTCTTTAAAAAAAAAAAAAACTGCTTCGTATCATGTCTTATAATTGAAGACTACAATGAAGACATTTGAAAAAGTATTGTCAGTATTTATGGCCGATTTTTGACAAGCGTTTTCATCAGTTGCTAAGGTGGTTACATCGTTCGTTCTTTAATCTGTGGTGAATATTGTCTGAGGATTGTGCTTGTCACAATTAAGAGTTGCCGATTCGCAATTAGTAAATATTCTACAATTGAGATTACAGGTGTTCTTTTCACTTGAGGATGTGGATTGCAGATGAGCGTTCTTGATAAAAGAGGCAGTCAACTCTAATAGTGATAATCCCTTATCAATTTTGGATAATTGCTCCTGTAATGTGTGTTCTTGTGTGTGACAGGGAGGTGCGACTGAGGGGGAGGAAGGTCTCAATTGCACCTCTATGGTTGTACGTGGCTGAGGATGTAGCCGCAAAATTGATTCGTATTTCGCTGAGGTCTACCAAAATACGTGACATTGTAAGTCTGAGGTAGTTGCTTCAAGTCCTTGACAACGAAGATTGGTAGATCCGAGTCAGGGACTTCTTTGATCTTGTTTATGATGTATTCGAGATTCTTAATTAAACAATGGTAAAGAAAATGGCATCTGCTTGGCGTTTTTCACAACAATATTCATGTAGAATTTTTTGCAAATATGAAGAATAGACGTAATCGGCAGCACTTTGATTTCATAGCAAATGTAGCACAGTAGCTTGTTGATAATTACGTCTTTCGATACATTGTAATGCACAACGGACTAAGCAAGTTGTCCAGGTCAGAATTGTGTTATTGCTGGGACTGTTTCGCAGAACTATTCAATCAATTAGCGAAAGCAAGATGACAGTCTGAAAAGTATCGTCACTACTTCCAAGATCCTTCGAAATGTAATAGCACAAATTCATCTGCAGCTCCATTGGTAGCCGACAACACTTGAACTGAATAATCATTGTAGTTGTATTGATTTAAAACATAAGATTAAAGAGAAATGAAGATTCATCACCGAAGGCTGGTTAATTAATATTTGTTTTTGACACCAAACAAAATAGCAGCACGAACAAAAAAAGACAAAAAGAGAGAAGTATACAATAATGATAGTTTGTGGTCAGATGATGTTTAAGAAGATATTAATAGTGGGAAAGAGTGTCACTAGTTTCTATCTGCAGCTAAATATAGCCAGAGTTTATCACCAACCAAGCCACTTCTGAATTGTGAAGATTTAAGTCTCAAGTATGGGAAAGAAAAGAATTAGAAAATGGATAGAATATGCATTACCTCTACTGTGACAAAAAATCCTAAACATTGAACATTATCCCAGTGCAACGAACTGAACATGCAAATGCCAACGTAATATCGATGTATATTTAGAGGTTGTTTCACATGCGGTCATTACACATGTGCTAATAAAAATATTACGTTTTATATCCTCACTTTTTCAAGGGCCCTCAAACATTAAATTAAGGAGTTTTCATAACCTAACTGAAAAGATATCTCATGATGAGCATAGCATAATTCTTCATCAATCATATCTTTTTTCATTGTAATTCCTACCCAGTGTTTTTTATGTTGAAACTTTTTCAGTATAGCTCACTATACCTGGTTGACGTTGTAAACCTGCTCAATAAACTACATATCTCGTTGTGTACCTTTGATTTTGAAAACCACAACATCACAAAATCTGAAAATATAGGTGGTTTGAGCGCTTTTAGGCCGAAACTTCCACGTCTTGCATCCTGAGAGGTTTTTTGGACAAAAGAAAAATTCTCGGTATGCGAAAGTGGCGTTCCGTTTCGATTGTGAAATGTGAATTATCTCAACCCCCCACCTAAAAAAAAAAAAACTAGGACCGTGAGGGCTAACTGTCTTTCTTTGATTTTGTAAACCATAGATGGTAATAAGGAACAATAAAGCACAAACTTAAAATTGTTATACCACGAGTTGATCCCGATATAGTTGACACACCATACGTTTTAACTATATATGTACGGGCAGGTAAGCAGCGAAAGTGACAAGTAAAATAAAATTGGCAATTTCTTTTGTCATTTGACATTTACAGTAACTCTCTACGTCTGGTTATCAATTGTTCTTTCAAATAATTGTTCATTGCTTGTTACATGGTTTTTTAATTTTGTTTTGAATTTTTTGTTTTATGATGGTAATGAAAGGGTTAGTTAGGTTGACTGAGGTAAAAAAAAAACACACACACATTGTGTCTCCGACTGCTGGCGCTTTTTAGCTCATTCTAGTGTGCCTGGCGTAAGTGAAACATCAGATACAAAAAAAATTCTCATTTTCTATTTCAGTGTTTGAACTTGAATGTGGAGAAAATATATTGAACGTGAAAATTTCGAAAATACATGCACGAGCGAGCATTCATGTGGTTGGACACTGTCCTCATTTATCTGTGATAATATACGTGGCAGCCACGACAATTGTATTTTACCAGTTTAAACATATACAAATGGACAGGTTGGTGTTCTAGACCTGCCCCCAAAACGGAGGGCATCATAACGGAGTTGGTACATGCCATAGACATCATACGTGCTTGTCGGGGAAATAAAGATTGCGTGTTGACAGTCGGAACACAGGAAGAGGGTGGCTATTGATTTAATTTGAGACCCACAAAATCATTGTACAGAAACAAAAATAGAGGGTTTCATTAAATAAACAGAAAACCAAAGCAGTTGACAATGACGATAGGATGTAACCTTCAAATAAAGTTATATCTACCTTTTTCTTCCTAACATTTTCAGTTTTTTTTTTTTTGCTCTAACTGGTTGTTAAATACGAGATTGTGAATTTATAATTTAAGACACATTGTTTACAGAATTTTCCTATACATTTTCCAAGAAAAACATCTGAATTTAAATGAAAAATGCAGTTCATGTCTTGTTCATGCAAAAAATTACAATGTGATGTTTAGTACCACTTGTAAGAGCAAATTACCCAATACCGGGGTTCAATTTGAACGATATGTCACTCACGAAAGAAAACAGGTGAGAATTTAAATTCTTTATTGTTTTCTGCAAAACACAGAATGTAATATTGAGTTGCAATGAAAAAAAGTAAGTTACCTTGTGTCAGAGGCTAATTTGTATAATTACTTCTCTAAAACAAACACCTGAATTCAGAAGAAAATTAAATTTTGTGTTAGTTTCCTGTGAACCAAACTGCAATGTTGAGTGCCACTAAGACTAGTAGTAGTAAGAGTTATCTTACACCCAGTTCTCTTACACCTGGTTCAATTTCGACGGTCTTTTAGAAAGACGAAAACATGAATCCAAACGAAAACGTCATGGCTGTTAAATGTTAAACATGCAGATTAACTTCTACCTGAATTTGATTTTAAGCAACAATATGTGTACTTTCAACCACTCCATTCTTTACTCACTCCTACTGCTTATCGTTTCGTTATCGTTTCAGTAAAAAGTAACTTACACATTTGCTTCCATGACATGTCATACTACGTAAGCAATGCACATACTCTTGGTAATGCTTTTGTTTGGATGTCAGTTAAGCTGACATAGGTGTTTTCAAACTGCTTTTCAAAGTGTTTTTAATTTTATTCCTCTTTCAGAAGTTGATTGATGTTTAGCGTGACCATTTTCATGTTTTATTGGATTTTATTTGCAACTGTTATCAGTCACCTTTTTTTTTTGCTTCATAAGTCTGAAACTGCTTATTGAGATATTATTGAGTTTCACTTTTGGTTGATTTCCCTGTTTAAAACTTGTACATGTTTACTCATAATAACTTTGCTCACAGCAGCGGCTGAAACAAAACTGACCTCTTATCTCCAAAATTGCATGGTAATTGTGGCAAATGTTCTCCCATGTTTAAATAAGTCTTCTCAAGACACTAATGCACTTGAACTTTCGCTTGTCTCCCCTTGATTTCATTTTCGCGTCTCTATGTGAAGCTACCGACAATGATGATGTTTTCTTGCATGTCATTTGAAACTGTCATCACTTAGTCTAGTGTCTTCCCTACACATCTGAACGTAACAGAGTTCGATGGTGTGTGTGTGTGTGTGTGTGAGGGGGGGGGGGGGTTGGTGAGGGGGTAAACCGTAGACAACATCATTTAGTCCCACGTACGTGTAGACCTATTTATGTTGTATGTAGGTAGAGAGGTATGTATGTAGGTAGGTAACACACATTTTACTGATATTGTAAAAACTGTCTTGAACATTAATGAAAATTAATATGTTCCCAAAAAATCATACTTCCTAAACATATAATCCTTTTAGAGATTTGTCAAACGTAGCACCATTTTGCGCCTGAGATACCTAACTCCAACAAAAAAATCTTTAAGGATTAGAGGGAGCTGTAGCATTCCTCGGAAGAACCAATGACTAGGTCCATACTTCTGATACTTCTGCAGTCTGAATCATGTCCTCCCGCTTTCAATAACGATCGGCCAATATATACCTATCTCGCTGCATCTTTTCATCCTCACCCCTACTTACACAGGAATGAATTTCTCTTCCCGAGATTTAAAATTTCGTGTTATCATTCATGACATAATTAACATCTTGCAAGTGATTATAAGGGCAAAACGATGAGTGTGATGAGTAACCCTCTTTGGGCTCCGTTTGGTGACGTTTTGGTTTGAAATGGACAGACCGATGAGTAAAACTTCATAGGCTTCTCATATTGCTAGTATAAGCTGTCCGATAAAGTAATGTCTTTAGGTTCCTTCAATTACCCTTCTCTAACGACAAGGAAGAATTCATAAAGGTAATCATAAACCAAGTGGGATACGCTCAGACACAACACATTAGATATATATGTTGGCTATGGTGGGTTAGCGTCCTCCACAATTTTTTTCCTTCATTCACAAATACGTCATTGTTTACTTTTATAAGGTTCCTGGATTATTTCCCCATGGACAGTTACCCCCTGACAAATCCACTAACCCCTCCCTTAACTCTAGTGGAGTTGTCCTAGGTGGAATCCTCCGGGTTTGGAATTGTGCAGTTGGAAATTGTCTGGAGGTTATCCTGAGGGGAGGGAGGTTTCAGAGGGAACTGGGGGACTGCATATGAAATTGTCCTTAAAACAGTTTTAATCTTATCGGTTGTTTTCCACTTACTTACGCACATGCCTGTTTACCTACTTACATACACACTTGCAAGCATATACATGGACGTAGGATCATATGATTTGTCTTTAGGGAAGTTTTTACATAGTTAGTATTTTTGTTTACATTATAGGCTGAACGAAGGTTTTACATCATCGTTAATTTACATTCTCGGTTTTTCTTACATTATCGGTAGGTTGTTTTCACCATCCACTGATTGTTACAACTACCGGGGTTTTTTTTACAACTATCGGCTGTAACGAGCCCATCCGACAACGTCTCTGAGAACTAAAGTTTGCTGTAATCAGTGTATTAAGAACCCTTAAATTTGGCTGACTTTGTCATGACCATGCATAGGCAAAAATGTGGATTAGAGAAGGGAAGAAGTGTCGAGACTTTCTCAGCCATACAAGTTCATCATGCGGTATCTTCTCTTGCTGTTCACCGTGATTGTTACAGGTTCTTCACGTCTTTCCCTACTTGAAAACTGTGGACACCTTGAAGTTTGTATCAGTCCTTCCTACGCCATCACCAAGAAAGCAAAGATAAGGCAAAGGAATTGCTACCTTGAAAATTTTACAAACTTAACTTACCTATCGATAGGGGCATGTTTAAAACATTAAGATATCAAATGATAGGGTAATAAATTGACACTGAGACGGCCCCGTCTACCATTTTCTTTGACGTGTATGGATTGTATTTGCAGGTCTAAAACTTACCGTCTTGAGTCGGCAGAGGCACCGATGTTGGTTTGCATTCACACATTCCATTATCCCAAGTGCGATTTCCGTATTATCGTTGATAGTAGTATTCTCGCAAGATATCTTGCGTACCCTCCTGCCAGGATATGCCTCGACGGTTGACCCTAACGTAGCATTTTCTTGTCTGCTCTCGGAGGAAACCTTCCAAGAAATCTGGCAATATTCCTCATTGCTGATGGGGGCGGTTAATGCAACCGACAGACCACAAATACAAATAAACAGGCTAAATGGAAGTCCCGGTAGAGGAATACCGACTAGCTGGTGCATGAGTGCGGCCATTGTACAAATCTAACGAATTGCGAGGAAAGGAAGGATGACGAATCGACAAATATGTATCAATGACATTCACAAAGTCGAAAGTGAAATATTTCAGCCACTTATTTTTTTCCAAACGAATGACTTGAAAAAAAACCTCTTCGTTATTTTCATATCTTCAAACTAATTTTCAAACTTTCACAATTAGAAGCAGAAATAGTAAAAGGAAAAATGCTCAAGCACATCGTTTACCATAAGAAAGGAAAGTTCATGTCAAATCAAAGGATCATGAATCATAACTGATAAATATGAATATTCACGCACTTACTTACTCAATAAATGTTCATGTGTTATCACATTATTGTTACTGAATGGAGGCAAAAACAAAATGCATATTCAAGACAATAAATTAAAATGGAAGCATTGGTTTTCAGTTTCAATTAACTGAGTTCAGACACTTGACGTAAAAACCTAATAAAAGGGTCTAATGCAGGTGAGTCGACCGTGGGGGGTGGGGTTACGGACATGACTCGTTCTTATATCCCTGATCACACATCAATGCACTGTATGTCGTGTACTATCATCGTTGAACCTTTTTAGTACCATGAACAGGATTGCTGGTGTAGATGACTTTTTTCACCGCAAAATTTTTTATTGCTTAAAATGTATAATTTTAGGCTCTAATGTAGTCCCCGTGATTCCACAACCCCGTCGATAGTGCTTCAAGTGTTTTTTGTTTTAATTTAAATACTTCTGGTGAAGTTTGTAATATTGTTTGTTGTATGTTCAGTGAACATGTATGTGTAGCAGGCTACTAAATTTGGCCCATCTCCCAGTTTTCAGTGACTCTAGTCAGGAATCAATGAACTGCCAACAACCTGTTTCCTGTCCATTATCACCCCCTGTCCATTCTTCTGAGAAAATCACTGATAGTTTTGGTAAACATCGTGAGTGATATTTTGGATGTCTTTGTCCCACTTCCATGAAACATCACTGATAGTTTGGGCAAACATCTTAAGTGATATTTTATGCTTCTTTGTTACATTAATTAACACTTGATGCTTCCAAGATCTGTTGGAAGAGGCATAACAACTTCTTTAACTTGTTCTTTATACTGGTTGGCTAACCAATGTAGTGCTGTGGTTGAGGGGCTCCTGCTCAGACCTCCCTGCAGAGACAAACTGGCTCCTGAGAGCTATGTAAGTTCTTGTTTAGGGTGGGGGAAGTGGTTAGAAATAGGAACTGTCAATCTTCTGGACACTAACATGGGAATGTTGTGAGAGAGAATTTCTTTGTTCCGGGGTAACGACCCCACACCCTCTCTAAGACTCGAGTAAAGAAATTGGGAAATTAAAAAGCCTGACTCTCAACTGGACTTCACCACTCATCTGCTGACTGCTCCAGCTACAGTACCTGCTACTTTGAGTGTGCATTTGTCCTTGAGAGACACCATTTCTTGAAACTGTGTGATCCTCCCAATCACCCAGGTTTGGTAGCTATTGGCCACGTCGCCGCCCTTGGGTAGTGAAACGGGTAACTGAGGACTGGGGGTCGTGAGACTGGTACCCAGGAGTTAGATGCTGGCACTGTAGGGTCCCTCGAGGCTGGACGGGCTAGGGCGCCTCCACAATTGACTGACGCTGGAAGGTCAGAGGTAGTCGCCTTGGGGTCTGACAGACCACTGTGGGGTACCACGCCACATCGAGGAGGGGTCCACCTAAGTCAACGCTACTGGAGGGTAGTTACCATATAGTTGCTGGAAATGAGCTAGTTGACACTTATTATGTTATGATTGTATTATTGTTGTCCATGTTGCCAATGTTTTTTTCTAACTTAATTGTGACATTGTATTCACGTACAATACCTGTATTGCTCTCAGTAATAGACGTCACTGAGGAATAAGGGCGAAGGATCAGGGCCAAATTGTATAATATATGCTGATGATACATGTTCAACCTCTAGAATGGTTTTTATGTCTTTATTACTGCATCATTGGTTTCGGTAGTGCTTAACTCATGTACTCCGCTTATAGCCTTCGATTGTCAGGATAGAACCGAAAACCCGCATCCTGCTTACTGGTAGGCTGAGTGCCCCGTACCCAGCTGCTACCAGGTTGTAGGTGCCTGTCTAGCAGCGTTATATATCTGACGTACATTCTGTCGAGAAACAACACATGCGAACATGCTTTTTCAAGTGTGATATGTAAGTTAACGCATGCGCCTAGTAACATGAAGTTACATGTGACATGAATGCATGGACAGTGCTGTTAAATACAAATTAATCACCATGTTTTGAATTGATTTATTTGACTTAAAGCACCTGGCGTCATTCAAATAACAGATTGAAATCATGATTTATGGATAAACATATACTCAAGATCTTTCTTGTGAAAAAAAGAGAAATAAATACAAGTATTCTGTTATATTACGAAATGGAAGGACGTAAGAAAATCGAATTCTACCATATTTGGTACATTAGATGTTGTTCGTTTAGGGACAAGTCAATTGTTTGTCTATTTAACACATATTCAGTATCTGCTATAAACTGTAAATGATACCAGGTTAAATATCCCTGGAGTCCACTTGGGAGCCCAAAAGTAAGCAATGTAATTAAAAGAGTTGGGAGGGGACAAATATGTCAATGGAAATTAAAGATGCAAACTGATATTATGTTAACATATGGCACCCGTTAGTTGGAGTCCCTGCCCACCTCGATCGACGAAACTGAGTGGCAGCTTTAACCGTTCATCCAGATCAACAGGCATTAGTAAATTGGCTTTAGAGTGTGTATGGAATCCCTTATAGTTAAACGTAAGAATATACATTCTGGTGATACATTTTTTATATTTCATCAGCATTTTAGCTTTCCCTTAGACGAAGATCTTCAAAAAAATTTTCAACTTATATAAATGTTTACAGTTATCTTTAATTGACTGATTACGTTTAAATAATTCTTACATGGAACACTGGTAATTGGAAAACTCTTCGAGACTGGAGAGTGCTCACGTCAAATTTTACCTTCAAGAAATATCATTGTCTCATTTATAAACATGCATACTCTTACAGAAGTTGTAGTTCATCAGTTGGTTTCTTTCCTTTTTTTTTTTTTTGTCAATCCCACAAAATACCTGCAGACGATCATCGAACAGCTTGAAAGCTTCTCCTGTAATCTGTTCACCGTACGCTTTTGTACATTTAGCATTCTGTAAATTCAGTAAATTCACTTAAGTATTCGTTTAACCGTTATTGGTATTGGAACGGCGGTCTTTACCTGTGTTGCTTCCCCGTTCGATCTATTAACCGATTAACCGTTTGACCGTTCAGAGCCGTACTATACACAATGAATCAGAGAAATCAACACTTCAACACAACTGACTCATGAACATAGTTTCCGTACACTTATCACCATAATCGAAAGAAGTGTGACAGTTGCAGACGCTGCTAGAATATTCGTAAACATATTTAGGCCAAGTATCAATTGGACAGTTCCAGGAAACCCACGTTTTTCCAAACTTTTGAAATCGTTTTCATTTATTGTGACAAAGTTTTTGCTTCTAAAATGGAAGGTTGTGAGGCATTGTTGTCAACAGAAACTCACTCAGCGGTTTTCCGTAGAACCGTATTCTATTGGATGCCGAGTGTTTCTTTTTGTGAGAAAACTATTGTTTGTAGGGAAAGGGAAAGAGCTGTGGGTTGAAGAAGTGCTCTTCAGTATTGAAGCTGTGGAAGTCCTTAAATATATCATAACATTAGTTCATAATTCTTTGGTGGTTTCTCCATTCCTCGAGGTTTATGAGTAATTGACTGTGTTGAATTGTCAGTACTTATTTATACGTAACTCAGTAAACGTCTTGACGAGTTTTGATATTCCTTGACCCACTCTCAAGATAAGTTGTAGGTGGCATCTCCACCCAAAAAAGCAGGGGATCCCGCAACCCTGGTGTATTTTCTTGACTATAAAGGTCTCTGCAATGTCTGAAAAATAAAGATTAGGGTGCCAGTCGTCATCCGCATAGCGTATTCTTGTATTTGATCAGATCAACTTAAAGCCTTATAACCAAAACATGATTATCAATACAAATGGCAATGTCACAGCTGTTGAACTGATCCCATGATAAGTGAGTCGTAAACGTATCATTATGTTCCACGATGAGATATACACGTGGGTGGTCCTTGTAGCGATCGGTGAGTGATTTAGTAATGACAGTGTAGTGGCAGGACTTTGTATCATAAATAATTTACAACGGTTTTTCGATTAGACTAATAGAGTTCTACAATTTTGCAGTTCTGCAATAACTGTGTTGAATGTAAAGTGAATATAAAACTTAATGTCACATTTAATTATATCTTTCTTTTTATTCTTTGGAGTGCGTGACAACTAGTGAGTAGGTCTACTTTTACATAGAGACGATTAACGACACAGTAAGTGTTAAATAATAGAACAAAGAAAGCTACTTACTTAATTAGAATTCCGACTCTCAAAGTGAGTGAGAACAAGCATATTATATAGTTGATACCATGACCACAGAGAAAAAGATGAAGCGATCACCAAAGTGAATTTCTGTTTCGACAATCAGTAGTTTGTTGTGTATAGTATTATTTGCATATAATGCTAGAGAACTGCTTCCATTAGCATCATCGCATCACGTTTGAGTCACACATTGATCAAGATAATCATTAATCTTCATTAATCTCCAATCTTTCTAATGATAACAAATGCAGTAAATCATCGGAGAAATGGCAAGCTTTCGATTTGCTTACCTCCTTTTGGCAGGATTGCTGTACTCTTTAAAGGTAAATGGATGTCGCGGGCCACAGAGTTCTTCAGAAAACTACGAGGTTCTGGTTGTTCGACATGGTGATGAAGTAACTTTTTCATGCCTAATACCTCCCTCCTGCGATCGTGCTCTGTGGCTACATCGTATGGAGAATGCAAGTAAGGGATATGCAGTAGTGTGTTCTCAGTGTGACAATAGTTATCGAACTTGGAACGAAAGCATGGGGGAGAATTCTAGCAGCACCAGTTACCTTCAAGTATTGAACATATCGGTCAAGTTGAGTGGACATTACGACTGTTCCTGCCAGTATAAGTACTATAACGAAACAACTGTTGGTACTTCTCAATCGTTCCGATGTTTCAAGCTTGTTGTTACACCACCCAAATGTGAACTAGAATATGCTGGGAATGGTCGATCTACAAGGGTAAAGTATTCGCTTGATTTATTCATAGCAAGTATATAGCCCTCTTCAGTCCGGTGTATTACATCCTTTCACTGTGACGACACGCATTTAGCAAGCAAGATGCGCATTTCATCCATGTAAAAGTCCTACAAATGTTTTCTCTCAAACTTCCTCCCTACTCTAGTTTAATGCTACCAATTGAAATGAAACAAGTCGCAATTACCCAATCAAATCTGAATTGCCAAAGACAATTCAGGAATAAGGATTAATTTGCTAATTTGTTTTAACAGTAGGCTTGTTTGAAGCAGTAACTGCAACTATGAATAGAAGGTTTGTGAGTACTATGACCCCACAATGATTTATGTTGGCACGCTCACACGCTTCAATGAGTTATTGTTGATGGAACTCACAACTTGTCATCGACAACTGCATCAAGTGAGATTAAGTGTTGTTGTACCAACTGAGTGGACGTTAACTATCATGATTAAAAGAAAATGACCGTCAATGACACCGACTGACAAAATTTAAAAAAACGTTTACAACTTAAAGTTCTTTCATCTGTAGGTGTTCGAGGTCAATAGATGGTTCATGCCTATCCACTATTACCAAACGGTAATTCTCCACGAGCAACTTCATATAAGGTGTAATGACGGACTCCAACAGAGAAGCAGCTGTGAAGGTATATTACAGTAATTTAGCTTAGGCAATCATATTAAACGCCCAGACAACAGCATTACGCAGACCATTTCGTACATTACTTTTATCTTCATACGGTGTGCAATTTTTCTTGTTTAATGAAGGACGTGGCCTTTCAAAAACACAGAAACACTGATGTCTACACTTCGTGAGGCAGTTTACATGGCACTTTCAGCATTTAAAGATCATTCCATCTTTACCCACAAATCATTCAAGAATCACTTAGTTTCATTTAAACATCCCGTTCTTTATACGTGCTTTCTGTCCCCCCCCCCCCTCTCCCACCTCTCCTAGTTCCTTCTGGGACAAAAAAATCCACTTACGTGACACTCTTCTTTTAGTTTTAAATGCACATTTATACATTGATAAGCAGTTTTCCTATGGAGTGTTTAGATCAAGTTCTCAGGATGAGTGCAATCATGGCTGCTTTCGACCAGATTAAGTGTGACTAAAATGAAAGTGTAACTGTGGAGTAGATTTAAAAATGGGAGTAACAAAAATGAAGCGAGTTGATTTATATATATATAAATTATTTATTTATTCAAACAAAACATTTATGAAATTTTAGCAGCCGAAGTGAGTTTTTTTTAATGAGATTTCGTGTGATCAGTTTCAGTGCTAATGAACCTGGTTGAGAGGAATATGTTAAAGCTGAAGAAATCAGTTACATTTTTATATATGTAAAATGACGATCATCACGATTAGGTTACCCCATTTAGCGCAAAAATGGTTCAAAGCGCTTCATCACTTCCCTTGTCCAGTTTTGAGATACGTCAAACACATTCTCGTTCACCTGCTTATCATACTTTCGTATATATATATATATATATATATATATATATATATATATATATATATATATATATATATATATATATATATATATATATATATATATATATATATATATATATATATATATATATATATATATATATATATATATATATATATATTTGTTTTAAACTCCCACAAAGGGACTGGTCTACCCACATCTTAAAACCAAAACAAGCTTTTGTGCATAGGCATAGGACGCGAAAAGGTCCACAACATACAAAGATGGTGATGAGGATGATGATAACGATGACGATGACGATGAAGAAGAAGATAATGATGATGATGAAGATGATGATAATGATGATGATGTAATTCGTAACATTGTTGTACCAGAAACATATGTCACTGTACCCCAATTTACTTCAATGTACTGAAAAAATAAGTCCCTGTGCGGAAATTTCATGTCATCAGACTAAATATTACATCGTCACTTCTTTAAAAGCTATTGACGTATGTTTTTGTATCATGACAAATGTTTCAGAGACAACAGCGTGTATTAACAGTGCAGTTAGATATATTTTCAGTAAGCTAGAAATTAGATGTATTTTCGACATAATGATAAACTTGGTACAGCAAAGTATACAAACAATTTACAGCAATCATCATAATCGTGGGCCCTTTAGTACATTAAGACAGCTATAACAGCGCCTTTGCATTCCTCCTACCTTTTGATGATACGGCCGCTCTGATTAAATAAAACAAAATGCAAGATGCGAGTGATGACTAACAATCTTACAATCCTAACCTTATTTCGCAGGCATAGCAGAGACCTTTATTGTCACGATTATACATCAGGGTTGCTGGATCCACTGTTCTTTTGGATGGAGATGCAACCTTAAACTTACCTTGAGAGTAGGTGGAGGAATATCAAAACTTTTCAAGACGTTTACTGAGTCACGGATAAGTAATGACAAAGCAACACAGTCATTGACCGATCTTTCAACTTTGAGAAATGAAGACAGCACCAGAGAATTTCGAACTTATACTATGACATCTGGATACAGTTCCATATTTTTGACACAGTCGAGTACTCTTGCAACAGAGGGCTCTTCCCTTATGCCTACAAACAATAGTTTTCTTACAGAAGGACGCCCTCGGCATCCAACAGAATACGGCTCTACGGAAAACTCGCTGAACGAGTTTTTTCTGACAACAATGTCTGACAATCGTTCCATTTTAGAGGCACATACTTTTACGACACATGAAAAGAACTTAACAAGTGTACAACAAACTTCGGTTTCATTGAACTCTTTTGACATTTGGCATAGATATGGAACGACTATCATAGCAGGATGTGCAACTGTCGCACTTCTTTTGATTATTCTGATAACGGTACTGACAATTTGTTCATGATGAGTCCTTGAAGTGACGATTTCTTCTCTCCATATTGTACTGCAAGGTTTTGACGGTAAAACGGTTATTCGGTTGACAGACCGAACGGGGCAGGCAAGACAGGTGCAGTAGTGAACTAACTGAACTTACAATGCTAGTGGTGTAGGGAGGTTTGGTGAACAGGTCACAGGAGAAGCTCACAAACTGTTCGACGATTGTCTGCGACCATTTTGTCTGACCGAAAACGGACTAATGGACTAGAATTTCTGTACACAATGTACATATAACTATATATATATCTATATATAACTATATATAGCTATATATATATATAACTATATATACGTATATATATGAAACTATATATATATATACATACACATATACATATACATGTATATGAATGAGATAAAAAATGTGACCTAAATGAAAGTTCACGAGATGAAAAATATCCATTGTCGATGTGCTCCCCTTGCCAGGGTTTAATGTAAGAATAAAGTTAAATGTAATGAGTCATGTTATCATTTATACAATATTGAACAAAATGTTTAAGGTAAATATAAGAGTAAAAATGCTAATGAAGTATAAAGTATAAAAAATGTATCGCCATAATATAAATTCTTACTTTTAAGTGTGAGAGATTTCTCTAAAACTAAACATATTTTACTACTGTTTGTTATGATGGTTTATTTTTGCCTGAACGGTTAAAATTGCCAAGCAAAGGGACCCCTGCATTTAACCAGCATTGCCAATGTTGCATCAGAAAGTTGGTGTCATTTACGCTTTAGAATTTTTGTTGTGACACAAATTAAGATAAAGTCTATGGAAGTAATTACTCTTAAAATGATATTTCAACATTCTGGTTTGTAGACCATCGTTTCTTGCTGCGGAATTACTTAATTATATTAAATATTGTAGTTTGATTTGTAATAATGACTTGTATTTGAACACACAAGCGAGTGAAAAAAAAAAGGAAAATCCAACTCATTATTGCCAAACAAAGTAATTTTCAGATTTGAGAATAGAATGCTCATATCTTTAAAATACATCGAAATTTTTCTCTCTTCACCAATCGTTTAGCTCAGTCGGTAGGACACCGTGCTGATAATGCGGTGGTCATGGCTTCGAGTTCCTCACCGACAACCATGTCAAATAGGTTTAACGTTGGGGTTTACCGTCGTGTTTGGATGCTCCGGGGTCCGATACTCTGGACTTCACGATACAGAAAGAGTTCCGGTTACAGTAGAGAGAGAGAGAGACAGGGAGATGTCAGAACAAAATATGAAATCCAGAGAGAGAGAGATGTCGATTGCCTATCAGAGATCCATTTACTGATGGTTCGAATGGCACATAAATTTGAGAGATTAAGTTGGCAATGATAATTGAAATCAGAGAATGATATGGAGGTAGGTCACATGACGTAGACTAAAAGGACCTGAAGGATACGATGACACTGGCCTACATAGTGAACATAGAGAAGTATAAGGTTAATAGAATTTGACAGTTCAACAACCAGATCACCAGTCTCAGCCTGGTAACAGATTGCTGAACCCACGCTTCTGAGGTTGAGAGTCACGAACTAACAAACTCACGTCAAAACCGATTATTAAACTCTGTTTGAGCTCTGAGATACCGATGTCTGTAAAAAGTTATTCTCTGTTCTGTATTACAGCATTGACTATTGACTCACACGATGAATTTGAAATTGAACTTCAAGATCAACTTCAAGGTTAGACAACTGGGTAGCTCTTCGGAAATTCCTAGTGAAGACCATCTGATTGAATGTGTTAATTACTCATACACCAATCCTTACAAGACATAACTGAAAGAAGAGTATTATTGCCAAATTAGAGACAAACAGCTTTGCTTTATTCTGAAACCAATTAGCTAAATACTTCAAATCGTTTAGTTGCCTTTTGGATTTACTTCAATCTCATCCACAATAGCACAACGGTTTTTTCTACTGTGAAACATAATAAAAATGAACAGCAACTGCAACTGTCGTACAGCACAAACTCTTCATCAGCTCGGAAAATGTTAGAAATTTTATTGAGTAGCACAATAAACGTGAACAGCCATAGCAAGCTAACTACACCAAAAACGAATACCTTTAAATTTTTCTCCGCATTTCAACACAATCTTTTACTTGTGGCATAGTTACGGGGGAGCATGGGGTGCAAGCACTCTCCGTAATATTGTCTGTCCACATGCAGAACCCCACACTGGCAATGTGGACCAAAAACATCCACTGGCCACTGAACGTGATTATGATAAAGTTAATCCACTTATATCCATCGTGATAACGCCCCTTTATCACTACCTTTGGAGAAACGCTGGTAGATTGCGACAAACTTTTCTCAGTAATCTATTATTTATTTGTTTAATCGTCATTGGTCATCT
Source organism: Stichopus chloronotus (assembly GCA_021234535.1). Lineage (NCBI taxonomy): Eukaryota > Metazoa > Echinodermata > Holothuroidea > Aspidochirotida > Stichopodidae > Stichopus > Stichopus chloronotus. Next base: position 28,636,273 of record CM037837.1, on the reverse strand, counting down.
CAATAAGTCATTCGTTATCACGCTACGTACTGAGTTTTTTGCCGATCGTAGATTCAATCAAAGCGGCTATCACCAAAGAATTATCCCCTCCCAATGCTAGAGGATATAATATTTATCATACTACGGTGGAAATAAGACCACAATCTATACAAACTAATATAACCTATCATGACAGTTTGAGCGGTCACACATGACAGACATGACAGATTTTGGTGAGTATAAAATTTGGAAACTCCCTGCATTCAACGGTCCGTCAAAAATGTGATCAGTACTTCCAACCAATACTGCACCAAACCATGCGCCAAACCAAAATGGAAAAATGTTTCGAAGAGTGCTCCGAATAGTTCAATTATCATTTCTGTGATTTCTGCCATAGGAAATCGTTATTTTTAAGGAACATGATTAACGGATCCCGCTTGTCAATCGGACTTTTTAGAATCCATTTTGATCATGAGGCTCGACAGCACAAGTAATTAACAATAGTCACGATTTCTTAGTTGCTATACCACATGATGAGTACATTCAATATATCTTCAGTTACAATATATATATATATATATATATATATATATATATATATATATATATATATATATATATATATATATATATATATATTTATATATAAACAGTGAAAGAAGTATCACACCATAACACAAAATATAAAAGCAAAACAAGTTAGGTGCAGAACTAACTCTATATTTCGGCAGCAAGCTGCCTTCGTCAGGAACGAACAGAACTAACTGAATGATAAAATAGACATGAGAGCACAGACTCAATACACTAGAAAGAAATGTGCACATAGTCAACAATATACACATGGAAATAATCTAAATTATGATAAATTAAGTAATCATATAAGAGTTTGTTGTCCATTTTACTAAGTTTACCAGCCGCATAAAGACGGAAATCACTTTTATGGCCATTCATGCGGGATCTAAAGTTATTACTTTGGCCTACATATTGCAAACTGCAAACAGGACATTGAATAACGTAAACAACCCATTGCGAGTCACAAGAAGTATCCCGATTATAACATTTAAAAGTCTTATTATTAGCAGTACTAGTAATATAGGCAGAACAAATTAACGAAATACAAAGTTTACAACGACTTTTCCCACCAATTCGGGGTGGTTTAGAAGCCCGGTCGTTACCTCCGGTGGGTTGGCGAAGTTTTGCCCGACACAAGGTTTTACTCAAGTTAGGAGGTTGTCTTAAACTAATGATAGGCAAGTTAGGGACAGCAGTTTTCATAGTGTCAGATTGATGCAATAACGGCATATACCTTTGTAATATACCTCTAATGTCAGGTAGGCTGGGGTAAAACTGCACATTGAAAAACACCGGGCAAGTAGAATTACTTTCAGGGATAGGCGTAGGCTTAGTAAAGTTAGAGATAGCACGTTCAATCTGGGAGTTAACCTTTACATACCTTTACTAACCTTTATATATATATATATATATATATATATATATATATATATATATATATATATATATATATATATATATATATATATATATATATATATATATATATATATATATATATATATATATATATATATCTTCATGCACACTTTATCAGAGGAGTTCGTTGAAGCAAAGTTAAAAGGCTTTCATTTCACAGCATTTCCAAGACCGGCCAGCTGAACTCATCCGTACTCACAGAAATTTGTTTGAGGATAAAATAAAGATCAAACTTACAATTTGTCACCAAAATTGCTTGTATGGCTCCTATTAAGCCTGCCAAGTGTCATTTCCGGCGATCTGGTACGATTTATAATACATTATAAGATATAGCCTTCCTATTCAAAACAGGTTGTTAAATAGTAATGTCCAAAATAAAGTTATAAAAAAATGAAAGACGTTACCTACAACTTGGGAACTATCTTTTGGAGTATTGAAGGAGTTCATTCAAAAATGAAATGTGTACCAAAAAAAAATTAAAAAAAAGATAACAATTGAAACCTGTAACTTTCACACAAATGAAACTGAACATGGACAAAACGAGTTTTTGTTTCCTTTTTGCAACTATTAGTTCGTTTTTTCTATTTGTTACTTTTTGTATACTTCTGCTTTCCATCACCCCCCCTTCTTCCCCCTTCACAATGTAGCACATGCAGCTTTAACGTTAGTGTTTAGATTCACAAGGCAACATTACATGTGGAACAATTGTGTCTCACGGCTTTTATATGGACGTGAATTCACCAGTTGCAGAGGAGTCATCGGTCGGGCGCCAGCCGATCACGATCTGACTTATGACTCGTCTGATGTAAGTCAGCTAATCGCCGTGCGGGGTTCGACTCTCAACCGTAAGGAGCCAGACCGGCATTCCGCAGATATATAGAACTACTGAATTTCAGTCGGTGTTGACCGGACGATATGCCAGACGATATGCCAGACGTCCGGTCGGACATCTTCAGGATATCAGCCGTTTTGTACCGGAAGACTTTCCAATGTCCGACCTCGGGACTGATTTTAATTTTGAATTAAAATGAACCTGACACCGGCCTAATGCACGAAATGGCTCGTTGCTCGGGAGATCCCGAGGGGCTAGGCCGATAGTGACCATAATACGTCCTGCACACTAGTCGTAAACCCATTCGGACTTAATGGCAAGCTGGGTATAAGTGTGCACATTCGGAAACTGCGACAATCTCCGTGACCTTTAGACACTGAACACAGGAACAGGTCCTTAACAATTCCTCGAAATACTTCCATATTTGGCATTTTAAAAATAAGACTAGATATAATCAGAATATTCAGATGCATTCAATCACTGTCACAAGCACTCTGCATACGATTAATAATCTGTAAACTCAGACATGCAACACGGGCTTCACAAGAGGGAGGGAGAAGTGATCTGTAGGGACAAGGACTTCGTTTCAACAAGAAATGCAAAGGATGTTTCAATTTTTAAATGTTTCAAAGTAGGTTTCATCTGCCCTTGCAAATTATTAATCGCTCATTATGGTGAATGGTAAATATGGCTGCGTTCGCAAAACGAGTCCCCCAAAGAATTATTTTCCAGTCATACTTTTTGTACCGCTTTGTTTTGGCACCACTGCTACTTTTGTTTTGTAGAACAATACTGTAGATTGCGTAGCCATGCAGACTTGAATATTGAAGGGTCGTAGATGTTATTGAGCATTAAATTGCACATGTGAGCCGTAAAACAGTTTACATAATGAACTTGGTTGCATCACTGAAGGGATAAAAATTAATGGCATGCGCAAAATGTGTCCATAGATGTCACACATATTGAACATTTAACACGGCAATGTAAACGTACGCATTACAGATACGTACAGTGCTTTTACATTGTTCTGAACAAAGGAAATTTTGGAAAATTATAATCATTTATCGAAATGTCTTGGGAAATCTGGGAATTTCTGAAAGTTTATGAATTAAACAAAAATTCAGAAAGAATGGCAAAATGGCAAAATTCAAAGAAGAATTAAAGGGGCAATCAGTGTTTGTCGACTAAAATTTACCCTTTTTCAACCAAACTGAGATATTCCCATTCGGTTCCTTTGTTAAACCCAAATAATAGCCTAAACGAAACTTTCAGACCGATATTCGCCTAATTTTCCAATATATTGGAGCACTTTTGTGTGACCGTTCTTTATTGTCGCCTATATTTATAGATACCAACTACTTTGTACTGAGGCAACTCTTACACATAATTCAACTGCTTTTTATTCGGATACAACAAACCTGGACACTCTGTAACGGCATTGCGTAATACCAAATAGAATTCGAGGAATTGAAGTTACAGTGAAACCGCACGTAATTCCACTGTAGTGTGTACTACACTGCAGTCTGTAGTGTTCATGTTTGTCATTTGCTAGGCTAGATGCAAAAGGTTTGTTGTGTTTGTGTTTGTAAATTGTTTTAAAACAATAATTCAAAATCGCGGTGAATATTGTTCGTTCGTTTGTAATTTGAGGGCTAATCCACCCTGAGTATTCAAGTTGTTTTTGGGTAGTGGCTCGCTGACGCGGACAGCCCAGGCTGAGACAAGTTTTTCGACACTATACCTAACGTTACTCGTTAGGTGACTTACATATAGGCTAGGCATTCTTTACCACACCGAATAGGAACGCTACCCGAAGGAAATCCAAGCCTATATTAACCTATATTAGCAGGCTGAACATCAAGACACAGATGATGGAGATTATCAACAATACAGCACTTTCGTATCTTTGTTGAATCAGAGAAATGAACTTAAGGGTTAGACTTGGGTCTAATTCTTATCGGCAATCGACTATTGTTCTGACTTTCTACTTACCAATGCTATGGTCAATGTTTCAGGCCTGCACTTTTCCTATCTTTAAAGTGAAACACTGCAAACTCAAGTGAAATGTAGCATAGACAGTTTGACAAAGTTCGATTACGTTACTGTGCTGGTAATATTATGTGTCACTTGCGTGTCTTGTTTACAGTTTGAGCCTGTTTCGATATGGTAAAATGAAAGGTCGTTTTGTAAGTAGGAATATTTGTTAGGTGTTTTAGCTCTCGGTTCTAGCACGTTGAAACGATTTGCTACAAATTGCCCTGTTCTTTTTCATACTTTTCATCGTTTTGGGGAGGTTATTGGTAAATTGTATCGTAAATTTCGTACTGTTAGTAATTTTCGAGGTCTAGAAGCATTACTGTGAGGTAACGTGGCCGACATGTCTCTGAGAACAAACACTGATTGCCTCTTTAGGTAAACAGTAAGCGAAAACACTGTTACTGGGTGGTGTCGGTAAATCCCCTTCCACGCAATGCGATTCCGGCAACTCATTGATACAGTTTTGCTTTGGATTACTGCCTTACTATCGTTAAGGCATTTATAGGCTTTTAAAATGTCTAATTATCGGCGCTACCGCGTTTCCTAGCCTTGAACCCACTACTGGCGGGTAAGGGTTCGAACTAGACGCAAAAGCGCTCGCTCTATACTCGCAAGCATAGCCGTTGTTGGGGTAATGCCTTTCTTCTACACACAAGATACTGCTCCCACTTTAAAATGTTGCGAATGTTCTAGTCCAGTGTATCGATGCTAACATGCACCCTAGCGTCAGTGTTTTCATCATACTGTACAAGAAGTTTATATTTTCGTAGTGCGCACTGTGAACTTCATGCAAGTGTTCCGTAACCTAGCGATCTGTTACTGTACTGCCTGTCGCTCATTCCATGGGCGCAGGTCCGTCTCGGAAAATGATGGGGACGCGTGCTCGGTTCAGTGGTAGGTAAACTATCTAAGCGGAGCGTGGCACTGGTTCACGCGCAGCGTACAATGAATTTGTGACAAATGTACCTCCTAAATCACCAGAAATGTAATTTCCAAGTGGTTACATGTTGGTCCTGAACCGCCTTGTAGATCTCTGGGCGGTGCCATGAAATCTGGTGAAATGGTTTTGACCATTTGAACTTCATTTTTATTACACATTGTGTTTTGCACATTTTCTGAAAATGAAAATTTGGGGTAGACAGTTGGACACTATCTAACGAAACGATGCAGAACTCGATTGGATTTTTTTGCGGGGTACGAGCGGGTAAAAACCCGTGGAGAAATATTTTCAGCATTTTAAAATGACGTACACTAAGTACTAGAATTGACGTACATTTAAATAGTAATGTGACAGAGTAGTGGTTCCTTTGACCAACAAGACCGGTTTCTTCTCTCATACTCAATTGTGGAGGAGTGTCATCAGTAGTAAGCCTTCTGATATACATTTGGCAAATGTGTCGTAACATGTTTACAGTTATAAAATGTGCGTTATTTAGTGCTCGTAAAAGAGTTTCAGCTCAGAGGGCAGATAGCTATAAGCGCATTTAACAGATCTTCGTGTGAGTTCTGACTGTCAACGATTTTCTTTACTTTGAACCCTTGATTCGGGGCCCATTTATAAGCTATACGCAAGAATCGGTTGTTCGGGAACAGTTTTGATAATAGCGAATGCTTTTATTTTAAATTCCGTTGTTTAAGAATGGCCCCTTTTAGGTTCTGGGTATTGATATGGGGTGCATACGTAAGTTTGAAAACTAGAGGTGGTTTCCTCTTCTTTGGGTTTGGTGGTAAGATGGTGTTCACTCCTTCATCCGTTTTTTTTTTTTTTAGAATATAGCCGCTATGACCTTAAAGTGACCTAACTTCCGTTTTCACGATTCACAAAAACGTAAACACGACGTAAGATCTCCAATAATGTTAAGAATGAAGTGTATTCAGTATATTTATCAACGATTTGTATTGGAACCAGTGTTTCTACATTTCATATGGCATCTTAAAATATTTACACGTTTCTGGAATTCAGTGACCATTTCCCAAGACATGTTCAATCATAATTATATTTCTCATTTGTGCTTGACTTTGAAGACTTCTGCAGAATGTGAATTTCGTATGGCTTATCAAAATTTGTCAAAATCGAAGTTTTGTCTTTTTAAAATATACACAGAAATTGTCCAAAAAGTCAAATCACTCAAAATAGAAGCACTTGACGCCAGGACGTGAAGCTAGTTCGCATTGCCAACAAACGATAACGGGTGTTTTGCTTTGATTCGGTACGTGTTTTTACCACTTTCATAAGTAACCTATAGGTTTTACAGGATTGGACGGTTAAACTTACCTGTCAAAACTATACACAATGCTAGATGAAATTGCGCAAAAGTTCACCTCAGGAGAATTCGAAATGCAAAGCTTTAGTCATGTAAATTTGGTGAGGACACCGTATATCATGTCCCCACCACAGCAGATATTGCGGGGGCGCGTCCCTCTGTCCCCACCACCATCTGTGCTCATGGCTCATTCTACTCTGGCCTAAACGTACTTCTACCGTAAAAAAATATATCCTGAAATGTCATTATTTGATCCTTCGCGACAAGTCCATTCGTCTTGAGAGTCCTGGCCTACAAATACTTGGCATTCCAAGTTTTATCTCTAGATCCAGACAAGAACTCTTGTTCTTTCATCGTGGAAGATATTTACGAAATAGTATGTTAACAACGTATATCAACTCAACAATATATGATGTGATCTTGTGTCACTTAGATTACCTGCTTTTGTTTCTTTTTGAAACTAAAATGTTTATACCACCTTGAAAAGATATCACCATTTGCACACAAAAAACTGTAACTAGAGACATATTCATTCAATGGTATATGAAAATATGTTAACTTAATATGTGAAGTCATTCTTTTACAAATCATGCCATTCCAATTCCTGTTTTCATCTTTGTTATGTATTGCTTTGAGATGTTTGAATGTAAGTCCGCTTGAATTCTAACTGCTAACCCTAATTTAATTAATTCCATAATCACTTTAATCTCAAGATCTTTGTTTTGTTGTCAGGATAATAGAAACAGAAATTAATGCTTCCATTTTATTACTCGTCTACTTGAGTTGTATTTTTTTTATTTTTGCCGCCATTGCGTTATAACAAAAATGTATGTAAAAATAATTGAATATTAACTGAGTATTATCGACTATTGAACTGCATCAGTCATGATCCTCGTTATCCTTAGTTTATTTGACAGGAACTTTCCTTCTGTTTGTGACAATTGATGTGTTTTTTACCAGCGGGAACTTTCACTGTGAAAGTTAGGAAAGTAAGTAAGATGTAAAAATAACGACGAGGGTATTTTTTCAATGACATTCTTTTTAAAAAACAATTAACTGGAATATTTCACTTTCGACGTCCTTGCTGTTATTACTACAGTTAAAATTACTGCATGTCATTACCACAGTAAATTTGTCATCACTCCTTTTTTAACATTCGGTGCAATTGTATAATGGCTGCAATCATGCACCCACCTGTCGGTATTCCTATACTGTACTTTTCATTTGGACTATTTTCTCGTCTCTCCTGTTTGTCCGTTGCATCTACCGTCCGTATCAGTAGTAACGATTGTCAGATTTTTTGGAATGTATTTCCTGAGAACGCACAAGAAAACAGTACGACAGGGTCGACTGTCCTGGCATATCCTACGACAACAAGAGTCCTCAAGATATCTTGCGAGAAAAGTGCCATCGATAACAATACGAAAATCACATTTGGGATAGTTGAATGTCTGAATGCAAATCAAGAACAGTGTCCTTGCAAACTAGACACGGTAAGTTATTCCGATTGACCATGAATGCAATGTACATTAAAACAATGTTTAGAATCTCTACCATTGTATTAATCTATTATCTTAGCATATCATCGATCTCTCATTGGTTGTTTTGTCTTAATACTTTGTCTTTAGGGCAAAATACGTTAGCAACATTGAGCTACCCCCCCCCCCCGAACTTTATACCAATTTCTTAAGTGTACAGTTATGTTCAATGAATTTCAAAGCTCAAAATGCAATGCCAATTGAAACATTGTGTCTTGTACAATAACACCACCAACGGTTTTTCTTCAAATATTTTTTAGCTTACTATTGCTAAAGAGGTCTTGTGACACGGTTGTTTCTTTGTTGTCGTTGTTTTCTTTTAACCCTTTACTTAGATTTGTTGTAGATGTTAATGAGACACTATACGCAATCTGAAGGGGAGTTACCACTCCGACTCATAAGCTGGAGTGCTACTAGAAGTAGACTCTATAGTTGTACAACTTCTTAGACAGAACATGTTACTATCAAGCATTACTCTTGTTGTCTACCATGCGATAGTGGTTGTGTTTGTCTTTGTTAAGTTTTATTGTTGTTATAAGGAATACACCGTAACTGATGAGTCTAGTATGCCTTTCAGCTATGCTTTTTCTTCACAAAACAAAGAACGTTTGACTCACCTCTGGGCAAAAAGGTCATGTTGCTGATTTTGTCCTCTGACAAACTTACACAATGGCCAATAACAATTTTCAATAGGCACAATTTTAATTAAGTTGCTAGTTTCGATTAATTTACCACTAATTTCTGTCATTATTTATTACACTGTCTAGTTTCTATATTTTATATAATTGTCAACTAAATGTCATCTACGTAATCACAGTTACACACTGTGGGATTACTTACTCCAAATATTTTCCTTCGGCTTCCTCGAGGTTAGGAGGAAGCCTTAAAATATTGCTATTTTACATATCATGGATTTAGCGATATGATGTAAGTTTCTCCCCTTTTTAATTTCTAGTCTGGTCCTTTATAGGAAAGGGGAAAAGCACGAAGTTCAACTACAAATAGGCTAATAGAGGAAACACTAAAGAGAAGTTCAGTAAGAAAGATATAGATTAAGAATATGAAGAAAAAAAGCCTAGCTGGGTATTAGCAACATTTGCGTACTACCGAAAGGGTAAGGTGTGAACGTAAACTTGAATGCATTGAGTGAAGGAGTACTTTTACTTTTATGGCTATGACAATTCCAGAAATAAAAACCTGGGCTTTGTAGTTGGGAAGAGTTTAGACTTGTTTCAGATTAAGGCGAGTGGTGTTGCAGTGTATTATAACGAGTTTCATAAGTGCGATAGCTTGTGTTGTGAATGTAAAATTTTCAAAGATGGATGAAAACGATGTGATGAAATTTGTAAAGAAAATTCTCAGCTAATACTTATAGGATGTTAACTGTGCAATGAAGGAGCAGTGCGTGATATATGTTTTACTTTTTCGTATTGCCGATAACTCTTTTCTAAAGCTTAAATTATTGAGTAGGCAGGTATGTGTTTTACCTCAAAGAAGAACAGTACTGTAACCCACAGCTTGATATAAAAATCAAGGGCAATGTTCAATCTACCCTTGTCGGTACTACGTCACAACCGATTGATTTCTAGTACCAGTTTCGTACCTCGAATATTTACTAAAGTAATTCATTTTGCGAATTCTTTTAGATATTTCCTGAAAATGAGCACGATGTGTCGTCTACAATAATGTTTAGATGTTTAGACATAAGAAGCGATAGCGGAGAATTCCTTGAATAATAGGAATTCTTCCTTGTCGAACTTGAAGGGAAATGGAAGGAACGCAAGGAAAGAATTGTTTGGATCGTCAGATTATTCGTCAAATGAGTGGCATAAGCTAATGAATATATACTCATCGGTTTGTAGGGTTCAAACCAAAAGATCAACAAAGATCACTATAGAGATTTAAAAGAGAGTCACCCATCACATTCCTCGTTTTTTCCTACTGATAGCCATTTGCACGATGCTGAATACATGCGAACAATAATAATAACGATTTTAAATTTCAGAGTGAGAAATTCAGTCCTTCGTACCTAGTGGTGAGGACTAAGGTATCAAGCATGAAAGCTAAGTACACGTGGGCGCCGGTTTGTTTTGGGATGTGGAGGACATGATGCAAAATGTAGACACATAAAATAAGTCCTTAGGAATAGTCTAACTCCCTACGATCAGAGAAATTTTTGCTTCATTAAGCTCTATCAAATGCAAAATATGTTTTGAAAACTCTGAAAATAATTACATATTTAAGAATAATAATTGTTTGATATGTCAATTCATTAATAAAACGGTTTTTTATTATCGGTAAAATGTTTGTTGCCTATATACATACATGTCTGACTACCTAAATACATGTCACATAGGCCTACATATACGTAGGGCCGGATGAAGCTGCCTTTGAGTCAACTCCCTTCCCCGCCTCCTCCGTAAGCTCATAAATTGGTACATTCATTTTTTTTAAGACAGTTGAAACGAAGACGCAAAGCTAAGTGATGACAGTTTCAAATGACATCCATGAAGAAAATCGTTCTTAACAGATAGCAACTTCACATAGAGATATGAAAATCATTGTGAGATCATTGTGAGATTGACGGAAGCTCAAGTGCGATGGTGTCTTTAGAAGAAATAGTTAAACATGAATGAAAATTGTAACATTCTGTCAGAATTATCATACATCTCTAAAGACGAGGTCAGATTTTCTGTTGCCTCTGTGAGCAAAGTTATTGAGTATGAATTTGTACACTGTGTTAACGGGAAAATCAACCTATAGAGAAATGAAACTGCAATAACAGATCAATAAGCAGTTTAATACTATGAAGCAGAAGTACGTGACTTACAATAGTTTCAAATAATATTCAAGAAAACTTTACCATGATTTGTGTTAAACATCAAATTCATACAGAGACGTGAAAGCAATAACATTTTTAAAGTTTGGGGAGTTTCGAAACGAAAACACCTGTCACTTCAATTGATATCCAATAAAAGCATTACCACGAGCTTAACATTAAAATGCATCGTTATTGTATTGTATTGCTTACTCAGTATGGCATGTTGTTCACCCAAATGTGCACGGTACGTCATATGAAACGACTACACAAGGAAGGTGGAGGGCTGTGCGTAGAAATGGAGTAGTTTGCACTAACTACCACAATCAAAAGGAATATTTACTCTAATGGTGCTGAAATCGCATGATACGTTTTACACAAAATAGCACTACGCTGACTTTTTCATCTGAATTCATATTTTGGTCTTTGTGAAAACATCTGAAAATTTAGCACCTAATATACAATTTACTCACTAGTTTAGATTTTCTCTCACTAATAAGACTAAACATTTATGACATCCCATTTTGCTGATTTTATTTTCTTCGTTTCTGTATGGAAACCCTCATTTTCTTCCCCAAAATCATTTTCGTGGGTACCTTTGCTGTACTGGGTCTCAGGTAACTTTGACGAAAGTCCTCTCCTCCCTACTTCCAACTGGAAATCTTTGTTTCCCTGATAGTTACTTACTCTAGTTGTTAGCGTGTATCAACTCCATCGTGAGAGTCGATCAGGGTGGCAAGCCGAGCTGCACAGAATGTTGTTAACATTTCCGTTTGTACGTTTAAAATGTTACAATTCGATTCTCAAGATTATCAGGCATATAATCACAGATAAATGGACTGTCAAAGCATGTGAACGCTCCTTCACAGAAAGTACATGTATTGACGAGAGTTTCACTTTCTCTTCTTTAAACATTCAACAAAAAGCAAAGAAGAAGTTAACTTTTATATCTGATATGTCATTAGGCTAGGTACTTTAAAATTGCTTAAATATGGAACAGGTAATGGGAGACAAAATATTTGTTGCCTCAGTAACCTTTACCTACCAAAAAAAATAATAAACGAGTAGGCCTTAGACTTACAGTTCATCGTTACTAATACAAAGGTTGACTGTTTAATCTGCATCCAGAGATAACTTTCACAACACGTCGCAAAAATATTAGTTACTAAGTGAAATAGAAACTTGCATAAGCTAGTACCTACAATTGATACAGAAATGAATGAGAGTCACAATGAAACGAACATCAAACGACAACCGAAATTGCTACGCTTTTGTACCAATGAATTTAACTAATAAGTTATACTCACGATGTTTAGCTTGCCCTTTTACAGTTCAAATATTTCACTTGTCAATCATACCCAGTCCATTAGTCCTAGAATCAGTAAACGTTTAGTCTTTCTGTTTTGTTTTGTTTTTTGTTTTTTTTTTGTTTTTTGGGGGGTTGTTTTTCTTTTTTGTTGTTTAGAAAAGAGCTGCATGTTATATTAGGGAAGTAACATTAATGCTCGGAAGGTCAAAGAAACAGATCAACCCAACATGATTTATAATGGAAGATTTTCAAAATCAAAGAAACACAACGAGGGACAGCATGTGCTATACTGAGAAAGTTGCACAATCAAAGAAACACAACAAGGTTTGAGCTATATTCTGAGCAAATAAAAACTTACAGAAACTCAACCTTCTGTAAACTGTATTGAGCAAGGTTACAACATCAAAGAAACAACCAGGACTGAAATGTATTGAACAAAGTTTCAACTTGAAAGAAACACAACTCGTATGAGCTATATCGAGAAAGTTACAAAATCAAAGAAACACAACCTGGCATGTGAACTGTACTGAGAAACTTTCAACTTCAAAGAAACACAATCAGGTATACTGGGCTACACTGAGAATGTTTCAACATCAAAGAAACGCAATCTAGTATAATCTCTAATCATAAAGGTTCAACATCAAAAAGCATAACCAGGTATCAGCCACACTGAAAAAGATACGATGGATGAAGATTTACACTATGATTACCATCAGACATCGTTTTAATAATGTTGTGAAATTAATAACTTAATTTAAATGTAAATAGCTAGTGAAAGCGTGTAGATGTAAAACAAAACAATATTTCTCTTGACACAGATGTAACTGCGACATGCAATACTTAAAGAAGCACATCAAGTTGTATCGAGACATTCACTAAATTTTACTAACATTGTCAATTTTTCTTTCTATATCATTCATTCTAATGACAAATTAACAAACTACGAGGATCCGTGTGTGACACATATAAATCGACTTTTCTGAGTGAATAATGAACGATTTTATTTTGTTCTTGAAAATTCGTGACCAGACACATTAAGCATTACTATTAATTCATTTTTACACAGCCAGTACAAGTCACCTTCAGATTAACACCTCTAACAATTTGACAGTTTCTCGTAACTGTTGGTTAGGAAACTTGACTAATGATGCTAAAGGTAACCATTGCCATGTTTTACCATGCAATAGCGTCGCAAACTGTGATGGATATCAACTCAATGAGCCCTTTCATGATTTAGTGGTAATTATATGCATATGCTTTTCGTTTTTCTTATACTTTTCCATTCTATCTTTCATGCTTAAATACTCAAAATTCAGTCATTTCGTTGATATCAAAGTGGAATTATGTACCTGATAATAGTAACTAGTGTTACTCTTTGCTCACATTAATCATCTTAAAGGTCATCTAGATACAAGCTATCTAGCTGTCTTTTCTACCACTTCTTTCTCTCTATTTTACTTTTTATTTGTTGTTTATTATTAGATGTTCTTCTGTTCTGTCTATTTTTGTTGTAAACTTGTTTTAAGGTTTATTTTCCCCTTATTTTCGATGACATAGGTGGGAATGTTTGTAAGCTCTTTTGAACTTCTTGCTACTAGATTTCATGCTCTTTCGTTCATAAAATTAAATCTTGTTTTATCGTTTTAAGAGTGTAAATTGTAGGTTGTAGATTGAAATAGCGTTGGATGGACTATGCTGAAATGAATCTATCCATTAAATTCATTAATTCAACGGTTGTCTTCATTACTCTACTTATCTCTATTAATCTGTCGCTTTTCTACGCTAATCTATATTAATTACCTACACTAATCAATCTATTTTGCAAGCAATGTATAAATACTAATCTATTCATTATCTATATTACTCTATAGATTATTTATAAGACACCATCGATTACCTAGTAGAATCCACTAATTTATCTAATATCTACACTGCAATCTATAGATTTTCGCCATATCTGTCATATAAATATATATATATATTCTTTGATTTATCTATATATATATATATATTCTTTGATTTATTCAACAGAGTCAACAATTAAATCAATTTAATAATTGGGTCACGTGGTTTTATTGTTCTCTTGCTTCTGAGGAGACATTCATGCAAAGTAGTCATTAGGCTAATTGCTCATTTGCTCTATGACGCTAGTGAGTCCAAATTCTTCAAATGGTGTGTTTTGTAGCACGTTTAAGCAAACTTTATGGACGGGAATAAAGTTTACATATTAAACTTTCTTATAATGATAACATTCTTTGAACGTGACGTAGGGCAGGAAATTATCTAAAACTGTGACTTATTCATATAAAAACTAAAAGTTTTCAATGATGTTGATTGGTGAACTGAGATGACTGAAGCTGTGCAAAGTTGAAAATTGCAATGTATATAATATCACTGTGTACAAACTACTACACACTGTACTATTGCAATATATTGTAGTATTATCGCTCGGCATGTCACTTCATTTTCACATTTACTTTCCATTCCAAGATGTTTGGGATGAACTCCTTCAAGTGATATCTGCCGCTTATTAATTATACTTATTGCATTTACATGTACATAACTGTCAGGTTCTTAAACAAGACGAGATATCTTTCAAATGGCTACAAGATACATGAGACAGATGTCATAGTGCACGGTTAAAAGTCGTTGTACATATTCTTCTTTTCTTCTTTTTTTTCTTTTGTTTAGGTTTTGATGACAGACGAAGTCCCTCCGAGATGTTCCGTTGATGATACATTTACTATAAACTGCACAGATTCAAGTAAGTTACGATCCTCAACGATGGAGAAACTGAAACACTGCATAAGGCACATTGATTAAAGAGACGTCTCGAGTTTGCTTTGAAACAAGTTGCAAAAGTTTTCAAACCTGTGAACGTTTCTTCACATACTTGCAACAAATACTCTCACTGAGAGGATCCCCGTGTGTCACAGACAGAGAACCTAACAGAGTACTTAACTATTCGATTTGGTATTTGTAAATTTGTGATCATATATATAATTACTCTTCTACATTAGCACTGACTCATATGCATACACAGAATCCATTTCAAGAATGAATCAAAAACATGTTGACAGTTTTTTTTTTTAATTTTAATTATAAGCATTATCATGTGGTCACATCTCAAAATCCTCACATATTTATCAATATTAGCTCAATGCGCAGATTTAAATAAAATATTGCAAGAGAGACACATACTTTTGGATCTATTTGAAAGTGATGTGTCGACATATCAGTGTAAAAATAAGCTGACTTTGTGGTATTTCTTCCACACTTATTCTCACACAGATGGAATTGACAAGAACGTAGTTACCTGTTGTCAAGTTGGTGACGGGTGCTGGTTAGGGTGCGGTTCAAATGAATCTTGTAGAAACGCTCTCAGTTTAATGGTAATAACCTATCGTTCAATCACAGTGGATCTTATAAATACAAGCTTTACCTGGACCTTTGCTACAGAAGTCCAAGAGGAGACCACGACCTTAGAGCCGTCCACTTCACAGACAACAATTCTCCCTCTTCTTGGGCTCACAACAGAATACGAAGAGGCAACTGGAGCAGAATCCAGCAAAGAAATAATCACAACCGATATTTGGCGTACCACTGAATACGAAGATACAACTGTAGCATCGTCCAGCACCGAAATAATCACAACCGATTTATCAACTGAGAAATTACAAACCAACACATCGGCGCAAACGTCTTCCGTATCTACCCAAATAGTTACAACGTCATCTTCTGAAAGATTCCATAAATTTCTTCAAAACTTATTCTTGAAAAATGTTTATGTATCCATTGCCATCATACTTTTGTTGGCGATTCTGTCCACGTGTGGCTGCGTTTGCTGTTGTTGCTGTTGTTCCTGGTGCTGCAACAAGAGAGAGAGAGAAGCAAAAGAATCGACGAAAATTAACATGGCGGCATCGAAGTCTGTGTCACTGTGGAATGTGAGAAAAGCTTGTGGAAGCACTGAAAGTTTGGACCAATTTCCATTGGCACGTTTGTCGGATAAATCCGACCGAATCCCTTTAAGTAACGTAAAAGTGTCTGGTAGAGCAAATACGCACGATGAGGAGGCTTTTGTGAGTGGAAACATCATGACGACTTTTCAAGAGGAGATATCACCTTATGGAGAGGTTAACGTCGGTGATAAGACTGACAAATTTCGACGAGTGAGAGTAAATTCATTCAAGAAGAGGAAGAAGTCGAGATACGTATCTCGACTAATTTCCAATAATGAAAACTATTACCTGACACCAACACCACCACGTAAGGAAGTACAAAATAAAATAGACAAAAGAGTGTCCCGCTCCAAGGCTATTTCTTTTCGATTTTCCAACAAGGGTAATAGACCTCAATACGATTGCAATGCACAAATAAAAAATCAACCAGTTATGCTTAAAAGTGTCAAGAGCTTCAAGGAGCCTGTCGCAGGTGAAATATATACTAATGTACGACCTAATCAGGAAACACCTGTAACAATCAATTCGATGTCAAATGTAAGTAAAAACCAAGAAACAGTAAGCGATGACTGAGGGAGGTGTTCGTGTTTGCGGCAACCTACAGAAACCACCAGAGCTTAAAGGAATCTCAAAGGAAAAATCTACCTTTTACACTGAGACATATGTGCGCACAACTGAAGACTGTACCAGGTTGTTTGTTTCACACATAGTTTCGTCTGTACTTAAACTACTGTGTCTAAGGCAACAGTGGTCTGTTAAGCCGCAACCAAGGTTATTAGTTGATGACGTAGGTGCACCAAGTACCTCAGAGAGGACATGGTCGTGAACAGTTAACTTACGGCTAACTTTATTCCAGAATTTCCTCATAAAAATAGACAACTGGACAGTATTACATTGATTTAATTGGAAGAAAAGATCGAAAAGTGATTACAGGACCTTTGGAACAGCTTTTGAGAGTAAAGCTTCTTAGAAAATACGACGAGAAAAAACAGAAAAGAGAAAAAGGAGGATCGAAGAAACCAAAGCAATCGACAAGAAACCAAAAGGAAAATATTCTTGTGTACAAATGATTGATTTTTACGTGTCTTTTAATGGAATTCCCATCAAGCAGCAAAATGTATATGGTTTCACTGGCCACGATAAATCCACGAGTCAATTGCACTTGACATTTTATAACCTTATTTCCTCAAACTACAACTTTTCTTTTCAGATTTTACATGTAGACAATCGTGGCGATTGAATCGGTAAACGGATTTTAGCAATCTGACTGCTGATCTGAAAATTGAACAAGTTGTTTTGATAAGTCTTCTATCGTGGTTGGCTACTTTAGAGTCTAGTCTGATTATTTTCTTAGGACAAAATTTAAAGTTTTTGCAGAGGTGTGTAGTATGATTGTATGATTAAAGTGAAATTTAAGAAAGAGGCAGCTTGCATTCTTTTAGATAAATTTTGAAAAATATTTCGACAGAAGATTTGAATAAAAATGAAGTAATCAACGATATTTGTACCTTTTAAATCATACACAATTTTGCCATTTTTGCATTGAACAGGTTCACTTTTCATTACAAACTCAACACAACAATAACATGAGACGGTTATGTTTATAATGATGTGTTAATTAAACAGCAATTTTCAACATAGCGTACATGCTTGGCAGTTTCCTTCTGATCAAGGTGACAAAAATACTTATATCATCATTTTATGAACTTACATGTATCTATAGAGAAGTATAATGTCACGCGGTGAATAATTGTTTTCAAAAGGATAGAATTAATCTGATGATAAACTTAAGTTGACGATAATGAAACTGTGTCTAACTCAGCATTTGAAGTTCTGAAGTATCTTAACAAGTGTTGCCGGGGCCATTGTTCGATTAAACAACAATTTTCGTACATATCTTTGTCATATTCCTCTACAATTTTTGATATTTTCACAACGAATGATCGAAATTGTGACTTTCCCTCAGTCGGTAAGTAAAGGTTAATTCATGCATCGATCAATAGGATCCACATGTTTCTTCAACGATACATTCAAGACATTACACTTTCTTCATTTAATTTGATATTATAAAACTGATCCAGGTTGAAGTCATTTCTTCTTACAAAAAATTAACGTTTTCAACTGCTGTTGAGGGACGGACGTGAGGGAAGGACATTTTGAAAGAATTTAATCGCATAAATGAATTTCAAATTGAAATTTTCCTTTTAAAATTCATTCATTTGACATACTTTTACTCATTTTCATGGGATATATGTTGACAGCTCTCAATAGATATGGTGCCTTTTAGAAACTTGCAGCTGATAGTTTTCAAATCAAAAAACTATTTTAATTTTGAATGAGCCACAGACACATCTTTCACACCAAACTGTGATACATTCCCACCCCTCTTCCCCTAAAAAATAAACTTCATCAGCAGTTTTTCAGAAATTAGTGAGTACATGCACATTTACCCATCTCGTTTTGGTATTTCTAAGGGTATACACCACGTTTATAAAAACGTGACTCAAACCTGGACGTCCGTTAGGACGTCCGTCTGGACGCCTGCATTGATTCCTGACAATTTTAAGGTTTGGAATGCTACTTTAATTCCATTTTCCCACACTTTCCTTTCGGGGTGGGAAACTTTGAAACTTTATTTACCATACTCAGTCATTATGACCTTATCCAATTTTAAAATACTGTTCAAATATTATCTGTTTTTGCATCACAATCTTTACTAGAACAAATTGACCAAACTTGTTGCAATCATGATCCTCTACCAAATTCATTGCATTTTAGAGAAAGAACGTATATGTTCCTTTTGTTATCAAAATGCTTCTGCTTGAATTCGTAAGAATGTAGGCCAACCCCATGGCCTTGTACTTACACTTCACTCGAGAACTTGTACTCGTAATTGTACTCAAAATAACTGATGTTATCTTAACGTTGTGTCTGTAAACTTACCGGCTTAATATGTTCACGACATTATTTAAGTTAACACTGATCTGGCTGGATCACTGTGAGATGTTATTTTCGTCTAAGAGTAATCTAAGGTTGTCTTACCTACTTTGACATGGCTTTATCTTATCAATGAGCACCATGTCCTGAATCATCTACACCCCACTCACTGACAGACGATCCGCCAGGGAGGAAGCCGTGCTTTTGCGATGTGTTAGCCGACATGTCGAGCCTATTGCGTAATAAAAAGGAAAATATCATAGAATAGGGGATGGACATAACGTGGTGCCAATGGAAGGGATTTCTCAACGTCACATTTTCTATTCTTCTTCTTTTTACGCTTAGTCAAAGGAAAGTATAACACATCTTTCTTGTTCAATTTATACATCGATATTTCCATATGATATCACCAGTTATTATCCAGGCAACTGGAAGGTTTAATCAAAATAGATTTTAGTTTTCTTCATCCTCGAATAGTTCAACCAATCTTTCGTGTAATTTTATTGATGCAAAATTTTAATAATTTTTCTTTCATTTGATTTTTTATGTCTCATGAATAAAGGGTATATACCATTATAATTTCTGGTAATATACTGTTGCAAATTATCTTTTATACTGAACTTCAAATACATGTTTTTAAATTATTAGTAGAAAGTTACTGTACTACAATATTCATCGACAACATGGAGAAGATATTGGTAAGTTGAACACTTGGAATCTTTAAGATGAGAGCACATTGTGATTTTAATTCAAAAGAATAATTGAAAGAGTGTTATACATATCATTCAAATATTTTTTATTCAGTTTTGTAAGAATTAAAGTTAAATCCAGAAATTGGCAATGTCATGTTAATAATTTACGAATAATTTAAATATGTAAACAAGCGTCCGTATTATTACTTAGAGAACAATATCACTGCCCTCTCAACCGTTTCCTATTGTTTTAGATAAGCTACAAAAACTATCAAAAGGTAATTTGGAAGCGATATATTTACTTCGCAAGAGTTTACGCGAATGAATACGACCTACCGAATTCAGGAACTCAAATGTTAAAAATGTTAATTTTTAATAAACTTCCAGAGGATTTCGAGATTTCAGTTAAATGTCCAGAATATGCAAGACTCATCTGTGCACCAAGGTGTAGCACAGCAAGATCTTTCGATATACATCGGTGCCTGCGTGGGCACATCCTTGGTGAGATGAGGGGGGGGGGGGGGAGACGAGACTTAAGTGGTGTGCGTCATCATTTACATGCTAGCTGTGGAAACTGTGGGATGAATAACACCAATTTCGATTGGACTGGAGCGAACCAGAAACCAGAAACTTTTTGGATAAAAATACCCCCCACAGCTATGAGTTTACCATGTTTACTCTTTCGGCCCAACCCCGCCCCCCCCCCCCAAAAAAAAACAGCAACTAAGAGGGCGCAGCGCTTCCGTCTCCCTTTCTCCAACCAAGCGCCAATAAACTAAAAGTAGAACGGATGGGGTGTTACAGGTAGCAAAAGCGGTGGTTTCTCTGAAAGCTGGACCAGTTCAGCAGTTTGAAGTATATTTATTCTTAATATTTCACCCATGCAGGTCGCAACCACAGAAGTAGAAAACTTATGGTTGTTTTCACTGTCCATACATAACGGTCAGAGTTGATAATTTTTGAAGGGAGTAGCGAAATGCCAGGTTCCTAATTTAAACGATTCTACAGGGGGACAAGGGAAATCTCTAAGGTAATCTCATATCCAATTCAAAATCTTGCAAACGTGCCAGTTTTACCTCCCCTATCAAAAATGTGTTCATTATCGAAGTTGCAACACATTTCCGTTGAAAGTTATACATGATTGATTTTACTCATTTTTTATTTCTCTATTTTGCAGGTTAACATCGTCATCTTGTCTGTATTAGCGACAACGGCGCTTGGGAATGGTATTAAAATTTGCAATATTCGTCGACCTTTCGTTATGCTTAGTAAAACAGTCGATTCGGAAATAACTTGGGAACTAGCTAGGGAACTTTTGAGAGGAAGGGACACTTACTCATCCCCAAACTTTTTGAAATTAAAAATACCTACCTGATTAGTTTCCTAATTTATGTTCTAAAATGTAAGCTGAAATTAACAAAGTGAGACAGACTGGAAAGTGCCATTTCCAGCAATCTGACAATTGATTAGGTGCCAATTTATCGTGGCACTCCGTTTTGATGGACCATGTATAAAAGACATAATACCTTGATGGAGTCACCACTGCTTCCCCCATTTCAGCTGTTTGATCAAAGTTTACTTATACGTCAGTGGCGACAAAGGCGGGGGAGGTGACCTCAGCCCCCCCCCCCCACATGTGTTAAGTGCTTCAACAATAAATGAAAGCAGATGCATAATTCAGTTTTGATTCTTGTATCATCTCAACCCACCTGATATGTGTTACCAAATTGATCTTTATCTCACTATTGTGACATAGCACACATGAGATCTCTATCATTCAAGGTTTACTGCATGCAGTTTGAAACTCCCGGGAATGGCCGTTTCCGGCCATATGGGGGTCGCACCCCAAAACTCCTCCTGAACGCCCGTCTTCAACCAACGTTGGCCCTCGGCTTAGATAGTCCTGGCAGTACACACCCCCTCTGTTGTATGACTTTTCCTATTCGTCAGCCCTTGCCTTTAGAAAAAGTTTTAGGCCACGTGTTCGGCTCCCCTCATTTTAATAGGTCTAATATATCAACGATCATGGCTGTACACTCATTCACATTTTATATTTTTCAATAACAAGGAGGAGGGTAATCACAGAAACCCAGCAAATGCCTTCGTTACACACATGACTAAACACAGAGTTTTGAAACTTCATCCAAATCCTACAAACGCTAGTTAATACATTTCAACAAATAGGCCAGTCGACGTGTTTTGACATGATACTGTTGTAATAGATGGAACAACAAACCTCTCCGCGATAACTGTCAGAAAGTCCTACAGCACGTGCTTTGATTGGTGGTATTTCATTAATATAGCGGGTGGAAAGGGGAGGGGGATTTTCCCAATGTCATTTGAAATACATACAATATATATATATACATATATATATATACATGTATATATATATATATTGTGCAATTGTTGCTTTTACAAGGCTGGAACCATCACTTGCCGTTAATTAACACAATTTCCTTTGACACAATGATCGGTCACTGAGCCCAACTTCGAAGTAGGGCATAGTGAGTCGTATAATGTGTTATATATAGTTGTTCGGGCTATAATTAGAAAAGAAAAAATCAGCTTTTCACACCTCATTCTCTCATTTTAAGCATCAACATATGTGGTCAAATTTACATCTAAGATAGAGT
Organism: Stichopus chloronotus; assembly: GCA_021234535.1. Classification (NCBI taxonomy): domain Eukaryota; kingdom Metazoa; phylum Echinodermata; class Holothuroidea; order Aspidochirotida; family Stichopodidae; genus Stichopus; species Stichopus chloronotus. The sequence goes on along the minus strand of CM037837.1, from coordinate 28,613,778 downwards.
GGCAGTGTATTTTTACACTTATCTCAGTCTATAATGTCGACGACATTATTTACGTTTAATATTTACTGCTTTTACTGGGTCACTGTGAAGATGTGAAGAGTAATCTAAGGTTTTTTTTTTCATTTGAACTGACCTTGTGTAAAAGACACCAAATTTGATGCGAAACTCGGTAGCCACCGGGAGTTACCGGGAGTTACTTACATACGCCGCAGGCTTCCTCCACCAATAGGAATCGTAAAATAATACGCCCTTCTGACTCTAAATTAAATTCTTAACTATAAAGATTACTGTCTTCTAATTGTGTTCTTTTTCCTCCTTTAATTGTTACACTTAGGATTCATCCTAACTGAAGATTCCTGCAGTGGACGATGCTCAGATGTCATAAATCTTTTCTCGGATTGTCAGTGTGACGTGCCTTTTTGTGAAAAACGCAGTGATTGCTGCTCTGATGCGGAAATAAATTGCCTACCTAGTAAGTAACTATACATTTATGCATGATGATGATGATGATGATGATGATGATGATGATGATGATGATGATGATGACGATGATGACGATGATGACGATGATGATGATGATGAAGATCATGCTGTCGTTGTTGAAGTCGACAATGATGGAGGTAGGGGGAAATTATGAAGTTGATGGTAATGGAGATGATGCTGATGATGATAATGATGGTGGTGATGATATTGTTGGTAATGTTGATGTGAGTTCGATTTTGAGGATAATGATGACGATGATAATGACGGCAACGATGATGGTGACAATCCTAATGATTAGGAGAAGGGAGAGGATGATTATGATAATGATGATCATGGTGATGTTGATGCTTTGTGCTGATGTACAGTGTTTACGATGACGATGTTGTTGAAGATGACGACGACGTCGATGACGATGATAGAGATTAAACAGTATTACTGTATTTTGCTTTCAGAGTTTACCTGTCACATGAGGTGTGGAGAGGTAGGTAACCCTCCTAACATTTGTGGCTGCGACTATCCAGAGTGCTATAAAGGGGGAACCTGCTGTGCTGATATCTTTGAATTCTGCTGGTATTAAAGATGTTTAATCCACTCCTGAGGTAGAGCATCAGTAACAGTAACCTCACAATATTTACAACAATATACGAAAGTACTATAGCCTATCCATGGGCAATAAAAGTTACAACCATATTAGCAGTTAACGGTGGTTTATCTTTCGGTATCTGCCACAGAAAAAAACCACTTGCGGTTGTGTGTGTTAACACGCGATATTTCAAGGTAGTGATTTGATTTAGTGGTACTGTATTTTCAATGTAAGTGGTAATCTGGTGATTTTTTTTTTTTCCTAATGGACAAATTCTGCAGTTGGTATATTATTTCATTTCATCTGAGAAGCCAATAAAAAGTGTCATTTTCCTAACGTGTAATTTTTTTTTTTGATGTGTTTATTTATTGACCTTTTGTGGTTGTGATGCCACCACTGCGAGGTTGCATATTTCATTATCACGTTTAGCAAAGCTATAATTAATTTTACTAATACGATTAGAGACTTCACAGTGCCACAATTATCTTCGGAGAGGAAATGTGAGGTTTTTCTTGCAAATTGTGAGTTAACTCAGGAAGGAAACGGGTAATACCTTTTCTTCCGGGTACAGTTTGACACTACGTGCGGTTCAAAGACCGTTATACCATACTTTTACTGAAAACTCAACACACACAGAATTTAACGCACAGGTAAATTTGGCCGGGAACCCAGTATCAAAGAACTTGCTGCAACTCCGGTGACTCAACAACAGTGTCCGTGCAGTTAATGAGGCAGCCTAACGCTCCGATGTTGAACGTATGAGGGTCGAATAAAGAAACAAATAAACAAATTAAGAAACATATATTTGACCAAATTACATAAAAATTGCCAGAATGACATATCTCCTTCGTCATGGTTGTAATCCCTACAATCTCTACAAGAAAACAACAGCCGCTTAATTGTTATCGAAAGATCCAAAAGTTTAACGACGGTATGAGCGTCCTGTTTCCATAGAAAGTAAAATCTTAGCAATTAAAATTTACTCAAATATCGAACTCAGCATGTTATTGGCTTTGAGTTTGCTCATCGGCATTTTCACATAAAGCTGGCTTTCGATATATCTGTTACACTGATCGATTAGTGTTTAGATAAGACGTGTAGGACAAGTGAGTAGTAGAGGTCGAACGGAGGAGGACATATACTAAATATATAGGTAGTTCACTGTGGATGCAAACTTGGGGATGGCGAAGGACGGACAAAAAAACCCCGGATATTTAGAAAACCAGTTTCAGTGAGAAAACTGGTCTGTTTGTCTGTGAAATAACAGCTTTAAATGTCAAACACTATAGAGCATTCAGGATACAATTCAGTATTCAATATGTATTCAATATGTTAAACAGGGAATTGTTTTGATTTCGTCCCTTTGCAAAGCATGTAACTCCTTTCCTGAGGTACAGAATATGGAACTGGTAAACACCAAAACAATTTCACGGACGAATGAGCTGGCTTAAAATATAAAGGTAAGACGGATCGAAAATCGATTTGTTTGGAGACATGTTGATAATTATAATCAATCAATTTTTCACAATCTGCGTGTAGCTTTCAGGGTTACTTCGCTTCTGAGTTGCCACTACACTGTACTGATCATAAATACACCAGTGCATTCACTTTCAACCTGCTACATCGAGGAGGCAATTCTGTTGAACGGGACTAAGGCATGCGAATACTTCACGCCACAGGGACACACGAAATCTGGGAAAACACGTTGCATTAAAGTACAAATTATTCAACGAAAAGTCTCATATTCTCTTATACTAGGAAAAATTTGAAAAATGGAAGTATTATTTCCACAATTTCTCGAATTTTCCCAATTTTTGCAGAAAAAAAAAATGCAGGGAGCAACTTTCCCCCTGCCCCCAGTAGCTACGCCTCTGCCTGCGATAGGCGGAGGAGGATGGATAACCGAGGAGGATTACTGACGACCGGAATGTGGAAAACGTTTTGATTTTTTTGTACTGTGGAGACGGATTTGGGGGACGACAAAAGACGGATCGAAAGAAGGCCATATGTAAGTTTATATGTCGAGATGAATGCTCTGTTTCACTATAAGGTGGAAATTCAACTACCAAAAATATAAGAGAAAGGCAAAATACTATTCAAATAACTTATGGAGATAGGGAATGTTACCATTGCACCAAGCTGTTAGCAACAATGCCCTTCCTGGGATACAGATACCTGAAACGGTAGATTTTATTGCATCGTTGACGTTTTAGGAGGATGACCATTACTGTTTAAAGGTCACATGTCAGAGGACTAAAATTTCAAAAGCTTCAAGGGTCACGTATTACCAAGTCAATATCAGAATTATATATATTGCGATATTAGGCAGTGAAGTGATAGCACCAGGAAAACATTCTGTATCAACTTAAAGCCAGTCGTAAACATTCGAGTGTAGGGATTGTATGATAAACATGTATACTATACATCTTTACATCACATACATCATATATTTTGAGAGGTCTGAATACTTGGAGATTTGTTCACTCAAAGTCAATATTGTTTATGGTACAGTTGCAAGATCATATAGTGATGACATCATTAAGAAGTACAGTAGTATCAATTCAAATCAAGTAGTATACATTGGTGCAGTATGAAATGATGGCCTTATAAGCATGTAGAAACAGTTCACAATTAGAGTTATACATTGCCACTGGAAGAAGTGTAGTGACGACATCGTAAACATGTAGTACCACAGTTTGCAGACGACAGCACAATGCTGTCATAACTGCTCTGATCATAACTACCTACGTATTTACACATTCTTTCTGCAAGGCAATGGTATAAATGTCAGGTAAACTAAACTAAAAAATGAATCAATGCGAGATAGAGACACGATATTAATGACAGCTAAGACACAATTTTGTTCTGCCGTCTTTTTCCCTTACGTCTCCTAAATTATCTCGCTATCTGGCTATCCTAAAGATCATGTGTCACATTTTTAACTGATTTCCTTATAGCATGCTACATTAAGGAACATTCATAATATGGTTAGTGTTTCTTGTTTGTACGACACCTGTGAACTGTGAGTCCTAAAAAATGAAAGCGCCTGTATATCAGATATACAAGCAAATCAACGACAATGGTTTACCACGAAATATCATCACAAAGCATTTGTTCTTTGGAAAAAAGGTATTTGGAAGATCAATGACAAGTCAGCAACTAAAGGGTGTCCTCACGTTGCCTGTCCTTTTTTACCCTTGGTGAAAATGTACCAAATTTTTCGAGTTGGATGTGATAATGCCAGTTATTAACACTGCAACTGGATGTTCAATCAAAATCGATATTAGTTCTTGCCATCCTTCAGTAGTTCAACTAATCTGTCTCACTATTTGATTGATGCAAATTTTATTTTCCTTTCATACAATTTCATGATCCACACATAAAGGCTATACCATTATAATTGTAAATTAATTTTTCTAAGGACACACTGGTGTTGGTTAACTTTCCTATGTACTAACTTCCACATATTGTCTCGCGCATTTTTACAAGGCATTCGTAAAAAGAACTTATACTTACCGTAGAGTTTAATATTACTCTAAAATATACAACGACGACATGACGAAGAAAGTGGTAAGTTACAGTTGGCCTGTTCGAGATTAAGGCACATTATACTTTCAATTTAAAAGTATAATTAAAAAGCGTACGATAAATATTTTAAAATATTATTTACTCAGTTTTATTCGAAGGACGACAAAGCCGAGAGAATTTTGATATCGATCAAATTAATTTACAAATGGTTTTAGTACGTTATCAAGTGTTCGAATTCGAATTCTGTCATTGCCCACTTGAGAGGGCATATTGACATATCTACAGTTCTACTTTGCAAGAGTATATAGGGATGCGTCTCCTGAAGAAGGCGTATTTAGCCACTCAAGGACTTACTACATTGGTAAGTTTTAATAACGAAGAAACACTCACAAAACGTAACGGTAAAATACGAGCTCCATAACTTTTAAGTAAAATTTTACACACAGTTAATGTAAGTCTTACATTGTGTATATAACAGTTTTACTAAAATGTAGTAAAATTTACCACCAAAATTATGTAGAATTCACATATACTGTTTACCTATATTTAATGTAAACAGTATATGTAAATTCTACATAATTGTGGTAAATTTTACTACATTTTAGTAAAATTGTTATATACACAATGTAAGACTTACATTAACTGTGTGTAAAATTTTACCTAAAAATTATGGAGTTCTTATTTCACCGTTACGTTTTGTGAGTGAAGTATTTGGAGATGTCCGTCAAATATGCAGAATATTCAATAATCATCTATGTACACAATCAAGATAGTTGACGAGATTTTTCAAACTGTTGCAAATGTTAGTAACCATTTACAAGCTATGTAAGACCAGCGAACCATCAACATACAACCCTCAAGATAGGTGGTTGAGTTGTCAAAGACGGTTATATTTCTGAGAAGAATTACTTGTAGACCGCAGTATGGACAAATGGGTTGATTATGTTGACTATGGGGGCATACTTAGCATTGCAACCTTCTATGAAGAATTCAAAGAAAACACCATTCAAATATTAAAGTTCGAGTTTCATCACCTTATCAATAGCTTGGATTGTGAGGCTGGTACAGGACGAGATTTAAGTCCTGGTTACGGGACAATCCAGACGATCACTAAACTTGCCAATCTCCTGAAGCAAGATGGCTAGCCTAGTGCGCCCTCCGGTAACCCGAATTAAGGAGACCCCACCACCTCGAGGACCCTGTGGAGCTACGAATGTAACGTGTCGAAGCTATGAAAGTCTCACACGGAGGCAGACCTATTAAATATCATTGAATCGGTACACTTACAGAATTCATTCCCGGTATATCGAGAATAAACTGACATCGTTGCTCCCAGGGATTCCTACCTTGATTCAGAACGCTGAACATTTTTACAAACCTTGCATGACATTGATAAATTACCTAATTATGCCCCCCCCCCCCCTCCCTCGCTGTCCTCGTCACTACAAAAGTATCATGATTGTATTCCAAGATATCCACAGTGGGGGGATGCACGCCCGTGAGGTATTCATAAGCAAATACGATCCAGAAGAAAATGTACTACGTGATGTCTCCAGTATCATTAATGTATCTTATATTAGCATCGAATTCAATTCTCGTCATTTTCTCCAAACCTAGCAAACATCTGGGGACAAAACGGCCTCTAGCTGAGAAAATGACTTTAAGGATGCCCTTGAACAGAACATCCTGTTTAGTTATCAGCTCAGACCTGACCACTACATTACATCACATCACCATAGTATCCAAGTTACATTTGAGTATTCTGAAAAGTCTATCCCACTTTTGGACGTATCACTTAATATAACAAGAAATTTTATCAACTTCCTTACATAGCAAACCTACTGACAGCTACAGCTACTTGAATCGGGGATGTGCAATTGAGAAAGAGATACCATTTAGCTTACTCTTCGTGAAGATCATCTATTTTCATCACCACTTACAGATTCCAGAGATTTGAAAGGTATTCCTTATTGGGTTTGAGGGGTAATAGAAAAAGCCCAAAGTTGATGAACTTAATATTAATGAGCATTAACGACCAATGGTCTCTTCCTGAGATGGACAGTGCTCAAGTACCCAAATGTGTAAGTGCACACACGATATTCATAAGCCTTGCGTCAGCCAATCCCCTGCTATGTAAATGAAGTTTGCATAGAAATTCTATCGAGTTGTGAGGAGTTTGGTTTTCAAAAACATGACGTTAGTTTTTTTGTAGCGATAAGCTTAACTCGGCAACTCGGCATATGAAACGAGAATATTACTTTAAGTTTCAATCGGATTTATATTTTCTCGTTCAGACCTTAGATTCAGACAACAACTAGATTTTAATATACAAACCTCTTCTTTAGTAGGCTGAAACGATTAGAGTGTTTAACTAATTGAGGCTAAGACTTAATATGTTAGAAAGAAATCCCTGCAAAGCTGCAATACCTCTGCAATTTCGATTTTCAGTGCCTGAGGTGCTTATCAAAGGCACTGTTGCAATTGGCGGGAAATTCATTAGCCTACCACCCTTCACATTCCTTTCCTTTGCTACACGAAATAAAACAACCAATTTATTGAAGATCTCACTATTCGATGAAATCTGCATCACATTGACACATTCAATTACGAGATGAGGGATCAATGATTCAGCAAACACTCCCCTTGTATCATTCCTCAATAACATTAAAATGGTGAGTGGCTGAAAAGTTATTGGTTCACAGAGAAGGCAAAGTTTTCGTAATACGAAACTGAAAAGTGTTTGTGTCCTCCGAAGGTGCGTCCGCCAGGAACTTCGAAATCAAGGAACCCGAACTACAGGGCGGACTCTGTTACTATAATGATGGTACCTGGTACGTAGCTGATAACATCTGTGGACATTGGCTGAAGTTTCGCCTACATTCGCTATGATCAAACATGGAAATGGATGTGATACTTGGAGCTACACGATTTTTCAACTCTAAACAAGATCAATGCCATTGTGATGGCTGCACCAACCTCTTCGTTCCTGTAGCATTTCAAACTCTTGGGCCTATTCATTGCTGTGTTCTGTGACAAGACTGGTAATAATAAGTTTAAAGGGCTCACTGAGTTGATATCGATATGTGAATGGGATTTTGAAGGGAGCAAACACAGAACAATGCATATAATTAGCATAATTAATCATAAATTAAACTTCATAGGTCAATAGTTGAAGTTGAAGTTTTTTGCACAAGATTCAGATAATGTATACGTACAGAAGCAAGGGCGTTAATTCCCTTTCGTAGTGGGGGAGGGGGTGGAAGAGGAGAGTGGTAATTTGCTGCAACGAAACCGATTTGCTCTCAAAGTGATAGAAAATCTTGGGTGGTAAGGAGTTGTTTCTCTCACTCCCATATAGTAAAATACACCTCACTCGAAAAACAAAAATGCCCTTCAAATGATTCTTTTCATGAATTTCCCTAATGGTCGAGTTATGTGGGGTTATCCTCCTATTCCCTCTCTTCTGCTACCCTTGGTAGATCACGTTTCCATTGAACTGCACGCTTGAGTCACACTTGACACGTCAGAAGATGTGAACAATAGAAAAGGTCTTAAAGGGAACTCCGTCCCTTAAAGGGGAAATCAGGATTTATTTTCCCTTTTTATTCCACTGCAATTCCCCACCGGTATCGTACAATGAGTTATAACTAACAAATATGATCAAGATTATCTCAAAACAAGTGGACAAGTTCGAGAAACGAGTCAAATTCGCAAAAAATCGGTGAAGAACTCCGAAAGTCTGTATATCCTTCCTATTTCATACGTAGCCTACGTGTGCTGTATGTATCATCAACTATCACTAAACTCCTGTTTACTTAGCATTGCGCAATGCACGAACAGCATGGGAACCGTAAACATTCGGTTATGTTTATTCATATAATATATATTCTCAGTCTTACGTTGTGATTGGTCATCGTATTGGGGAGGCTGTCTTGTCTTGTACATGAACGTTTATTTTTTGTACCCGACAAATATTAAGATTTTTCGTTCAACAGTAATAAACGCAATAATTAAGGTTTCTTCTACCGTCAAAAACCTCCTTTATCTTTCGGTGAACAATCAGTTTAGAAGGAAAAATCAACTAAAGGTGAATTTTCTTAGTCAAACCCTGATTTCCCCTTTAAGAAGAACGCTGTCACTTTCAAATGTACTATGAATTTGTGTATATGCTTTGGATGTACAGTCTTACCAATGCCGGAGTACATTCTATGTTAACCAGGAAAGTGATTTAACTGACCTTAAGTTAAATCGTGTTTACTTAGATGATGTGGTACTATGATGAAGTGGTGAAGTGGATCTCGAATCATGTTTTCTACTTTGTTCTTCTATTTCATACACATTTACGAATGATACATGGTAACAGATTGTATATGATTTGTTGTATAAAATATGCATATTTTTTGTTCTACGTTTTCCAGGTCACCCTTGGCTTTTGGACTGTTTTAGCCACTATGTCCTTTGTGCATGGTATTTTAATTTGCAATTTTCTTATTGACCTTATGATATGCAGAGTAAGATAATCGATAAGTAAACGTCTTTGCGGAATTTATGAAACAACTTGCTGCACTATACACTTGCCTTTCATAAAAAAAAAAACTAGGCTAACACAATGACTTGTCACTTAACCAAACTTCAACGGAGACTGCTGTGATTCCTCTGCATACAATTGGAATAAAATAAGCTTTCCAACCTCTTTCTCGGATTTCGAGCATCATTCGGTGTGGTTAAATTCCCGACACTAGGTTGTCTTTTGTACTTGTAAACGTATCCACTTCATATTAACGACATTATTTATGTTAATAGGCTGATCTGGCCTGTCACGTTAAGATGGATTTTCTCCTATGAATATTCTAAAGGTTCTCTCATTTGAAATGACTTCGTGTAAAAGATACCAAATTTCATCAAATTTGTTACATTGGTAGTTAACCGACTTGAAAGTTGTAATGTATTTGCCACTGGCGTATACTATACTTATAGTCGTTTATCGTTGTGAAATAAATACCTTAAAAAAAAAAGGATAAAAAAGTTCTGAAAAATTGTACACAATGATCTCGGAAATCTTAACTTCAAGGATTACTTTCTCTTTTCGTTCTCCTGTTCCTTCTTAAATGTCTGCATTTAGGAGTCTCCACGACTGAAGATTCCTGCCTTGGATTATGCTCAGATTCCACAGACTATTTTATCAATTTTCAGTGTGATTACCCCTCTTGCGAAATACGCGATGATTGCTGCTCTGATGCGAAAAAATTTTGTACCCCTCATGAAGGTAATGATTTAGACATATGATGACTACGATGATGATAATGATGGTGATGATGATGATGATGGTGATGATGATAATGCATTGTTCTAATAACACGTGCTGGCGATGATGATACCTTTATTATGGGTATATGATTGAGATCTTTTCATGTTTTACATTTTCAGATGTTGATAAATAACTATGTAGTGTAGTTCAAAAACTAATGTAACAGCTGTAAATACATGTTAGAAACTAGGACCTGCTCCTGTTTCCAAATCAGACAATGATCTGTCACGAAACTCAACTTCAAAATCATCCCGTGTGCTTCTCATCTAGAATGTGCTTGTATGTAAAGATAAAGACCAGGGGCGGCACCAAGGGGGGATGGGGAAATCCCCCATTCAGAGCCTTTGCCCCCCAGTTGCCCCCCCCCCCCCACTCAGCTCCTGAAGTATAATGTCCTTTCAGTTGTTTTCAAGGTAAAATAATTCACAAATAATTTTCCTCCCTGTTTGAATCATTCCCGAACTTTTCAAAGTAATTAAAACCAGCCTGAGAGCTCTCCGTAAAACTATGATAAGTTTTCCTTTGGCTAGGTGCTTAGGCTACTATTTCTGTTTTGTTTTCATTATTTATTCCTTGTATAAAACGGAACTGCTGTTTGTTTGATGCATGTTTTTTTTCTTTCTGATGTGTTAAGAGAAATTTTCTTGCTGTAGTTGTGAACACATCCCTCTAATACATTATGTACCACCTGGTATGCTCGATATGTAAACTTAAAGTGTAACAGATACTTATGTATATATCTATTCCCTGTTAATATACTGTACATATTGCGTTCACCTTTCTGTTTTAATAAAAGTGCAACAAGTGTCAAGAGATTGCTAATAAGTAGCTTTTAAACATATTGTCGCTTTACAACTTTTCATGTTGTCAGCTAAGAAGAGTAATAGCCAAATAAGCCTAGCTTGTATTAAAATCATTTGGAATCTTTGCTTTAGATGATGCATTATGGACCAACATACACCTATCCTGAGACTTAATTTTTTAACAAGAGATTTGCTAAAACCTAAGAACCTCAGGTGGACCCCCACCGGGGTTTTGCCCCTGGACCCCACCAGGGGCCCTGAGGAGGGCCCCTGAACCCTACCCGGTAAGTCTCGCGCTTCGTGTTCGATTTCGCGATGCGCGCGAAAAATCTTTTGCCCCCAACATTTTCTTTTGCCCTCCATTTGCCCCACCCCCTCCCCACTTTTAAAATCCTGGTGCCGCCACTGATAAAGACCAAAATTGTCAGGTAGGTAGTAACCCGGCTTATGTTTGAATGTGTAAGCCACACGCTTCGGCAACACTTGAGTAGTCGCGTAACGTCGTCAACTAAATGTCCTCCTAGCCCTGAAAAATTTTAAAGGATGACCTGCAAATTGTCAACTTTAAGTATTACCTTCACTATTCGTCTTCTTTTTCCTTGTTTTAAGGTATGTATTAAGGAATCTCCACAAATGAATATTCCTGCCTTGGATTATGCTCAGAACGCCAGAACCGATTTCTCGATTGTCAGTGTGATTTCCCCTCGTGTAAGGAACGCAATGATTGCTTCCCTGATGTTGAAGAGTACTGTACTGAGGGTAAAATTTTCCGACATGTAGCATTACATTAATAATGATGATTACGATGATGACCGTGATGCTGATTAACGTAATTGATGATGATGTTGTTGTCGGTGATGATGATGATGGTGATGATGATGATGTTGTTGTAGTCGGTGATGTCGGTGATGATGATGATGACGATGGTGGTGAGAATTATGAAGGGAATGGAGATGATGATCATAAAGCGCATGATCATGATGGTGATCGTAACGATAATGCTACTATGATAATTACAATCGCAATAATGATTAGGAGAGACAAAGGGATGATGTGTAAGCATTGGTCTGATACGAAATGATGGCGATGATGATGATGATGATGATGATGATGATGATGATGATGATGATGATGATGATGATAATGATGATGATGATGATGACGACGACGATGATGATGATAATGATGATAATGATGATGACGGTGATGATGATGATGATGATGATGACGTCTAGACATGATATTTCCTGCTATGTTGCAAGAATGTAAAATGACAACTTATTAGCTATAAAAGCTAACTCTAAACATGGCAGCATATAGGTTGAAATAATAAGTCACATTAATTGCATGAAAAGCAAAGATGTTATAAGTATTTGCACTTTGTACTAGCAAAACCTGTTCTACTGTATTATGTGTACTTTTGACCTATGACGTCACCCATCGAGTGATTGAAAGAAGACCGACCGCCTGTCATGTAATCATTGACGATTGTAACAAAATTTAAACACTCCAGTTACCGGAAAGTAAACATCGGCGGAAGAAAAAAAAAACGAGACATGCAAAATACTGCCCCAGATTCGGTCTAAGGTTTACTTTGAGTTGAAGAATTTCTTAAAGGAGATACACACCAACTCCCTTACAATCCTCCTCCGTCCGGCTAGTGCTCAATTCATGTCTTTCGCTCCTCCCTAACCCCCCCCCTCCCCCGCCCCATCAAAATATTCTGGCGCAGCCCCTGTACACGAAAACTATCTTTTACTTTCAGCTACATGCAAATCCAGGTGTGGAAAAAGAGCTGACCCTCCTGACATTTGTGGCTGCGACTTTCCAAACTGCGGAACAGACTGCTGTGAGGATGTGTTCGTTTTCTGCGAGTAAGTTACACCTTGAAACTAAAGCATCAGTAACAGAAAACAAGATATTGAAAAAAAAAGAAAGCAGACTAGAGTGGTCTATCCATGGACGATAAATGCTATACCGACAATGCAATGTTACATGACTTGATAAAGATCAAGGCCTAGATGTATCCATGTTAAGAATAGGATACATTCATACTGGAATCGATGAGAAACTGTATTAAAACAATCGCTGCTTGAATGAAACAATCAATCTATTCATCAAACCACATAATAGAAAACAGTTCATGATCAACGTCTTTGTAAGAATGAAACCACTGTATACAGATGAACAGTGCATAGTCATATAACAGGCGAAAAGAATACTGGTCATATTTAGTTTACATGATGTTTGTACTATAAATGTATTATGGGTGGTTATGGATGGTTGAGTGGTTAAATTTGGTACTTCGTTCTCATTGAGGGTAAAGTATGTCATTGAACTCTTTGTATTTTTACATTTTGAAATGTTGCGTATACGTGTAGTTCAACAATTAATGTAACACCTGTATAAATACATGACAGAAACAAGGAATAAGTTTCATATGGTCAACGTTCGTCAGTTTGTCCTGTTTCTGCGACACACAAAAAGAACTTGCAAGATTACCATGCACACACAGACCACGATTAGCTAATGCAATGACAATGCAAGTAATGTATTTATGTATAATTAATTAAGTAATTATGTATAATTAATGTACAAGTTGGGTTAAACGATTCAAATATATTCATTTGCCTAAATCACAACAAATGTGTCGCTGCAGAACTTGGGGGTGGGATGAGACTTAATTCATAACATTCCACACTGACTATGATGGTTTTTTAAAGATTCTTTGGTAAGGTACACTATTATACAGTGGCAACTTTTTGTTGATGTTTGGCAGTTAACACATACATTAGTCCATGTGCTTTTGTTTTGCCTATAGGCCACATTTACTGATAGTAAACACCATGATGTCTCAAAATTTCTTATTACGCAGTTATTCTCGAAAGACTTTCTTCTTCTTTCTTCACTTCCGTCGTTTAGAAATGAATGAGTGGCATCATTTCCTGCCTTGCAACATCACAAGCAAGTTCTGGTCTGACGAATATTGCAGTCGGTGTATATTATTCCAAATCATATGTGCCTGTGATAATAATAAATCAATGGATTAACTTTCTTCATTTTCTATTTTGTTTTTGGTGTGTTTTTATTTCTTATTAATGGACATTTCGCGAAATCTTCCAACCTCATTTCAATATTCCCTTCGGTGTAACTATAAACAATGGATTATGGACTTCACAGTGTCATACTTCCTTTTCTTCGGGGCCATAATATAAGCTTTCTCTGGCAATTTAAAGTTAACTCAGGGAACAAAGGTGTTCTTCCTTTGCTACCTAAGGGTAGAGTTTGATATTGCTTATGATTTGAAGACATCAAATTGATAATCAAATCAAATTGATCATCAAATTCATTAAATATATGTTTACCAAGAAAGAAAATAAGAAACAAATACTCTTGTTATACCTTAATCTTCTCAAGAAAGGTTAATATCACAGGTAACTTGAGGACTTGCTAAAATTCAGGTGACTCGGTGACCGTGTCTTCAATGACCGAGGCAGGCTAAGGCTACAATTTTTTTATGTGGATGTAGAGCGTTCGAACGAAGACAAAGCAAACAAATTAAAGAAAAGATGTTTTATATCAGCTGTCACACTATACAAAAATGAGCGGAATGGTATCTCCATCGTAGTCATGGTAGTGAGGTTGCGCACTACAATCTCAGTTGGTAAGAAAAATAGCTTTAATAATATCAAACGATTCGAAATTTGAACGAGGACTGGTGGGTTCTGTATCCACAGCAACAAAACTTCAATAATTAAACCTTACCCTGAATAATCCAACTCGAAGTTTCTGGCTTTGAGGTGTGATAAATTAATGTGAAGCACATTTCACCATCGACATGCCAGTAGATAACTTCACAGTAGGATGAATAAGGCTGAGGTGGTATTTTTGTTGACAACTGTTAGCAAATCTTCCATGACCAGCATGTGATCTTCAGGGTTACCTCGCTTCTAAGTTTAGGTCACAAAAAGTGTCTACCAATGTTAGTTGTACATGTAGCTCCATTGCATTGCATAGTTCAACTCTTTAACGTATAAGTTCCCACTACACTGCAATGATTATAATAACACCAAGTGCATTCACTACTTGCCCTACTTGCACTCCAGAGATACGGGCACTTGTAATGAACGTACTATAAACAATATTACAGAATCTGGAGGGATATCTGGAGGGATATCTAGAGGGATAATGATAAGTCAGCAAAGATTCTAATCTGATGTGTTATTGCACCAGAAAGTAGAACTCGAACTTTGGAGAGCAAGCGAAGCAACAACAGCGCACTTTGTGTCTCACACACAGGTAATAAGGTGATCCTACATATTTTTCACGTAAAATTATCAGTTGAGAGTGTCAGCACGGTGCTATTACACAAACCACAAACGTTATAGTGCTACATCTCTCCAGGTCACCATTCCATGGCCATCTTTATTCAACCATTGTCTTCCTTCATACAGAGAATATGAGAACAAATATAAAAAAAAGTCGACATTGTTCAGATTACTATCACGGTGCACATAAGATGAGCTGCAGAGAATAGCAGACTCCAGATCATTTTTTTATCATTATCATCATCATTATCACCATAATGTTCATTATCATCGCCATATCATCATACCATAAACGTCTCTCATTCTTTCACCCTTTTTGTCTTCATGTAAGTCTGCATTCCTTTCTTTCTTGGTATTCTTACTAATCATAGGTGACTAATTGCTATGACTCCATACTAACTACTAATGAACTTCACGTCCTGTCCTCTTCACCCTTCTCAGCTTTCAGTGACCGCAAACTATCCCGCAGAAAGGAAGCCAGGCTTACTTGCGCTGTTAGAGGACAAGTCAGGTCTATT
Source organism: Stichopus chloronotus (assembly GCA_021234535.1). Lineage (NCBI taxonomy): Eukaryota > Metazoa > Echinodermata > Holothuroidea > Aspidochirotida > Stichopodidae > Stichopus > Stichopus chloronotus. The sequence goes on along the minus strand of CM037837.1, from coordinate 28,598,227 downwards.
ACGTGTACCCATTAAAATGGAAAAGTTGGGCAATGTCTTCAACCGCCTGGTTATCAAAAATAAATATTTTTAACGAATTTAAACCTTTAAGGAATACTTTTTCCTAAAATCGCTTGAATTATTGAAGTTTTCATGCATTTCCATTGAGTTTCAATGGACGTGGCCATCTTCGTCTTAAATCACCCATAGTTCAACGCAAGAGTGACGGCAAAGACACACCTATATGTGTGAAGTCCCTACAGGTATACATCATATAAATTAGCAGACGACATCCGTTTAAAGTCGTAGTTAAAACTTTCTTTCGGTTGATTTCTACAATAAGCTCCGGAATGTGATAGGTAAGAAAATAATAAAGATATGGAGGCCTCTTCCCGACCAAGTGCACATGACTTTGAGTCAATTTTGCATGGAGCAAGAAATTGCATGGAGCCTGTAGTTGGAATGAAGAATGCAACAAGCAGCTGCAATTAGAAGGAGATATGTATTCAGAAATTTTCACTTAAAGTTAATACTATTAGTTTTTCGTCGTTGTGCTTAAAATTTCAATTAATGACAGATGATCACGACCTTACTTTTGCGTGAAATGTTCAGTTTCTAATTTGTATGAAAGTAATCTTTATTCTCACCCACGTATACGCTATGATTAAGATTACGTAGACCAATGCTGTGAAGCCAGGGGGGGGGGGGGGCTGCCGGCATTCATATGCTTGTGCCATTGACCTGGTGCATATTTTATCATCAGCCAATTGATGTTTGGTTGCCTGTCTAGACGTAAGGCATCTTACGAGACGTTAATTTGGTAAATGGGTATCTCGTTTTGAATATTTCAATATTTCAAAGCAACGGCCGTGATAATACGTAACGTACTTATGTATAGTATGCATATTGCCTAAGTCAAATAGCCATTGTTCCTTCCTGTAAACTATCCTAGCACAAAGCAAGGTATACGGCACCTGGTGCTAAAACAGGAGATTTCTAAATATTACATTATCTATTTTTTGTCATTTTAATCTTGGTCAAATATGACACATTGTTTTTCCTTTTCACATTTTAAGAGTGAGTTGAATGTGATATTACCAATTATTATCCAAACAAGTGGATATTCGATCAAAATAGATATTAGTTCTTGTCATCCTCCAGCAGTTCAGCAAATAATTCTTTTTAATTGACTCAGATTGTAATAAATTTTCCTTTCATATAATTTTAAGGGTCCACGAATAATATGCCGTCATAATTTTAAATTAATTTTTGTAATGACAGATTGGTGTTAGTTAATTTCGCTTTTCAAACATTATCTTGCACATCTTTGAAAAGCATTCATAGACAGAACTTACCTTTCATATTACTCTAAATCATAAAACGACCACATGGAGAAGACAATGGTAAGTTACACAGTTCGCTTATTCGTGATTGGGACCGCTATTATGTTTATAATTTAAAAATTTAATGAAAAGCGTATTTATACATTTTACTAAAATGTTATTTATTGTGTTTCATCAGAAGGAAGACTAGACTGAGAAAACTTTGATGTCGTAGTGCGTAATCAGGTGTCCACATTATAATTTTCAGAACAATGTCATCAGCCACTCAATCGATTTGTATTGTTTTAGAAGCGCTAAAAACAAAACAGAGGAATCGTTTCTAATCTATATTTTTACCTTCCACGAGCATATAAGTAGGGCAGTCTTGACCGGAGGGGTGTGGGTGAGACACCCCCAAACGAAAAATTGTAGGAGTGATAGTTGGAAAATATGAAATGCGGGACAGAAAAGTTCATATTTCAATATTGTAGCTGATTTTACGACATAAAATGATGGGAAAATTGTGTTTAAGGTTATCTAGTAATTGGACAATTTCTCAAAAAATCTGAAATACCATTTGAATTTCACATATTTTAGGGAGTAACGACAGTTAGAAAATCTAAACGATCAATTGGTATTTTCATTTCTCAGTGTAGCAAATTTTATGACTTCAAACGAACAAAAATATTGCACTAGATTTCATGTAATGTTACTGTACCTGGTACGTGAAATATTTCTAACAAAGGGGAATGGAGACACCCTGCTCCCTAACAACCCATTCAAAGACGAACCACCACTCATCTCATGCTTTTCCCTTCTATCAAAAGTCATGTTTTATCTCATCAATGTAACTATCATTTACAATAGATATCTGTACATAAATTAGCTCTGATGTTTTATGCAATCATCGTCGGTTGTAGCAAATTAATAAAAAAAAAACAACTGTTGAGAGTAAAAATTGTTGGGATAACTTTTCCGGAACTGTAATCCATGAGGAGAAAGCGAATGAGGAAAATTTCGCTAAGAATTTGAAGTCACGCCAGACGTTTCCCTGGAAATTCCCGTACATCTATTACCATTTTTAACAATTCGTTTTTCAGGTTGAGGACGTGACATTTCTATTTTAAGGCTGGGTACATGTTGGGCTGACTGGAGATGAATCCATTGTGACCCCCCGACGTACGAAATGTTATTGAAAGTCCATCTTGGCATATTTTGTGTAGTTTGTCTGGGAGTGTACATGGACAACAGTCTAGGGAGTAGGACTATTGGTAAATTCACTGTTATCATTTTTGAGTTCCCTCGACTTAATACCTTTGGCAAGCCCGGCCATGACTGAACCTTGGCAAAAGCAAAACAATGTTGATTTTAGAGTGGGTATATCTGGTAGGTATATCTGGTAGGCATGGTATTTCATTAATATAGTGGGTGGAAAGGGGAGGGACTTTCCCAATGTCATTTGTATATATATATTGCATGTATATATATTACTTTTGTTATATAATCTATATATTTGTTCTTTCTATGTTTTCCATGTCATTAACGGTCTTCTGACTGTTTTGGCATTCAAGTCCTTTGGTAATGGTATTTTAATTTGCAGTTTCTTTATTGACCTTTCAATATGTTCAGTAAGGTAATCGATACGGAAATTTCTTTGTGTAATTGCTGATTTTGTATGTCAACATGCTGCACTCTGCACTTGCCGTTTATGTAACAAATTTATGTTTATACAATGATCTGTTTTTTTTTCATACCTCTTTCTCTCATTTCTATCATCATTCAGTATTGTTAAATTACCGGCACTAGGCCTAGCTTAGCTTCACGTTATCTATGTCCATAAACTGATCTGACCTGTCACATTAAGATGTTTTTTTTTTTTTTTGGTTTTTCGTCCAAGAAGATTCCAAGGTATCCCATATGAAATGACGTTAGGTAAATAGATACCAAATTTGATCCAAAATTGGTAAGTTGGTAGTAACCCGACGAGAGGTTGCAATGTATAAGTCACAGGCTTCCTCCTCATTCGAGTGGTCACTTAACGTCTTAAAGTGGCATTCAAGGACTGAAATACTTTCACAATGACCTTTAAACTTCTAAACTTAAAGCCTGGCTTTCTGTACCTGTTTTGTATTTTTCTTTGACTTTAATTGCTCCACATTTAGGAATCTCCATATCTGAATCTTCCTGTCGAGGACAATGCTCAAATGTCAAAGATCCTCACCGCTATTGTCAGTGTGATTTACTCTGGTGTGAGCAACGCAATGATTGCTGCTCTGATGCAGTAGAATATTGTTCACCTCGGAAGTAATTTGCGCGAACATGACGGATGACAATTTTGTTATGATACTGACGATGACAATGATGATGGCGACGACGACGAGCATGGTGATGATGATGGTGGTGATGCTGATGATGATGATGATGATGGTGATGATGATGATGGTGGTGACGATGATGATGGTGGTGATGATGATGGTGGTGATGATGATGATGGTGATGATGATGATGGTGATAATGATGATGGTGATGGTGATGATGATGGTGGTGATGATGATGGTGATGATGGTGATGATGATGATGGTGGTGATGATGGTGATGATGATGGTGATGGTGATGGTGATGATGATGATGGTGGTGATGATGATGATGGTGGTGATGATGATGATGATGATGATGGTGGTGATGATGATGAGGTGATGACTGTTTTGTTGCTTCGTCGTTGATGATTGTAATGATTATGATGATGGTGGTGATGATGATGATGATGATGATGGTGGTGATGATGATGATTATGATGATGGCGATGTTTATGAAGATAAAGATGGTGGTAATGAAAATCATGATAATGATCATGAAGCTCATGCTCTTGATGATCGTAACGATGATAATGACAATTGTAGTGATGATGAGGAGAGACAGGAGAATAGTGATTTAGCAATGTTCTCATACCGGGTGTTGGCGATGACGATGTTAATGGTGACGACGATACAAATATACACTACCGGGATCGAGTACTGCCTTTCCACGTAAATAATTCGCTTTAAAAGGGGGAAAGGGGAAAGGAAAGAAACATGAAGAGAAGAGAAGGAGTACACGAAAGAGAAGAAAGGAGATGAAAGGGAAGAGAGACTAGCGAGAAGGAATGTGGGGTAGAACGATTTTTTTAAACTTCTAGATCTGATATTTCTTGTGATGTATAAACAAGTTATACGAATAATTAAGATGGTGAGGAATTATCCATTTTAAGTGTCCATAAATTAGCATTGACAACACCTTACGAAAACGCATACAAGCAACTTAATATTGTACTTACATTTTACGTTAAGTAAAATGTGGAGTGCACAATTAAAAAAAAAAATGTGAATTACTACTTTCGGAACATCACGCGTATGGTCTAAACTTTACACTGCAGCCTATACTGACAGAAGCGGTAGATCTCTTCTATTAGTACTAAGCAAGTTTCACAAAGTTGGTGACAGACAAAAGTAGTTGAGAAATGAAATTAAACTTAAAGATACAAAATATTGCACTAGAATGGTAATATGCTAATATTTTAACTTAACACAGTAGCCCTGGTAGCTATCATTTGCAACAGTTATCAGTACGAAAACTAGATCCCAATTCGTTTATCATAAACTCACCTAAACGGAATGTAGACGCTACAAGTACCCGAAAGAAAAGCATGTTAGAGAAAATTATCTGGAAACTACGATTTCTCTAGAATGACTGTGACTTCTAAAGTTGCAAAATATTGCACTAGTTTGCGTCTACCTTACCTTTTTGTTGGTAATGTCTCATAGAGGGATACCCTTTCCTGTTATAGAACAAACCGAAGATCACTCACCTTATGCTTTTCCCCTATCAACGTACCATTGCGGAGCAAAGCTTTTCCTCACCATAACAGTTATCATTTGCAACAGTTATTGGAAGAAAAAGCAACCTCCTTTCATCTGTAATCACCCTCGATTGTAACAAACATTTAACACCGTGGACACCCGAAAGTAAATATAATAAAAAAAGACAAAGAAGAGAGATTCAAAATATTGCCTCTCCCTCAAGAACGTCGAATACTCATCCCATATCATGTATTCCGCCCCCCCCCCCCCCGCCCCCATCAAAACACTGTGGACCTGATGCATTACAACCGTCTTTTCCTTGCAGATTCATGTAATTTTAGGTGTGGAGTAAGCGCTAACCCTCCTTACACCTGTGGCTGCGACTTTCCAAACTGCGGAACAGAGTGCTGTTTTGATATCTTTCAATACTGCTAGTAAGTTGCCTGATTCACTCTTTAAGTAGAGCATCAGTAATAGTAATGATAAAATATAAACAGATAATTACTAAAGTACTATGGCCTATCCACGGACAATAATTAAGAAATATACCCACAATTCGTTATTTGATGACACGACTAGATTGCATTGTTTTCTTAGTACAAGAGCGAACATTATCAAGAATAAGGTATATTCGTAATGGAATCAATGTAAAACTATTAAAAAAAATCACTCTATGAATGGAACAAGCGATGTATTGTTGAAACCATATAGTAAAACACTCATTTAACATGGTATTGTTAAGAATGAACCCAAGATGAATATTGAATAGGCAATACAACAGGCAAAAAGAACACTGGTAATATTTTTTGTGATCTTTTCAGTAATAAATTTATTATCTGGTAATTCTGGGTGACGCAGGTGTAACAATGAGTGGTTATGGGTATAACAATCACACGTTAAATGTGATAATCTGTCTTTGTTAATGGTATATAATTGAACGCTTTGTATTTTTACATTTTTCAAATCTTATGGATAAGTGTAGTTCAATAACTAAGTAGCGGCTACATAATAAAAACGAATACTAGCTATAATTTTCATATGAGACGCAAATTGATACAAATATGTGTAATGTGATTCAATGTTATTCAATGACTTCCAGTGAAATTCACGCACAAGCTAATGACAATGTAAGTAATGTATTCTAGTGTCATACGTACACAAGTTGCGGTGTATGCGATGTCAAATATATTCACTTGCTCAAATCACATCAAACGCGTCATTGCAGAACTCATGGGGACAGGGGTGAGATTTAATCGAGAAAATTCCACACTGACTATAATGGTTTCTAAAATATTCCTTGTTAATCTACAGATTGTCCAGTTATGAGTTTTTTGTTGTTGTTTTTTTTTTTTTGCACGATTATTGATTAATATATTGACAACCCACCCGAACGCTTGCAAAGTCGATGCGCCTATATAAACAATTTGCCCATATGTGACATTTACTGTTACGTCATGTCTCAAACTTTCGTTTTATGTGACACAGTTTCCTGGAAATATTTTCATTCTTTTGTCTTCATTTCCCTCATTTAGAGCTGATTGAATGACGTCTTTTCCTGCCTGCAAAATGAGAAGATAGTACTGGTCTTAAGCACCTTGCATGCAGTCGGTATATGTTATTCCAAAAGTTTAACATAGATGTCTGTGATGATAATAAATCAATGTGATAATAAACATTTCAATGCCTGAGCTAATGAAATTTTTCATTATCTGTTTTGTGTTTGGTTTGTTGATTTATTGATTTCTTATTAAGGGAGATGTCTCACAAGCCCTCTTCTTAATTCCAACATCTCTTTCAGTTAAGCTTTTATAGTGGGACTGTGGACTTAAAAGTGTCGTTACATCTCATCTTCCGTGCCATAATGTAAGATTTCTCTGGCAATTCTAAGTTTACTTACGAAGCAAACGTTTTATTCCTTTTTCATAGTAGAATTTGATATGCTTGTGTGTGATCTGAGGCATCAAATTGACCCCCTGATCAAATGTAGGTTCACAGAGCAAGCACAAAAGAAGACCTTACTGTTCTGGGAAGAAAAGTTTAATATCGCACTTAAATGTGAAAACTTGTTAGAACTCAGGTGACACGGTAACTGTTCCAACAATGATCGAGGCAGGCTTAGACTTCGATTTTTTACGTATAGGCCTATCGAACAAAGGAAAAATTAACAAATTTAAGAAAAGATACTTTATACCAGCTATAAAATTAAACAGAAATGAGTAGAATGGTATTCCTTTTATGTTAGTCAGGTTGCACACTACAATCTCAGTCGAGAAGAAAAATGGTGTTGCATACAGTGAGTGTTACGGGCTTCCGTATCTCAGAGTTCACAACAGAGTTCAATGAGAGTTTATCTTTTATTTCTTTTCAGTCAGTTAGTGTAGACAATAAATTATATTAGAAATTGGAAATAGCATGCCCTGACCCGAGCGGACAAGTAATAATTACGGGATTGGTCATTCATGGGTGGTAACGATTTGCGTATAAGGTCTTGTGATTTTTATTGGCCTACGTCATCAGGATATCCGACGCCGACCTACCAAGTCTGCAAAAGGAAAATTTATCACTATATGACAATAGCTTTATTGATATTCAAATGAAGGGTCTGTTTCCATAAAAGGCGAACTCCTAACTCTGGTTAGTCCAACTCACCGTATTTGGATTTGAGGTGTGATAATATTAGCAAATAAACTTCCCAATCGACATTTTACCATCAAAGTGACCGCAAAGTATCGCTTTGAATTCATACTGGCTTTAAATATATCAGTAAGATTGAAAAGCGGTTAGATTGTAGAAGTACGGTCAGTGGAGTATCTATGATTTTTAACTGAGGGGGGGGGCAAATATATGAACATTTCCCCGCAAAAGGTAGCATCAATTAACTGAATGATGTTGAAATAGTAGTCCTGTTGATAATTGTCATCAAAGACATCTGCCATGAACTTGAAGTAGTTTTTAAGGTTACTTCGCTTTTTAGTTTCGGTCACAACGAAGTGCCTGCCCATGTTAGTTTTACAAAGCTCCATGCATTGCATAGTTCCACCTACTAACCTATACGTTCCCACTGCACAGATTGTAATCACGTCAGTGCATTCACTTTCAACCTACTACATTTCTCATACGTGTGCATACTTCATGTCGCAGAGACACAAGGAAATCTAAGAAAATAAGTTGCAACAAAATACGATTTATGCATATAAATGTCTCATAATTTCTTATTCTAAGGAAAATTTTGAGAAATGGGAAAGAGAATATTATTTTCCTAAATTTCTCTATTTGTCCCAAATTTCCTAAGCAAGAATTGCCCACTGCCAGGAGTAGCCCCTTAGTGCGATAAGCTAATGAAGGAGGATGACTGGTGACTGACATGTGGAACGGGTATATTTTATATACATACATATATACATATATATATATATTTACTGTGTACTGATTTCAAGGTCAAAATAATAAATTCAATAATGAGGAAAAGACTCTTCAACAATGTGAGAAAATGATGTCACTCCTGTTTGCTTTAGTTCTCAGTTGGTAGCTAGGGGGTAACTTCAACTGATAATTTCTCGGGAACCACGTGTGCAAACTGAATGAGAATTTCACCAGAATGGTTAGATTAACTTACTCTTAAACACATCAAAGCTAAATGTGTGGCTGGACCATCCTCTTAAAGTCAAGTAGTCTTTTGAATAAATTGCTTGGCAAATGACAAATCACTTCACCACTAATTTTAAATAATTGTAAATAACTTGTAGATTATCGTAAATCAAATAACCGGCAGACGACACATACTCATCCAAAAAGATTAAGCTCGGAGGGGCAGCTCGCATCCTCACGCACCCTTAGTCCCTCCTCACGACGAGCCATGACTGTGGTTGATCCTTGCTTTAGGTAACAACATATCTTAAATAATAATTTTCACTGCTTAATTATTCTCCAGTCTTTTCATTAATGAAATTCCTGTCGAAAACACTTCTTGTTTTATATGATTAAAGACTGAAGTGAAACTTATATGTGAATTCAGATGTAAGTTGGAGCTTATCACTCTATTCACTAGTAAGAAAACTATTACAAAGTGTAGTATGCAAACATTTGGGTTGATCGTTCGCTTGGTACTTGGAGTGCTGGTGTTGCAATCACTCAGTTCCCGGATCAGTTCCAGCTGGAACTACGTGGACTTTTCTAAGGACTCAAAAGTTGGTTGCTCAGCTAAAGCTGTTTGCAAGGGTGTTTTCAATTTATTTTGTGATTTCAAGTTTGGTTCCTTTTTGTCCGATTCGGATCTCGTCCTTCTCAGGTCGCTCGGTACAAATAATAGGCTGCTGAACTAGCCAAGATCACTCCTCCCCCACGTGGACAAATTAGCTAAAAATTGAGGTGTGCACTCACGTCCGTTGGATAAGCGACCTTGAAGGAAGGTCCGGGAGCAAATTGAGGTTTGTTCTTGATCGTTGTGTCACCCTTGCCTCGTTACCCTCTGAACACTTATCGAAGAGAATCATTTCGTCTGAGTTCGTCCACGATCAATATAGCATGAGATCCTCGATCAGTCTTCAGACTTCCTGACCCTCAAAATTTCAAATTCAAAGTCAATTTGAGGCAGAGTGTTTTACACTCACAGGACATGAGATGGGCGATTTGAGATATTTCCATACAGCGTATCATGATGACAGTGTGTTTACATCGCATCACGTAGTGTGGTAATGACGTGAAATACTATGGACTCACCATCAAGTGTTATATATTGTTATAATATTAAGTGCAGTGATGACTTCACAAACATGCTGTATTTTAAACCAGATTTATGCATTCCAGTCTCGTGATTGTATGATAAATATGTACATCATAAATTTAACACCGCAACCCATAACATCATATCATGCATTTTGGAAAGTCTCAAGACTTGTAGATTTGGTGCCAGTATTACACTGGTATGGATAACAGTGTATAGTGATGACATTTTTAACAAGTAGAGCAGTTCAAATCCATTACATACCTCGGTATATTAAGAAGTGATGGCATAGTAACAAGCAGCATCAAGTTACAGTCAGTATTACACATTGACATCGTAATGAGTGTGTATGGTGATGAACTGATGATATCATAGACGGCCATAATATCAAGTCACAGCCAGCATTTTACGAATTTTTACAATCTCTCAGGTCTCGGGTAATTTGAGCAGGAAGCTTTTTCTGTATAGGGTGGTCTTACTTAAGCCCAAACCGATGATCGAAAAACCAGACCGAGGCATTCTTTCTCTTGTGACCACTCATCGTATGCAAGCTACACATTTAATTGACCAGACTCAACAACTTAAAACCTCTTGGTCCTCAGTCCACATGGGAGCCCCCATTGTTACGTCCGTACGGTCACCTGATTTCCAAAATGCATCCTCATTGGCTATGAAACGCCAGTCTCAACGCAGTTGGGCGGTGACGAGCACCTCTCTGGATTTTCTGTTCTGACGTCTCTCTCTCTCTACTGTAACTGTCTGTGTTGCTAATGTCTACACATACATCGCTGGGGCAGTCATACCACCGCTGTAAACCCCAAATCCAAACCTTAAGGACTCTATATGAGTACATAACATGGGTGTACGATATGGATTATCAAACACAACAATAGGATATACCACACTCAGGCCTAAGTCAAGTTGACTGAAAAAATACAAAACACGGTGAGAATTGACTGGGATTCTGCTGACTTAAAATAATGTGACCTTTGACCTTGCTACACTGTGCCCCACACTTAAATGTTACAGGAGAAATGGGGGTTTTCACCTTGATGGAATAAGATTCATATCAAAATCAATGAAGCACTATCCTTTCAGCCAGCGTATGTATGATGAGAATGATACCCTCTTTCTCAAGTCATTGGATAAACACTGTGCACTACGAATAAAAAACAGGTAGAGACGACAAAGTGGAGCTGAAGGTGACTCATCCTGCAAACCTTGTATTTTGAAAAAGACCAAGCCAGAACAGACTTTGTTGGCAATCTACTGTATACTAAGGTATTAACATTCATCAGATGAAATATCTGGATAAAGGAAGCATTTCAACAGTATATTTGGATGCACATGTCATGATTGATTAAATGCATCTTAAAATCATTTCAAAAAATCCAGAAACACCAAATCTGAGCCAATTTACACTCTCTATTCATCTCATTCTTGCGACTATCGTTCTTCCGTAAATTTGTTCCAATTCAGGTGTTCCCCAAATGGTACCAAGGTCTACAAGATTATTTTTATTTCACAAAAAAAATAAATGCGACAAGACCCAGTTTTGCTCTGCGTCTTTTTCAAGTTGCAGAATATTTCTTCTGGATGGAGGTTTAGATAGATGAGCAATTTATGCGATAAACATCCTCTTTTCAATATATATGTTGACGAATGGCTAAGGGTATAGTTACAAAATTAAAACAGATTTAGAATTTTTCATTTACCACTAATGTTGCCAAGACCTTCTTCAGGTCCACCAATATGGCACCAACACAGCTGGGTGACTAAGACCTTCATTTTTCTCTTCAGAGCTTTCAGTGACAATCAAGAAATTTAAACTGAACACACAATGAAGCAACTGGTAGGCCAGAGCAATTGCCCGGCCTCAATCATCTTCAAAACCACCTTCAGACATTTCGATATATTCTGGCAAAATCTAAATGCATGTTGACCCTTTCTGACTAAACGATTGTTACATTTGCAAGCTTTAACTTCGCCAATGGTAAACGACCACACCAATGCACTATTTAAAACAAACAGAGAACAAATCACTTTAAGTTATCGACCACCATCTTTTCAAAGGTTTACCGATTGTTAATGATCAAAACAGACATCATAAACACATTTCCAGATTCTTAAAGAGATAGGAATGTATCCCATATGTTGTACAGACTACTAAAGAGTGCCAGTTTCACTTAGCATACTCTGTCCAAAGTGCTGGTTCATACTTTGGCCAAGTTCCTTCAAGTATCGATTCATCAAAAGTAACAAAGTCTGTGAATAAAATTGTTCAAACTGACTGGTGACAAGCGATAAGCTAGACACTATGAAGGTGCACCAAGAACATACAAGATGAAAAATAAGATGATCCTTATCAGGCAGATTCAAGTTATCAACTTCATTTTCATAAGATCCATCATGTACTTGATTATCCATTGAGTCTTTACAGAATTGACCAGTTGTCATGTTGGAATGGTGCTCAGAGAATTTCTGTAAGATGATCGCATCTATTTTCACATTGAAATGATCAACTTTGGGTGTCAGCATGGTGCTATTATACAACCTGCCATACGATGGGATATCCTTTCAGGTAACAATCCACTGACGAAAACAGTAAGAGTGCTATTGATGGCACCGTATTGTAATGACATAATCCGAGACAGACAGTTGGGACTTTAAAGTTCCTTAATGTCTCAATAAATTACAGTAGCTTCAATTCTGATGATTCTACTCTCATGACCAGCTCTTCCTTTAATACTACACGAACTCCTTCCGCCTCTCATACTTCCGGATCTCTATCACATTCGTTTTCAGAAATACAAACTGATGTAATTCGAAACCTTTTTGAGGATTCTGCGAATGACTCTAAGGTTCAGATTTCAGAAGTCAGTGATGGCCAGGAATTGCAACGACGTTGCTGTCGAGGACGATTGCGAAAGAATCGAATTTGAGATGCCTCAATCCAACCAAATCCTGTGGTAGTCATTGGCACCGAAACCAGCATTGCACTTGGGACATTTCCTTTGTCTCGTCTCATACCTAGTCTTGATGCACTCGTAGCAAAACACATGGAAACACTTCGTGAGTACCACGTCCTTTCGTCCCTTCTTGCAACATGGGCAGGTTAATTGTTCCTAAGAAAAAAAAAGAAATGAAGTGTGGTGCACTGTAAAAACTTTGAAAGAGTTTTTAATATATACATGACAGGCTTAAAGGAATTCTCCACCAGCAAGAAAAGGTAACGTAATATATGAGACTTCATCATTCTATCAGTTAAAAATAATGATTTTACCAGAAGAAGCTCCCTTAGATGTGCAATAACGCTTTGAAAGTTAGGCTTCAGCAGGAGCCTAAAATGTGGGACATAGAAACGACAATACTGTTTTCCATCTTTTGCACTCTTCGTGTTTCTAGCAAGATCTTGCAATGCAAAAATTCTTTAGTTCAGAGATTATGAAAACCTCGTGAATGTCTACATTCAATAAGATACTTTTCATTTAAGAAACCAGCAGAACTGTTATTGAGATGGACAGAAAATTTAACTACTGCTAATACTTCAATACCCACCAAAGCAAGTGTAGGTGAGCTGTTTAATTGGCTCAAAGGTACGTCTATCCTTTATTCCTCAATTCCAGTTCAATATCATTTACAAGCAACATCATTTGAGTCAACTATTCCTTAAACAATTAGCTTGCCCCGAACAATGCTTTGAAATGTAGGTTTATGCTGAGCCTTGATGAAACCAGGCAGATGTCATTAGAAGGAGATACAACGCTTTGAAGTCACGTGTACAGCCGCCAAGTTTACCCGGTAATCCATCTTTTGTATCGTACTTGAGATTCCTATAGGACTTAAAGATGATTAGAAAGTAACCACAATATGGCATCTGTCCTCTGCTACAGTTACGGCATGAGTCAGGAGATTTCTGTACTGCAATAGCATTAACAGTCGTCAAGAGACAAAGTATTTTTTTTTACCTAAGTGCCGCTTGGTGCCGCATATGACAGTACAACATCTAGGTTGTATGTCAAAACACGACAAGTAATCTATGTCTGTCTATTTCAGGCAACTTCACATCTAGTTGACAATATATTAGACTTCTGCCTCTTCAGCTCATTTGCATGTGATAACTTGTTAACAACATGGATAAATGTATTCATTAATGTCAATTAAACAGTCGCTTCAAGTTTTGTGCCACCTTCTCTGAAAATGTTGGCGGCTGAACACCTGGATTCAAAGCATTGTTCTGAGCGATCTAATTGTCTAAGGATTAGTTACCTTAAATGACGTTGCTAGGTGAATGATATTAAACTGGAATTGCCAAATAAAGGAATGACATATCTTTGAGCCAATTAAGCAGCTTATCTTCACTGGATTTGGTGGGTCTTAAAGTATAAGCAGTAATTAAAATTTCCGTCAAATCTCCTCCTGATGACAGATCCGTGATGCAACTAACCTCTTATCACCAAATGAGGATCAGTACTGCAACCCCCAGTGTGAGATAAACATCCAACAGCAAATACCCAATTTAGAATTGTCAGTGCTACATCACAACTGATTGATTTCTAGCACAAGGCTCGTACCTCAAATATTTACTGGAATAATTCCTTTCTCGAATTATTTGAGATATTTCCTAAAAATGAGAACGATGACCTGCTTAACAAAATGTTTGTATCTTTTTTAGAGACATGAGGAATGGTGGTGGAGAATTCCTTTAAAAGTAATACACCAACACCAACATGTATTCTTGACACAAAGTTACTTTGATAATAGGATAAAAGATTGCACCACATACCATCTCTGCATATTTGATTTTCAAAAACAAATGCCCCTCCCCAGTTCACACTACACTGACACATAACTACAACCACCATTCAGAATCCTTGTCTTTAATAGACAATTGAAAAAAGCAGTGCTTTATAAGTATTAAATATGTGTGGATGGGGTGGGCATTTTAAGGAAATTGTGGGGTATGGGTTGTTTCTTTATTTTTCACACTGTGGGTGAAGGGGCACTAAGAGATGGGGATTATAAACTAGCGGAGCAGGGGGTCCAAATTGTTGGGAACCACTGCTTCAGCTTGAAACCTGCCACTCATGCACAATCAAACACATTTAAGGGGAATTCCACGCAGGAAACATGTCTTCTGAATTATTTAAACCATTTCAAACCATCTTTGTTCATAATCTTGATATTTTGAGATGGACTTCTCATAGCCAACATGATATGATTCAGCAACATGTTCATCAGAGTTTCTAACACTATACATGTATACGGAGGATTATAAGATCGTATCAATTGATTTGCAATATTCAAATTTTAACCTAAGGCTTTTGTCAAAAGATTTGCTAAGTAAAAATTAATGCTATTTTGTTTCCTGTTTTGCTGTTTTCCTTTTTTTTACTTTGTTTCATATCTACTGTTCTTTTTCCAGTCTTGAAACAAATGAAAATGTCGATCAAAGTGACGCCATGCCACACAATAACTAACAAGATAACTCCAGGTGACAAGCAGATCAGACATGTGATTAACTGGGAATCTTGACGAAACTCTACTAGTAATCTGTAGGCCTACCTACCAAAGATCAAGAATGTCAAAACTATGTAAATACCTTATAAGTTCTGATCTCCTCCGCTAACACTTCGTCTGCACTGCTGGCCAACTCCATTCTCTTGTATCGCTCTACCTTCCTCCGTAAGCTTTGGCATTCCTCCTGTGAATGCATGCATTAAAGGACACACATTTTAGTCTCTCACGAACATGTACAATGATGTTAGAGGCAGGAGGGCTCAGAGTTCAAAATTCCATGCACAGATACAATTTTCTCGTGGTACAAACAGAGTAACACCAGCTAAAAGAGATCTCATGGAACCATATGCTCACAAGATTTTTCAATCTATAGTACGCTCATCGTTCAATTGGACTTCCTCTAAAACACAGAGGAGAAAGGCCTCACAAGAAACTCCCAATCAACATCTCATCCTGCAGCACAAAGTGCACCCAACTTTCACCAAATTATTAGACATTAGATAGATGTTATGACAATTTCTTTAAGAGAAATAAGAAACTTTTCATCATTCTCCTGAGAAATTCTTTACAGAAATTTCTCATAAAGCTAAGGTCCCCAAATTCTCAAAGAAATTTTTCACGACAGTTTTACGAACCATTGGTTATTTAGATTCTTTCAGAAACGACAAAATAAATCATCAGAATATAAAAAAAATGAGCTTCTTCAAAAACAGAGAGCTTCTTATGAAAAAATTTATAATACAACACCAAACAAGTGCATATTAGTCAATTAGATACAAAGGATGTTGTCACCTGGAATGTGAGTTGAAAATTTGTAAGTGAAAGCCAAATTCTGTGGAATATGCCATAGTCACTACAAAAAAAAAACATTGTTTAAGCCCTGTGTTTGCATACATGATATTCATATCCATTCCAATTGATCAGTCTGATTTAAAGTGATGGTGATTAACTGCTGTGCCTTTATAGAGAGTCTGAATTTTTGTAAGGCCAACGAAAATAAAGACAATTTTCATTTTCAAACACCTAGAACATGAGTGCATACTTCTCTTTCAGATTTTGTGACATGTGACATTTTCCCTTTCTTTCTCTTCCCTCAGCCGCTGACGAAGAAGAAAGGTAGATGACCAGGTGATTACCAGTACAACTCATATTCCAGCTTAAAAGCGGTGTCATTACAGTAACCATTCACCAGTGACCCTAAACTTTTAAATTACTCAAAGTCTGATCACAGCAAATAATTTTCAGGCAGCATATCTATCATTTCTTTTTAAGGGAAATGGGATGGCAATGTCTGACCCGTCATCTTTGGTTAAGCAGTTAATGTCAGAAAAAGTTTAACACACTTACCTGCACCCTTCTGTTTTTATGATTTTCCTGTTCAACTGCTGAAACTTTTTCTTTCACTAATTTCTGAAGTTCTTCTAGTTTCTCATCGATTTTGTCGAGCTTGAGTTTTAAGTCAGCTGTTTCTTGAGTACAATCCCCAGCCTGGTAAAAAAAGGTAAAGTAAAGCAACTCATCCTTGGGAAGCAACACATTAAAGGAAAAATGAATTACCACAGTTAGTGACAAAATAATTCTTCCTTTCACGCAAACTTGTTACACTGCTGCGGTTTAAAGGGATATGAATATTGGAATAAGCTAAACTCCAACAATTTGGTGAACTCATTAGCGGGAAAAAAACTTTTGAAACCATAGTGCAATAAAAAAGCATAAGTGTAATTGAAAACCAACAGTAACAACTGTTTAGCTGTTTCTGACCATACTAACAATAGCTTGAACGGAAACACTCTCTCTTAATTCAATGATGATATGACGTACTCCTGTCATGGTTTTGTGATCCTTATTTCTTGCAAAGTTTTAACTTCATAAGACATGATTTAATTTTTTAAAGAGTAAATTTGTGTAATGAGGACTGGGAGAAGAGGAAAAGTGACTAAAAGTCTTCCTCCAAAATTGCAGGATTGCATAGTATCATAAAATCAGTTGGCCTCCATTATTCATTCAAGTACATCCAAATACAATTTTCTGTGATTGTGATCAAGATACTTCAACCTGTTGTTAACGATAGGGTACATCCAGTTGAAAGGAAACTCACTATTTTTTTGTGCTGTTCGATCGCCTGCTGACGCAGTTCTAGATCTTTCTCCATCGTGGCTATACTGGTTTGCAGGATTCGTTCCTTCTCCTCCAATTTACGCACCACCTGGTTCTGGGCGTCTACCTGGGTCTGGAGGGTGGCTACCTGATCGGCCATCATGTTCTTCTCCTCTTGAAGGAGCTTATGAATTTGGTTGGATTTTATCCTCTATGTAACAAAAGAAGTTTACGTTAAATCACTCCAGAGCCATGGGCTTACGGGGCGGCCGCAGGTGCTAAGGTAACATTTCTGTAGTGCTGGGAGGATAGGAGTTTCAACTGAACCAGGACAGGACACTGGTCTATAAAACGTTAACTCCCCAGCATTGCTGGTACTTGTTTCGACAGCTGAGTGGATGGAAGCAGATGAGGTCAAGTGCCTTGCTCAAGTACAAAATACAAGGCAATGTACCTCCTATTGAGAATCCATCAGGACTTGAAACAGGGTGGTCTAGGTGAGGGTCAGGTGCTACCATGACTAGACTACGAGATTCTCCGAGATCTTGCAGAGGTCAAGATAGTATCCCAACGTGTCTGGAGGGCACCATCTACTGAAGCAATGTAACCTGCTGACAACATCAAACGAACCAAAGACTGTGGCAAAGTTTCAATGAGTGACACAAATTGCTTCATATGTTGCAAATTGCCAATGAGACATTGCCACACAGCCGAGCAAACAGACTACTAGGTTTGATTCTAACAACAAAACAATACCAGCAATGGGAAATATGTCTAATAACAGGAAATAATGGGAATTAACCACCTGAAACCTATTTATTCTCCAAATTGTCTGAATGGTGCAATTAAAAGCCTTGCCCAACTTTTGGACATGAAATTTCAATGCTATTACTTTTTGCCTGCACACGCAATCACTTTAATGTTCTGATAAAAATCACACCAACCTGCTCACAGGGCACTGACAACTCTAAGCTGCTTTGAAATATCATTTACAACAAAAACTTACAAGATTTTGTGTTGACCAATCCAATGTCCGTTCACTGTGAACACAAGAATGCTTTCATTTACCTCTGCCATTAGTTTGAAGTTTGCTTCATCCTTTTCTCTCAACTGCTGGAGGAGGCGAGTATTCTGTTCTTGCATGTCCTCGAAAGCTTGTCCAGTGACCTCCATTTCAGCCAATAATGCTTCCTCTTCCTGAGCAAATGATGCATTGAAGACCAAATTTGGTAGAATCACATTTACACAATACAGACTAAGAATGAGTCTGGTTACATGGTAGGATGAAAGTTCAAGATGGTAAGAGTCTCAGCGAGGGTAGAATATCAACTGAAACCTCAGTGACAATGACATTGAAGAACAAAGCAGGGTTCAGCCAAACCATTCTGTTTAATAGCAAAACAACCATTTATGTAGTGAAAGAACATATCTGTGTAACGACGTAAAACGGGTTTGTAGTTTGCAACATGACTTACTGATGTTCTTCGCACAAATGAAAACAAGATGAGTAAACCATTTTGCTGACACATATCTGACTAACATGCATCTGGTCTGTGACTAACACATACTGTAGTTGCTCTTTGAGAACCTTGGTGGAGAAAAACTGCAGCTAAGTCATAGGTGACTAACACATAGCTGCTCTTTAACACTTTGGTGAAGAAATACCACAATTACACATTGATGGTTTCATCTTGTAGTAGAATGTATTACACAGAGTAAGATAACAGCTTTCGTCTGTATCTGACAGTAATTGCGGTAGGACGCTTGTCATTATTCAAGCCTCGATTCTAGTGGAATGTTTCACGGTGTTCAACATTTAATGTGAAGGCTTTTTAACAGTATCTGACAGCAATGAAACAAATTTGTCTACATCCCTGTGCGCAACAACTAAGATAGATCTCAAAGTGAACATTCACTCCAAACCCACCCCTGAACATCTGCTTATTAAATAGCTTATTAATTTATTTAAACATGCAAACTAATTAATCTAAGGGCACAAACTACTGAATAATTACCTGCTTCTTCTCTCCCAGCTTCTTCTGGAGCTGGTGTACAGCTTCCTCCAGAGCCCTGATCTTCCTCACGGCATCGTCGTCACTCAACCTCCGGCTGTCCCTCCTGTCTTTCTCTTCCAAATATTTTAATCTCTGTTGGGCTTCCTCTAACTCTCCTCTCAGCCTCTTTTCACCTGCAATCAACTGTTGATGAGAGGATGTTGTTGTATTAGTGAGGAGATCAGTGATTTGTCCTCTGAATCCACAGTCATGCAAACGACCTCTCATTCATCCCTTCCATTAAGAGTATAAAATGCATTCACTTCCTCAAATCAATACTGTTTAAAATGACATGGCACTACACACAATTCTGTGATGGGAGAGGCTTTTCAGGTCTTAAAGCATCTGCAGACTTTCCAGACCAACTTCATCCAAATTTAGATTTTATTTCATTTCTTTCTTCTTTTTTTCGTTGAAATGAATCTTACATGGTAAGTAATTATCATATCATTCTTAACAATTTGTCAAATAATAATTGTAGTTAAGTTTCCATGAGTTATATATGCATCCCCAAGTCTTTTGCAATCCAGAGCACTCTTTTTATTTTCTTAAAGTTTCAATGATCATTCGGACGCATTACTTAATACATGGCTCATGTCAGATGAACCAACAAAACATCTCTGTATGTAAGCAGCTGATATTAATTCCGCAACGACTGGACACAAATTGAAAAAAAAATATATCAAACAAGACTCTTTCCAGCAGCATATCTTCCAGATGATGCATTTACGTGGCCACACATAAACTAAAATTTGTCAGCAATTTCACTTTTGCCGACCTCTTACATACTATCTTCCTTGAACTACAGATACCGTGGTTATCACAACATTTTACAAGGCCTTCTCTACAGCTAAATCACAAATCATTTTTAAGTGCCATTTCTCATCCACCACTGCAGGAAGACAAGAAACTACAACCATGTCAGAAGCTCCATAAAAAATTTCCTTTAATAATACAAACATCCCTTTTTAATTGCAATGTTGTCATTCCAAATGGTACGTCAGCTGAGCTATGACGTATGCTCCCAACATTCACTGGTGATTTTAAAGATGAGCTTGGAGATGGAACACATGATCAACTGGTCAACAAGAAAGAGATCATAACATAACACCAAAGACAACTGATGGCAAATCACACGTTGCATTTTCAACAGTTCCACCCCAACCCCACCTGTTACATTTTAAAAGGCTCGATTTCAACAGAGTGCTGTGGGCAGGGCAAAAACGTGAGCAGGCCACTAGGGAAAGACAACCTGGGTGTGTTGTCTATGATACACACCTGTACTTTATCCCTCTGTTCTTTGGCTAGGCCTTTGTAAGTATCTAACAGCAGTTTCATCTCCTTCTGACTTTCTTGGCTTTTCCTGCATTTCAAACAAAAACAGAAAAAACAAATTATAAAATACAAATAAAGTTATACCCTGAGAAGGGAACATTTTTTTCTCTGAACTTTGATATGCAGGAGCCACATGTGAGTTCATGTGATGGACAGAAATAAAATAGATTGATGGTGAAATCTAGAGGGTGTATTTTGCTGGAGGGATTAAAAAATTAAACTCAACCAAAGAACTTCTAGGATGTATAATTGAAGAGCAGAAAGGGAATTACCTGCAATAAGATTCCACCTCCTCTTTACTTGAATTACTCTGTAGACATTCATCAGCCTGACAGTGTGCCTCCTTAGGCTTATAGGCAGGTAAATATATAAGACTGACAGAAGTATGTAGCACATGTTGAAGCAGCGCATATGGCCATTGCACAAAACCAGCAGTGACTCTGGAAACACATGCATATTCAATACAGAAATGTGCATATTCAATGCATAATGATGCATATTCAATACAGTTCCTGTCTGCTCATTCAGTTGTGAAGATATTATCTATTCCGAGCTTTCATGTACAACTTCAAATCAGCGTACAAGCAAAGGGACTAACAAGCTTATTCACATTTCCATCATTTATAGTGTAGGAAGTGATTGTATTGTTTGTGCTTTGCAGCATGGTACAGCAGGACAGTATTGAGTGTTTCATAGTATATGGAATTGTCTCACCTGGCTGGTCGGCTGCTACAATACACACAAATTATTACCATGGCAAAAAAAAAAACAGTTCCCAACATATTGCAAATTAGCATCATTTTCTCTCTGAAAGCAGTAACCAGTGAAAGCAATAATGGAGTTTAGTGGCGCACAATTTCTAACAAAAGTCTTAAAGCAAGATCGGGTGGCCAATTTTTGTTAGTGTAGTGGCAACCATTTTCTGAAATTTTGGCCAATACTCATCTTTGGTTGGATAGATAATAAATCATTCTGTGGCAACTGTAGTCAAGAATCGCAACCCTTTGAGTGGGGTAAAGTGTAATCAGGATTACTGGTGGGTAATCGAATACAGCTATCTCTGTAACACACTTATTCATATCCAGCACCTATTACAGCTCTACATACCTTACAGACATACGTGTATATATACCAAACTTAAAGGTCCTGTGAGATGCATTTAGAAAAGAGCTAGCTTTATTTTAAAGTTGCAGTGTGAAACTGTGAATGTAAACCTATTGGAATTGTTACTATCTACTACCGATATTGAGACACAACTTTTCAAAGTTTGATGAAAATGCAAATATGATGACTCAGATTGTTATAAAGTGTATGTATTTCTTTTGATAGGACTATATACATTTTATCTTCATTACTAGGTTTACCAATGGTAAGTTATTATCAATTGCATAAGAAGAAAATATGTGCTTCCAAAACTTAACCCTCTGGGCAGATACAATAATCACTTGTCCTTGAAACAAAGGTTAAGTTTAGCATAAGCCATATCAGGCACATCCCTCCCTTGATGTCTTAAAGTTACACACTAAGGCATTGTTCATCCATGATGCTGGTATAAGACAGGAACGTACCTGTAAAATTGTCAATATTTGATGGATTTTGATGGAATTTGTAGCTATTTTCCATAATTTTACTGGTACAGCCAATCTTCAAAAATGTCATTTTCATGTCACACAATCTTTAACAGCAACATCATCACAAACGATGTCCCCGCAACACTGAAGACAGAGTTTGCTCGTTTTGGTGAATTTGAAAGGACTTCCAAACACACAACCCTTCCCCCATGTGAAAAGGCGAATTTGGTATTAAAGCAGCTAAGTGGAACTGAAGTGGGCACAAGGCCTGCTTGACAATGCACAGACAAATGCATAATGTGTGCATGCGACAACACAGAGTCACAAATGTAAACTTCAGAGCATTCTCACTCAAAACGTATCTTTATTCAAAAATTTCAACAAGGTCTTGTTTTCATATGAAAACACAGTTATTGTTCTTTCAAACTTTTCTTACCGACCAAAGTTTCGACAAAGACGAGCATTGATGTCATGGTACCATTGCAGCCATTCTACAAACAATTTGGTTTCACCATGGCATCTTCACATATTGGATACACTCTCAAACATCGAAAAGTAAGGAACTTACTTTAGACTGGCTTTTAAGTCTCTGACTGCATCAGGATCTGACTTTGTGCTGCTACTGCTGCTGCTCTCCCGCCTTTCGTCTCTCATCTTCTCCTTCTCTCTGTCCTTCCTCTCATCCAGGTGAGGATGATGCTCTTCTCTCTTTCCTGGAGTAGAAGGATCGTGGAGGGGGTCCTTATGATCCAACATGAGGTCCTTCCCGATGACGCTGCCGGCGGACGATGAAAGCGTACCCGTCGTGTTTGGAGAGACAGCGATGCTTGGCACAGAGTTCATCCGATTTCGCTCATCTTTTAGCTGTGACACACGAAACAAACACATCAAAAGACATTTTAATATCACAAGGTTTTTACCAGAATGAGGACGTATAGTGTCTTCATTTAAAATATGTTTCTACTTTTATACACTAGACTTTAACACTATATTAAATATCAAACTATGACTTTAAATTGACATTGACTGGCAAATCTGTCTCCCTTGTGCAGTTTCACTCACAATCTGACTTGTATTTGCTGTCACACTCAAGGTGCAGGTTGTCACTGACACATTTAAACATATATTTACATATTTGACTACATTTTTACCATTTGAAGTTCCAGTCACTTAATTTGATTTTTTAAGATCATCACACTTTCATCTCTATGACAATAAACACCCTTTGATTTAAATGAAAACAACAAAAAGAACATCACCACAAGTTGTAGGTCGTTTGGCATAGCCTGGACCTTGATGTGAACATGTTACTGCTTGAAGGTCCAGGGCTCCAGACACAAATCAAGCAAATAATATATGATACAACAAGAGAAGCTGGTAACAGGAAACTTGCAGTTGTCCTTTTACCATCCTTCTGCACATAATGCTTACGCAAAAGCTTATTGCCAGTTGGAAAAACTTACAGTGCAGACAATCATGTGATACTCTTGAGTGCTTGCTGACTGATAAGCAAAGAAGCATAATGTTACCATTCCATTTCATTCAACATCTGGTTTCCCTGACTGACCAAGTATAAAAGAAAAGTCCTAATGTCAAAAGTTGCACTATGTTTAAGATCACTCTTTCACCCCTCAATTACCCAGGGTGGGGAAAGGGAAGGCATGGATGCCTTGCCAATCTATTAAATGGAGGGCACAAAGGCTGTGTAGTGGAGAAACTGGGGTGTGTTGCACAATATGACCTTTAACTTATTGTTTGTAATAATGTTGGCCATGCTGCAATGCATGCTGAACAAGTTGAACCTAACATATTGCAATTCATTTTCTAAGACTGATCAGTTTCAGAATCAGTTTAATTTCAGGCAGTGTAGAAAGCCCATCGTAAAACTCGATGGATTGGTGATCGTGGCTAACATTATTTGGAGTAGGTTAAAGTTAGCACACACTCACTTATATCAACAATACGATGCATAGGCGCAGCCTAGCCTGCACCCAGTGAAAAAGATTGCTTGGTCTATCTCTAACCAGGGAGTTCCTTCTCTAACGTTAGCCCAAATTTAGTGTGTGCAGGCTATGGAGGCATGGCAATGACCCAAGCCTAGCCTAGGTGCCATCTGTGTGGTCTAGGTGCTTAGGTTTTGCTAGTGTTACAAGGTATTTTACTCACATAAAGTGTGGTATGCATATTGTTTATCAAGAATCAAACCAAGAAATGTGCAATGCAACACCCAGCAAGACTTTTTTGTGTCGTAATTAAGTTAGGCCACAGGCTACAGTAGGCCTTGGAAGTTTTAATTTTAATTGGTGCATATGTTTGTAAGTCTAGCCGGCTACGTATCCACCAAATAACATGAACGTCAGTCATCATTAGATATGAAACTGCCTGTGAGTTAGGCCAGCTTCGTAGCTATACCCAGCCACTGTATAAAAAGTAGCCTAGACTATAGACACAATAATAGCTAATACTGAACAACTGTACCAGCTATTTATAGCCTAGTGCACCTGATGCCTATGTGTGGTATTGTGAACTGTTGTCCACTACTCTTGGAAGGTATATTGACAGTTATGTAAGAACCAGTTTGTGCAGTAGAGTGTTGAATGAGGCTACTGTTACAAACTTGGGTAGACAGGCTATTTAATCTCCGGTTTTGGGCCAACAACAGGAAACAGGTGATAGGTTAACTTTAAGGGCAGAATAGATTGTAATAAATGAAAAAGTTACAGTATCATACGGTGCTGCGTGTTTGCTTATGCATGGTTTAAATTAACATGCAGTCTTATTTTTTGACGAACTAACTTTTCTTTTCGATTTGAATATTTTTAAAATTCTGCCTAGCCTATACAAGCATATGACTTTTTGTCATGACTATGTTAAGCCTAGGCCTATCCAAGCCTGAACAATCTCTGACTACAAACAATTCATCCATATTAAGCGTTGGAGATTTGCTTGGACAACAGTACCTGATTGTATGTCATTAAATGATGTATGTTGAAAGTCTAGGAGGGACAGGACTATTGAATGACCACCCTTTTGTGCAGAAAATGGAATACCCATGTAGCCGACATGGACCTATTGAATAAAGAGAAAATGACAACAGTCTTTTTATTGTGGATGTCCCCCCCCCCAAATCTGAAAGGGACTTATCTCTTCACCCTCACTCCTTGTTTTAGAGTCCTAGACTAGTCTGTAAATAAGAACAATGGTGCAGTGTGAATAAAAGTTCATTTTCCTTGTTCATTATGGAAAAAACAGATATGGGGAGAAACACAATGTGAATGCATAATGGGAGTACCGAGAGCATGTCATAGCAAATCTTTAATTCACTGTCTTCAACTTTATATATCTACTGGCAGAATCAATTGCCCTAACCGCTTTTCTCCAGGTGCCATCTGGGTTGTCTGCCGGGCAAATTGCTAACAATGCTTCCTTCATTGCATTCACTTTGCCTGGATTGACCATGTCCTTTTTCTCCTTTGTCCAAAGACATTTGAATGACATCTTTCCTCACTAGAAAATACCAACTCTGCAAGTTTCCTAGCAACTGTGGGCACATCACTGTTGAGAGGCATCAAGTTCTCAATCACTCTGTCTCTAACCTTGTAAACCTTACCCTGGCCAACCGTCACCACTTCCAGTGCATCATCTTCAATTGATTCCATCTGAAGAGGGGTGACCCTCAATCCCAATCCTTTTTTTATTGACGTTAGTCCCCCCGCACCCTACATTCGAATGCGAGGAGTCTTTGCATTACCTCACGGCACACTTTACAATTTGTTGTCAATTAAAGATCTTCCAGTAAGGTGTCATCCAAATCAAAATTTGTCCCATCAGGAGACTCATGTAAGGCCGCTGGTGGATTTTGGTTAGCAGAATTCTCAGTTCAGTACGACTTGTGTTGCTGGAAGCTAGTGGTGTGGCTTCTGATGCACCATGGGTGGGAGTCTCAGGTGGACTGACCAGCAGCAGGCTCTCTGCAAACGTCCAGGTTGGGTTCAAAATCATCAGATTCGGCTTCATCCTGGGTGGGGGTAGGCTCAGGATGACCGGGCAGTGGCACATAGGTTACATCAGGTGTTCTCCACCAGTTGATGGAATTGTTTTGGAAGTGTATCCTGACTAAATTGCAGGTATGCTTAGGATCATTGTCTTGCTGGAGTCCACACCTTTCCCTCGGCTTAAAAGCTTTTCTCATAAACAGTACGAGGGCTTTGTCGATTATTTCTGTGTAGAAGTCTGCCTTCATAATCCCATCAAATATACAAATATCTGCCTTTCCTCTCTTTGAAATCCCAGCCCAAACATGTAATTTCACAGGATGCTTTGCCTTTGGTTTAAGGAGTTTTTGGACTGAGTCTGCATATACTTCACTTGTTTCCGCAAGGCATGGTTACCAAAAAATTATATCGGCATGGTAATCCAACTCTATACTTGATTCATCAGAAAAGATGACATGGTTAAACGATTCTTTCTTCACAATACAAAGAATGGCACAAATCAAGCCTGTTGGCTTGATCCTCAAGCAGGATTAGTTGGCAATAACGCGATATTGTCTTCACCCACCCAAGCTTTTTCCAATACCTTTTGGTTGTAGGAAATTGGGAAGACATCCCCAGTGTCACTATGAATAATATTTTGAAGATCCACTGATGTTTTCTCATTGTTTTCTGTCAAAACAATGATGTCCATGTGACTGGTGGTAATTTTGCCTTGCGGCCTGGACCAGCTTTGTCCAAAGTTGATTTGCTGCTATTATATCGGGAAATAAACGAATTACACGCCCGATCGTGACGTAACACAGAAATCCCATCGGAAGAAAGAAGCGCAAGTATTTCATCCACACTCTAGCATTGCCGTTGGAATTTCAAAATTCTTCATCTCACGCAGTTATTAATCTTCCCCAGGACAGCATTTGATTACATTTGTATTAAGACACTATGCACTAATTTATCCACAACAGGTAGCTTCTGTAGAAAGACATTTACTAACTGCTGGACGATTGACTAAGATAGATTTTCACCTGTTACACTTTTGGATATGTGAGTGCAAATGATGGCCGTAAACCATCACATCGCAGAATGCGAGCATTGGCCCGTTCGTTACTGGCAGGTGCTGTCAAGTGTAAAAACCAAAGCTTAAGTCGACATTACAGAATTTAAGTCTGTTTAACGAAGTTAACGCTAGCAGCGTTAGGAAGAGCAGAAGTTTACTGCAATTAACAAACCTAGCGTTACTAGCAGCAGAGCAGCCCTCTAACGATGGTAACGAAACTATCATGATCAGAAGGGACATACCATGGAACACCGTAGAAGCATGTTGAAGGTCAACAATTTCACTGACAGTGACATGGATATGCTGTATGTGTGCATTTTTACCTTCTGCATTTCAACTTGAGATTCCTTAAATTTTCTCCTGTACCTCTGGACTTCTCCTTTGAGTTGAGTGTTTTGTGTCTGGAAGGTCGCTAACAGTCGCCTCAATTCTTGGTTGATTGGGACTGGAAGGTAAAAAGAGAGATCACATGAAACCAGGAAGCAGTCATATAGACGAAGCACTATCACTTTCTAAATATATCCAGTCCACCAACTACTTTTCAACTTGAGAGGACAAATACTTTGTTGTAGATTCCTTCCAAATATCTTTCATATTTGTACAAGGACCATTTGAGGAAATATATTGTTGCATCAAGGCACAATAAGCAATTGCTAATATACATGATAAGCTATGAGAATGAAAATGAGACAACACCTATGAATCAGAGCAGGAGGTGGAGACATTCTACTGGATATTGGTAGATATACTTAATTTAGTTTACTCTTGAAATAATTTTTCTTCCTCATTTCATTAATACAAAGAATAAAAACTCTTACATACTTTCAACAACATTAAGTGAGGTTTTACTCAACTCTAACCTGGAAGCAATTTCTGACCGTACCAGCTCACCGGTTATTTTCTACCTCACGCTCCTGCATCACCCTTTCACCTTCCTTCAACCTATTTCCCAGTTTAGTGGCCAAACCTTTCATAGGACCATTAGTACTTAAAAGTCATTTTTTTTTTAAAGTGTGACTCACCAGCCTGCTCATTGGCAGCAAGGTTTTGTTCAAATTCTATCCTGAGCATCTCATACTCTTTTTGAACCTGAGCCAGATTATCCTCCAGCTGCATCATCTCTGTCCGTAGTTTCTTCTGACAGGCGAGCTCGTCACTCTGAGAGAAAAGATCCAAAAGAATTTTATGAACAAACAGTACCGCTCCACTTGAGCAACTGGCTTCATTCTCTTGTCAAGGAGCAACATTTAAGCTATTGGCAAGTACTTTTACCTCCAATATTTCCCTGTTAAAGTTCACTTCACATTAATGCATGAAAACTGTTACTCCCTATTACCCTTATCTGATGATATGGCAGCTCATGGCTCTGAGAGACAACAATCAACAAGTACAATTTATGAGCCCATACTTCTACTCCTTTATCACGTAGTAGATACTAATGAAAGGCTAATCAACACTGAAGTATGTATTAACTGAAGATAATGCACAATCAGGGGTTCAAATTTGATTAACTACCAAGTACTGTATGCTACAGCCACCACTTTATGTCCCATTTAGCTTAAAAGGATAGGCCATAATGATATAAGACAACATGACAAAAAAATCTCATTCTGCTCCCAGTTTTCAAGTACAGCTACAAATCATTGGAAACTGCCAGAATTTTGGTTGGGTTCACCAATGCAATCATTAGCTTAATATAGGTTCTGCATCAACATATTCCAAATATACTTGGCTTTGGACCTGGAAAAGACCACGAATTGCCTACATGCTGGCTGGAGCAAAGGAAGAGGGATGCATGGAAGATAGTGACAATGAGCAATGACTGGTAGATAAGGACCCTGGTAGATGAAAGGATGACTGGTAGATAAGGACCTTGAATCTCCAGGACGATACCACCAGTTCCCCATCCTCCTGAGGTACCAGTAGGAGATACACAAAAGCAATCAATGGATCATTGTCTGTATCTTCATACATCAATGACAGGTACCAATCTTCTCTTCAGCAGGATCCAAGGAAAACATTAACTAGGAGGCATGTGTAAAGGGAGAGGACCTCATTCCTCCACCCCTCTTTTCTTCCCAAATCACCTGTCTCATTTCCAATCATTTCAAAGGCAAGATCTACCGATAATGGACAAAAGAGTAGTAAAGGATGAAAAACACTGCTTACAGATACCAAAATTTCCTTCAAAACAGACAATAGCTCGACCAACAAACATTAAAGGAAGAGCAAAGATGATGATGATGATGATGATGATGATGATGATGATGATGATGATGATGATGATGATGATGATGATGATGATGATGATGATGATGATGATGATGATGATGAAGATAATAGAACTCACCTCCATCTGTTCAATCTGCCTCATATGAGTCTTCTTTGCTTGTTGCAACAAATTCCTCGCCTCCTCAAGTTGTAACTTGATGTCCATGGCTTCTTTGTAGAGGACTGAAAACTGTGTTTTGAGACATTTGTAGCAGGCGGTCCTTATCACCACACCTTCTGGTAACAACTGGAGCTACAGATTATTAGGACAAAGTGAAATGGATTTTAACCATCAGTGAGTGCTCTATTAAAGGAGGATAGTAAGCTGTAAAATGCATCTCATATAACTTTTTGCACTTTCTTTCTCTGAATCGAGTAGAAGCATACCTTTTGAACAGATTTGTGGTAAAAAATGGTCTGCCAATGACAAATAGAGAACCCCCCAGTAGACAGAAAAAAAACGTTAATTTTAGAATTTCTCTTATGTTGTGGCCCAACTAGTTTGAGTGCCATCAAAGAGAACTGTTGTAACAATCTAGCAGTGTGGGTATCTCATAAACCAGCAGATGTCTGACCTCGTAACATAGACTGCCTTGGGATGGTTCCTGTTTGTGTCCTTGATATAAACACTTTGAAGTACATTGAGCACACGCTAGGTGCACAATGCAGGAGGATTTATCACCATCGCAAATGCTGAGATGCATTTTTACCGACGGAGTGCAGCAACTTACTGCATTATGTCCCATTGATACATCATTGCAACAAAGTAACTGATAGCTTTCACTTACATCCATCTTCATCTGTTGTGCCTCTTTGAGACACTCCTGGTATTTTTCTTGTAGTTTTTCTATCTCTAGTAACCTTGACTCTGCCAGGCTTTTCTGCTCCTCCATGTCATTAAGAATACTCTGATGCTTCAATAACAAAAAAGAACCACAGAAAGAGAAAGTGGTAATCAATGAAAATGTAACAATGAGGACAGAGAGGGGAAGAGATGAAGAGACATTGGGGTTGTCCCCAAATGGCAGCTTTCAAAGTCACATTTCCTCCACAACACTCTAGTTTTGTTCCTTGCTGAACAATAATACACCTACTAACAGGGTTCATGTACTTTCAAGGGCATCAATTGTCATGACATTTCCATGACTTTCTCAGCACCAAATAAATAATTTCCATGACCTTTCTCCTGACACCTTACATACATCGTTAAACAATGACAGCAAAAACCGAAGCAACACAAAAAGAAGAGAATAATAAATTTTAATACTTTGAGTCAGAATACAACTTGAAGTTATGAGTAAGAAAGGAACAATGTCATTTTTCTAAGTGAAAATTTTCAGGACTTTTCCAGGATTTCACTCAATTTCCCTTTCTTTCAAAACCTTTTCCAGTCCTTGAAATAATTGCACTCCTTTTCATGGCTTTTTCAGGTTTTCCATTACTGCAAGTACCCTGTAATAAGGGCTTGTATTCCCAAAGAGCAACTCACAATAATTTACAGAGCATTGCTATTGGCCATGAAAAGTTATTCTTATTCTTCTACTTTATTCGTACCAAATACTGACCTTGTTCACACAACTCTACAACAGCAATAAATACCACCACTTAAAGAAAGATGAAACTGGGTAATGAAAGATCACAGCTATAAGCATTAAAAGGGTCCAATTAATACTTGATGTGATAGATACAGTAAGAGGGCTTGATATGTGAATACTTTAAAGTTATCACTGCTTCCATGAGAGGGGCAGAAATTGGTTCTTCCAATTTTCAAATTAAAAGATAAACCACAGATGAGCAAAATATTGTTTTTTCAAACAAAGAGAGATGCATACTTGGCATGAACCATTGCAGGTATGATCAGACGTTAAAAGCTATGGATAAATTGCATAACAAAGCAGGACCATCATTGTATATTTTTTTTCTGTGTAGTAGATAGTCCAAAACATCACCATCGGATCCCAACGATACCTTCTTTGCCAGCCCAACCCACTCACAGGTGGGTGGGGGGGAATGTTCAAAGGGGCACAACTACCTTACAATTGGTGGAAAATGTCTCAAAGGGCACTCTGAAAAAATCTTGTAAAATGTAATATGATGTCATGAAGGGCACTGTCTATCAAAAAAGGCATCATATCTAGAAATGGGGCATTAAACCACTACCCCTCTGACTAGTAGAAACAACCCTATTCATTGCAACAATCGAAACATGTACACAGACTCATCTCCAATGTCAGCTATTTACCTGTGTGCTAGATAGTCCAGATGAGCCATCACCATCACATCCCAACGATGCACTCTTCAGTTTGGTGTAACTCTCCTCCAACAAAACCTCAAGTTTGTAAGTCCTCTGTCGTGCTTGCTTCAAGTCATACTCTAGATTGTCTGTGACGGTGTACGACTCCGCGAGCTTCGTTTCCACCACGGTGAGTTTGTCACTCTGGGCAGTGACCTGCGTTGAGATGAAAGAAGAGAAAAAAACAGGAAAAAAAAACAGATACTGAGATTAGAATATAACAGAATGTAAAGAACAGGGTTGATTCTCCAGTATGTGTCAGTCGAAATTTGTAGACTAGCTAGTGCCTTGTCAACCATGTTTCAAAACAGGTCTTAACTCCCTTTCTTTGCACTGCATTTTTATTAGATGTTGGAAGTTGTGTTGTGACGTATAAAATCCTGATCACACAGAAGACACATCATCATTGTTTACGGGCAGGAAAGGATAACCTTATGACCAAATTAAAAGACAATCTTTTGTAAACTACAGTTGTGTCCAAACTAGTTTCAATTTGGCACCTCTGCAAAGAACAGATCTCAGAACTGTCCCCTGGTCACCCATTTGTTTCATTTGAAGTAAAGAAATTACCACCACACAGTACTGTAGCTCAACGTGGGAGTGCGAGGGGCTTGGCTGGATACAGCAATGACTGTAACCTAGGATCATCATTGTATTTCTGAGAGGAAAACATGTTGAAAAACAAGCAACACAACTCACAACAGGCCTAAAATTTTGAAAATGTGCATGCAATTGCAAGCCATCAGTCACCTCAAATCATTGCAAAAAGTAAAATTTTTGGCACACCTAGATAAAGAATGGGAACTAAGGTAAACATATTCCAGTCCAATTAATAGCATGCCTACCACAATTTCCTGAGGGAAACCCTGGAAAATGAAAACCTCAAGGCCTGTTACAACATAGTAAACATTTCCAGAACAAGATTGCCCTCATCACCAACACATAACCAAATCCCTTCCCCCTCCACTCCACTGCTCAACAACAAATCATTCATGACGCATATCAATCTACACCATGCCACACGATAAATATCTGGGTTGACTTGCCAAGCTACAGTATGAACTCAAGGACAAACAGCAGACACAAAGGGAAGCAAATAGAAAAGGAAGAACTACTTGTGACAAATAAAAACTGTAGGATTTCACGTCCTCACAACCACAGCTTGCAGCATCCTAATATGACACAAACTTTGGGATGGTACAGAGCTCATATTGTGGTAAACAGCTGAGGGAGAAGACCCATCAGATTAATTACAAGGACATGACATTGTTGACCTTGCAGAGCAATCCATGGGAGGTGAGGAAAGTAATAAAACATGGTTCCCTCTACAACCAGTCACTCAAAACCATATCAATGCTACGACCTTCTATTACACTTCTGTAACAAAAATTACATTAAGAACATTTGTGAGTGAGGAAATAAACTTGCTGTATTAATTTTGCAAGTAATTTCTGCATAACATTGCTCAGTATGTCATCGTTGTTGCAACAGAACTGTGAAGGAGAGACACAACATTAAACGTTTTTTAAAGTTAAATATCGTTTTTCTTTCTGGAATGACTGTCTCCCAAACCTTATGTAACTTATCAAAGGTCTACAATCAGCACTAAAGTGAAAGTCACAGACAGTGAAACAAAAAAGCCAATTTGCCTTCAATGCAGTCCATTTTTCAGGGGCATCTAGGTATACACAGTACGCATGACAGATTTTTGCTGTCAGCACTCAGCACTGCGGTTTATTTCAAATCCAAGACTGAAGCGTTTACTTCGTAAACATCACTACGTGTCAAGCAGGATCAAGAGAGGATGGTGTTACATGTTACACAATAAACTAAATCTCAAAAAGAATCTTCCACAGTGAAAGGCCGTATCTACACGACGGTCACATTTTAAAAGTTGCGTCGAATTTTTCCAGAGTCTTACCTGCATTGTTATCACTCTGTGCTGGTCTTGGAGGTCTTTGATGAGTTTGTTCAGTTTCTTGTTTTCGGTGGTGAGGCTGGTATTGACGGACGCCAGAACCTCGTCAGCAGCTGCATATCGTGAGAGAAGGAAATGGTTGACACAGGATCGTTCACACGTAGCAACGACCGCACTGGTAAGACACAAGTAAAATCGACTCTCTAAAATGAACCATGCAGTCAACTTTTGAGCGACACAGATGATATCAAATTACAAAGATTTTAAAATTGCTGCACAGTTACTAAGAGATCCACTGTTTATTCACACTGTGATAAACTCACTCTATCTTTCCCATCTCTACCATGTCCCCTCCCCCCTCTCTCTCTCTCTTTCTTTCTCTCACCCCAAAATTCTCACTGTCTCCATCACACAAATGCAAAGCCACAAAGGAGGAATGAAATACTACAAGAACGACCCTAGTGGGTGGTACGAACTCTCCACTTGCAGTATCACACATGTGGAATTTTGCTATACACCACATTCGATTAGCATAAATTATCACCAAAAAAAAGAGAAGAAAGCACTGGCAGGATACTTTCTCATTTCCACAGATAAGTCTCCCCTTATTCATCAATGTTTCCCTGTTGCAAGGCAACCTCTTGAGATTTGGAAGATTTACTTAATCCATGCAATACACAGGACGTGAGAGGAATTTATTCAACTCCACAACAAAAAGGCAGTTGTTGGAAAAAAAAAAAAATATGGTAATCCCATGTTAAATAGGGAGTACTAGCTGCAATTCAAATAACCCAAATTTTACAGGCAGAGCAGAAATTCATGGAAGTCCACAATAAACAGGCAGCTGTCAGTTGTCTGGTAAAGTCCACATTACACAAGCAGCAGTTTTGGGAGTTCATTCAAGTTCAAAAAGGCAGTGAGAATGGTTGGAATTCAGTGAGTGCACTTACATGGTCAGTTGCTGAACCTCTCACTATACAAGGACGGGTTAACACTCAACAGATTATCCATCATGACAAAAGCACAAGAAATCTTTACAGCCCTATTGCAGGACAGAGTTATCAGTGTGGGGAAATACTGGGAAAACAGTGGCATTACATACAGATGGGCAGTTGTTTCATTTTCAGTTCAATTCCATATGTATCTAGACACATAGCACAGTTAAAAAAAAAATACTGACCAACTTGGCATCTGAAATACTACAGAACATAACAAGTGAAGGCAAATTTGTGAAACGATGTGGTTTGTGGATGCATTTTCATTGCAACCAATTGCACTTACCCTAACTACATAATTTGGGTAATGAACTAGTTAAACATTTAAATGCTTGCACATAAGCAGCCAAGAGAATTCAAAACTCATATAATGATAATCAGGGTCAAAGTTCAGTAACCACAGTACACACAATCCAGTCTAAGAGGTAGCTGGTTGATTTACTTTGAAAGAACCTAGTGACAAAATCCTCACCTTTATCTTTAAAATATGTATTAGCTTTCTCTTGGTCTTCTCTCAATTTACAAAACATTTCCGTCAGTCGGTCAACGGCCTCTTTGGAGAACTTTAACCTGTCTGCTAACTTGGCTTCGATTTCGTCTTGGTCACAGCTTGATAATTTGGTCAAAAACGAAGTTAGTTCTTCTGGTTCTGTGCAGAAATTGAAACAAAATTTTTTGAAATTTTGTGATGATTGTTAGCTGTGAAAATACAAAAAGCATGGTACCAAGAAGTTGTCACTTCCCCTCATCTCCGACACATGGATTGAGCAAAAAGGAGTAGCAGAACAAGAATCGCTGAATCCCTCATGGTAGAGTTATTCTCAATGCCATAAAAAACATTAGAATAAACTTTGCAAGTTTACAATTTCAGGCATAGGACATATGAGAAAAACTGTACCAACATGTTGTGAGAATATCAGACATTTTGCGACTTATTGTCATGAACCAGTGCTTAAAATCTGGCAAACACTACAGATACCAGATTCCCTTTGTAATTTTCAAGTTGCCTTTCTTTGTTCTAGTCTTGGTGATGTAATTTGTGACTTCACATAAAAAAGCTATGCAATAGTTACACAATACAAATATAGCTAGAACAATATAGTGAACAATTGAATACTCATGCTTTTTCAACAAAAGAGTGGGATACAATGCTAAGCTTTCACTTAGAACCTCCCCAAATTTGAAGTATATGCAGATAATGGCATATAGACTTTCAAAATTGCTATGATAATTCTCATATCTTTGCTCATGTTTCATATCACCACCTATTCCCTTTAAGTTAGGCTTACAGTATCACACATACGGACAGCTTCAGCAAATGTCTCTCAGATAACCCCAGACACATCAGACTAGAGGTTGGACATTTCAAAATTCAAAATATAAATTTTTTTAAGGGAATTTTAGAATCAAGATACTGTACATTCTACCTCTAAAACCAGTGACTACTGGAAAATAGCATCTCAAACTTTATGCAGTTCTAACCATCATACAGTACACATAAGTTTTGTTTCTACAGTACTAGCTCCTTACACTCATAGATTTTGATTCTGCCTTAACAGTTTGACAGTTCCATACAGTGATTACAGGCATAGTTTCTGCAGTACAAGTTCCACACGTTGATTATAGGTTTTGTTTCTGCAGTTCTACCTACATTCATTGTTTACTTGTTTCCTTCTGCAGTTCCAGCTCCAAACACTGATTAATTACAGGTTTTTTTTTTTTTCTGCAGTACTAGCCCAGTACACTGATTATAGATTACAGTATGTTTCTGCAGTAGCAGCAACATACAATGATTACAAGTTTAGTTTCTGAAGTACTACAGTTTAAACGTTTCCAGTGTTGGTAAACCTTGCGAACCTGGTCCCCGGGAAATCCATGACAGTCGCAGGAAATCCTGCATGTCTGGACACATTTTTTATATCTAAAAACGAGGGAAAAACCCAGAAATCTTTGGAGAAACAAAATAAATGAGGGACAACGATGAAAATGTTGGGAAAAAAAAATTGACAAGAAGCTCTTTAGATCGTCATTGCGTACGATAAGTACTCATGTAGGCAAACAGCGGCGGTTACATCTAGCTGTGCCGTAAAGTCCAGTATATCTATAATGACCATGCAAGTTACCTGAAATATCGCCTGTTTACTTTTAGGCATGCTTCAGTCACCCAACATACCCTACGACCCCATGCCCACAGATGATTGGCACAGTGCTCATGCAAAAGTTCATTTCTGTCAGTTTGTGTTTTAACTGTTTGTTTTTTTTCTTCGAACTCAGCACAACAGATTCTCTGTGCAGTGTGAATGGAGTGCTTTCATATGTACGTATACACAAAATGCTATAACGGAGCAAACAGACCCCACGCATGAGTGCTTAACCTTTGTACCTTCTTACGCTTACAGCCTTACACAAAGATGCAGTGGTAGAGCAAAACACCTTTCCAGAAAACATAACGTTACATGCAGTAAAGAAATTGCCAAGGTCAAACAAGGGAGTTAAGGGGAAGAGAATATCCAAGTGGCAATATTCAGGAAAGCAAAGAAAGCGACCCCTATATATTTATGTTTGAATCAACAGTGGAATGCTTATTTATTGCTTACACCAGAGCTATTTCATGACAGATACAGACATTACCATTTTGGTATGAGTGTTGACAGTTTTCCAGTTAAAAACATTTCTTGGAAACATGCCAGGAATTTCCTACGTCAAATGCACAGACCTCATGACATGGTACAGTTTACAGTTGACAGTGAATAGTGTGGTCCATGATTCTGGGCAATGATACCACACAAGGTTTCGTTTCATCATCTGCTACCGGACTGATGCCTAGCTTTTTAGAGAAGAATGCCACGATCGAGACCTTTATTGTGGGCCAATATATAGCGTAATATCAGACTCAGGTTTCACTCGTTTCTGACATTTTGTAAATGTCACCGTCCTATTCTTCACATTTTAAAAGGTATAGCCTGTTGCAACTACGCAAATAGTCTAACGATACAGAGCTTTTGCGATTGACTTTTCAAATGTTGTATGAGCTTTCTGTTACATTTTGGGTTCTCAGCTGTGACAATTTTACACCTTCTACATGATAGGAACTTCAAATCTTCCCAGGGGTTTGCCCCCTGGACCCCCATGAGGGGTTCTAACCCCTTGACCCTGGTCGGGTCCTTAGGCCGGCCCCAGACCCCACATCGATTTGCTTGCACACTTCGCGTTCTTGTTGTAGGCCTACACTAATGTCAGATTGTTTTCTCCTTGAAAATAAATGCAGCTTGCTCAACTTAGGTTTTCATTCTCAAAGATTTCATTACCATGTTGTTTATCATCCTCCTCCTCTTCCTCCTCTTCCTTAATTTCATCCACTGTCACCATTTTGTCTTCTATTTGGTCATCTGAGATATCCATAGAAATGGGTTTGGAGTCGTCCACATTGCTGCTACCCTCTTTGACATCACTGTCTTCCGTTTTAACTCCTGTCGACTGTTCTTCTTTCGTCCCCTCTGCGGCATCACCTGTAGGTTCTATTCCATCACCATCCTTCGTTTGGTCAGTCACATTTGGTGGTAAGCTCGCCTCTTCCTGCTTGACGGTGATCTTCGGATGGGCCTCGAACCTCCTGAATATGATTTTAATGTCTTCCTCCAGCTGTGTCCAATATTTGTTCATCAGCGAAAGGACTGCTTCATCTGTGGCTTGCCTCTGCTGGAGTACCTCAATCTGGTTCCGGAGTTCATTCTCGATTTCATTTCTCACAGAGAGTCGCTCTACAAGTTTCTTGTTTTGGAATTGCAAAACTTTGATGTCTAGTTCCTCCTGCCAATAAAAAGAAGAAGGAGAAGGAAATGAGAACCTATGGTCAGTATCAAACAATTATGAATTCACCAACCACCACCAAGAAAGCAATGTATTTATAAAACTAGAGATCCATCACCTGACAGTAATACAGACAAGGACTATGGAGTCCAGGTTTTGAGTGTCCAGGTTTTGCAGTGTCCAAGTTTTACGGTGTCCATGTTTTGAGATGCAGTTAATGGACAACTGGAGTAAAATATAAATTGTGCTTCAAAGTAACCATTTAACCTTCAGATGTCTCCCACAAACCAAACAATTAAATCCCCAACATGGAACCATTTACTGTGTACCACTGTGGATCCTTGGAGAATAAACTGGGGTGATTTTCCTCCAAAATGTCCCCCCCCCCCAGACTCAAAATTGGCATCTTTAGTAAATTATCTGATCAAACATTGGATCACACAATGTCATTTTTTTCTTCATTTCAGTGGGTGCATTACCATTACCTTGTTCACCTTCAGCAATCCTCCCAGAATTTTTGTAACGTGCTAAAATCATGTCTCGAGAAGATCTTTCCTGTATGATAGAACATGATGAGATATTGAGACGTACCATAATGGCTACGATGTGTAATCTCAAGAAGGACACATGTACAGTAAGATATCATGTGAGGATTGACTGACTTTACTGCAACCCCTAATGAATAATTCATACTGTAATTTTATAACCCACTTGTCTGAACCCACCTCCTTTGAAACGTAAATATGCAGCCATTAATTCACACTGAATGAACTGTACACTAGTGATGGATCCATCACTGAGACTGTCTCTAGAAAATGTAGACCTACAGTATTACTGTACATGGAATGACCACACAGAGAGACAGAGCTGTGTACATTTAGTTTTCAACATAGTGTACATCAAGGCTGTAAATTTTTCAACAGATACTCTTACCTGAGATGCCACGGGACCTAGGTTGTATGGCTCCAGTTGGAACCGTTTAGCCTTTGGTTCATGACTGCTTCCATCATCACTACTGGCAGAGCGTTTGGATGCCATGGTCCCCTCCTGCTTGTCTTCTTTGAATTTGTCAGACAAACTTTAAAAGAAACAAAGGAAGTTGGTTGTGGTGGGATATAAATATAATATTGGCTAAAAGGAAACGATAATAAGAGTGGATCTAATGACAAATGTCTGTGTTACAAGAGATACATTTCATTTAATGGAGCATGCCAATTTGAGGTGACATTTATGCAGATTGCTTTGCAAATAATACGTTCGACTGAAATGGTGAAAGCCTAGGTTGGAGCATTATGAATTCAACAAAAGTTAGACAGCATATGCCCATTGTTTCTTCTATTTCTGGTTCTTGCAAGATTTTTCAGGGTTAAGTTTGTGTTTGTTCTTAGTGTCGAAGGAAAGGCTAGGCTGCTGAAGGCTACAGTAGGATAAAGGGCTGATAAGATAAACCCTTTGATGCAATCGTACTTTTGGCAGTAACAGTAACATCTAAAGGTATCCAGGATGCACACGTATCCAGGAATGCACCATAGGTGCATGTGCACTCATGGCACCCCCCTGATCTCCTACACCATATCTAAGAGCACAATTTTTACACACACCTTACGGATGGAAGACACTCTCCCACCAGGGAGCTGTTACTTGGAAGAAGATGAAATACTCTGATGTACAGCTGGGAACTGCCAAGGTCACACAGTAAACTGTCTTTTGTACCATTCTTGGCAATTCTACAAGGACTACACAGGACTAGAAAGTAAACACGGTATGGTGTTTGTTACCTGCCACAGGTACAAAGACTAGGAGACCTGTGTCCAGCCTGTCACAGCATTGCCAGTTATTGGGGATGTAAATATTTTCTGTTTTTTGTTGCTCACTGTCACATATGACAACATAATATGTAAGCTGCACGTCACAACATGAATCCGCATACAGCTATTTTGGGACATTTCTGGAAACATCTCATGTAATCATTAAAAAATTAGACTGTTGGAACTTCGGTTTCATTCATATCTCCATCCACTTCCAATCCCATTCTGATAACACTAACTAGTGTACCTTGATCCCGAAGAGACAACCGGTCCTTTTGATTTATGAGCCATTGGTTTTGACATGAATGTAGGCAATCCACTTTTCATCAAAGCATTGATTTACATACATACTGTAATCCTTTTCCTGAGGTACAGTATCAGGTGTTACGAACGATCGCTACTGTAGGATACGAACTAGATGTATCACACAAAAATGAAAGGGTGTATAAGCCATGCTGGTCACTACTTATAAACTGAAACTGTTATTATAACGCAAAAAATCTACTGAAGAATACGATAGATTCAATTCAACTTTCAGTTGCCTCTCCTTCCAAAAAACAGCTCCCTGCTCCCACGATGCATGAATCTATATACCCCACATAGAAATCCTATATTTGCCCCGCTAACATTGGAAAATATTGAAATGCTTGGGGAATGAATAATGTTGTGTATTATTTGTTTTCTTCTACCAAATGTAAAAGGTAAACTGTGGTTTAGGTATTTGCCAAACTTTCCACATGGTCTTCAACTTTATTGAAGATGATAGTAATAGAAACTTGGGATACTCTCTTGACAACCATATTGTTCCTAGACCTAGCTGTAGCCTACTGTAGTTCTGCTTTCTTTTTGACAGAAATTTTGTGATGAACGGAAATGGTGGACATCTTTTTGTTCTTGTGCATCTTCAACTATTTTAGGCACCATGTCAAAAGTTTGCCTCCTAGACACTGGCACTGCCACTTCAGCCTTTGTTGTTGAGTTTAGGAACAAAAGAGCACCTTAGCAATGAGGCCTTGCCAGCCTGTGCAGCCGGCTGTGCCACTGAATATCATTATGTCCTATTATGAACTGTGAAAATGTGGCTGGGAGGCCACTGCAACCACTCTATCCAGTACCTTCATATATGTCTTGGAAAGTTGCACCAGCCAGTGCAGTCCAGTATATATTGTTACCGAGGTTATCCTAGCAACACCCAGCAGATGCAGCGGCATTGCCAGCGGCTGCAGTGGACTTGCCAGCCAACTTTTGACATGATACCTTACCATTTTGATAAGGAAGGAACTCCAAATTTTCCACCTCTTGAGTCTTGACCCCACACCAATTTGATCCCACGATTTGAGTGCTCGTTAGAGTGTACACAAACAATAGCGGGAATTTGGAAGAGTCAGTCCTGTTCAAGGGAAATTGAGCAAGGTTTTCCAACACTGCAGATAGCTGACTTACGCTAATCTCAAACCGTAAAGTTTAATACAGAACACCCTGAAGACAACACTATGGGTTATTGTTATGACAAAACATCAACATCGTACAAGGGAATCTGTAGGAGGAGAAGCATTTTGCAGAATTTCATAAAATGGACCAAGGGGTCCACATGTCACCTTGGGCCCAAAATTCCTGAACACCCCAAATGGTCCACTACCCAAGGAACATTGTGTACAAGTTTCAAACAAATCCATGAAAGTATATAGGAGGAGAAGCATTTTGAGCAATTGTGGACAGATAGACAGATAGAAGGATAAAGTGATGCCGCATGATCGCATAAGCTAGCATGAGCTAAAAGTGTTTCTAAGCAGGTGACTACTAGCCAATCAAATCCGAAATAGCTTTGACTCCATACGAAAAAACAGACAAAATAGAGGCTTCCTCGTACCACTGCTATCAGCATGTCTGGGAAAGACTTTTCTGTGTAACAGTTAGGGTTGGTGCTCAGTCAGCACTGATATTCGCAGCACCAGTATTTGCAGTACTGGAGCCTGAATCTTTAGGCAATGCTTTTGCCATGGGTTCTTTGTTTTTCTGGTCACGTTTTTTCTCTATTGTCGTACGTATTGGTGTGAAAACGTTGTTTCGATTTCCTACATAGCCGCAACCCCGTCTCATATTTTGCTTATACTGTATACAGTAACTTAGTCTGTATCAACTACTGATAATGATAATTGAGCAAAAAAGCACAGACAAACTGGTTTTTTCTGCAGCCACCCTTGTCTTGTTCAAAACATTTTTTTCTCCAGTTTTTTTTGTGACTAAATTGATAGCCAAATCATCTAAAAAAAAAAACGTCAAAACAAAACTTGGCAGTACTTTTATAGGTATAACACTTGTTTTCAACAGACGGTGATACCGTATACATCATTACATACCTAATCTGTTATTGCTGCAAGTGGAGAGTAAATTGTATACCTGTAACGTCCCACTCTGGTGACTATTAAATCAAGGGGAAAAAAATTTTTTCTCAAAATTTCATGAAAAAGCCAGGTGTTGTGTCATTCCCATTCGGCCCTCCAAAATGCAAAAACCGCCAAAATGCTGTTTGCACTTTATATTACAAATATTTACTGGTCCCCAAGGTAAACAAATATCAGATTAAAAACCCCAAACTGGCAAACCCTGACTTCAAGAATAGGCTGGCAGGCCTACTGAAACCACACATCACAACAGTAATTGTCCTGCAACTTTCGCAGGGATAGCACTCAGTGGAAGAAAAGATTTCCCACACTAATCCTGTTATGGAGTTAAACAAACTGGAACACTTTTACATCACTGAATGAACGTCATTAACGATGAAAATTTCATTCACATAAAATGCGTAAGTTGGATTGGGAATTTTCAAGACGCACCATCATTAGCAACTTTGCTGGTCTTGCATCTAATTATGAACGCAAGTGCTGCCTGCCACTTGCATCATAAACTCATGGATGGATGTCGAAAATCACGGGAAGTAAAGTCAACAAGTTCATCTATGAACTTGTACACAGTATCATTCACTTTAAGGCTGTCAGTCATTGGGGTCTTTAGGACAGGGCACAGACAGCTTGCACAGATT
Organism: Stichopus chloronotus; assembly: GCA_021234535.1. NCBI lineage: Eukaryota > Metazoa > Echinodermata > Holothuroidea > Aspidochirotida > Stichopodidae > Stichopus > Stichopus chloronotus. Next base: position 28,554,603 of record CM037837.1, on the reverse strand, counting down.
GAAACTGAGGTGGCAAACAACAGGTGAAAGTTTCCCGTTGAAAGAGTACAGTGATTCGCTCCCTTCAGGGGATGAAACTATGTTTACTATACAATGCACAGTAGTGTGTGTTAAATGACCCATGGGTCTCATGTTACCAAAGTTACGTTGTTTGTGTATATACAGGGCAGTGGCAGGAAATTTTTATTTCTGGAAAAAGGTTTAACAAAAAAAGTTTTCAACAATATTATGATGAAATAATTTGTAAGTATTGTGCAGTAATCAGATCCCCTGACTTCAGAATTTACAGTATTGCTAAGTGGCGACTTGCCATTGGATGTCTTAGCTGCAAATAGCGAGTGGATACATTGACATAAGATCGCATCAGCAAAAATTTGGGCGCATATGTGACTGATTCAGTTGTTGTGTAGAGTACTGCTCTCAAACCCCTGCTGAAGCTGCAAAATGAAATGTTTTTTTCTCTCCCCCCCCCCCCTGTTTTGTGATGTTTGGTCAATGCACTTACTTAAAGACATGAATACAAGTTACTGCAATTTAGCACACAGAAACTCTAGTTTTCATAACTTTGAACACATGGGCAGTAACAGTACTTCAATATATACCAGCACTCTCTTTCCCTGAATACTGGTACTCACTTTCCTGGTACTGGGCAACCCTACTAAAAAAAATTGATTGTAGGAAATGTTTTGTCCCCGGAACTCAAGAATTTGCGTGTCTAGGGAAACAGTAAACTTGTGTCTCGAACACAGGATCCTGCGGTATCAGAAAATGCTGTGAGCGTAGGGTTGAAACATAGGCCAGAACATAGTTAATTGAGGCACTAATGTTGTTGTTACTTTGGTGTGAAACCAAAGTAGTTTGTCTTGATATTGTCCTGCTTTCACATTTTCTTCCTTTCTTGGTTGCAATACTTTGTTCTTACTTTCCTTTTTCTTGTTCCGGCTTTGGTTTTTATACGATTATAGTCTCTTTAATTTAGTTTACATTTTTCATTCCTTGCAATCACTCTTTGGTTTCCGTCCCTGGAATTTCCATGAGCACCGCCTATTTCCCACAACCCAGGTTTGGATGTTTCGCGAGGTTTTCCAACCTTGGAACACAGACTGAAACGTGCCACTGAAAATTTTTATTGATCGAATCAAAACATAATTTTGATGGAATTAATCTGCTTACGTTTATCGGTTTAATCATGAATTTCATCAGAATTTGGGTAAAAAACTCTATGGAGATAAAACTCTATCATTGCAGCCTCTGTTTCTTACTGTACACAGCTCAAATGTATTCTAATATATGTGTACAGTATTTAACTATTTGTTTCAGTAGCCTGAGGCAAATGTAACTTTCATTTTTTACTTTTATAAAAGTGTTCTGATTGTGTCCAGTTACCACTGTTGTTTATGAAATTTACCTAGAGCCTGCTCAGGAAGTTAGGCTTGGCCTAGGAAAGTATAGCCTTATTAATAGGCTAGGCCTACAGTATTTCACTTGACCCAACCCTGGAATGTGTTTAACTTTAAGCCGCACTTGACTACTTGATACTTATAGTACCGTCAAACTTTACCAGGCTTTAGGCGTCACCTAGGCCAGGGCCAACAATTAAAAGACACTATGGTATTACAGTAGTAAAACTAAGTGAGTAACAGTAAGTTACACTCAGGATTGTAGTGTAAGTGCAACAATACACTGGGCTTAACGTTAGGCCTATCCCCAGCGTGCGATTACATGAAGTACACTTTAGTGACGTACGCGATATATTGCTCAGTCAGTCTAGGCCTAACGCAACCTTTCTCAGGGTCTTGTTAACTGTTTTTCGAAATTTCCATTGCTCCATGGTAGTTCTAACAATAAAAGAAAACAAATACCATTTAGAAAATTACATACTAAGTCTGATTCGTTCTGCCTCCGTCAAAATACAGGCGTAGATCTTCACATTTCGGTACCTTCTCACGTAAAGAAACTGTTTACTAGGTGACCAATTTTAGAGTTTGCAATATGCTAGAAATTTGTCAACTTAGCGTTGCATACCCTGCTCATTTTGTTCACCTGTGTCAGTGACAGTCCCTAACAGGGACATTTGGACCACTTTTTTCATATTTAATCCTTTGAGATGGGTGCTTTGGTGGATTGACTATTGAAGCAGGCGAATTGAGGTATGCAAGGTATGAAAATGGTGCCGATTGAAGGAATTATAGAAAGGTTATGGATTTTAAGCTGGCGGAGCAGTATCATTCGAGGGGTTAGGGCTTTTGAACCAACACCATCGCCAGGTTTTTCATACTTCGGGTGCACAGCGCTTTTCATACTTACCGAACGTCTGAAAACATGTGACGTCAGATATTTACATATTAAAAGGTAATTTTTAATATAATTTTAAAATGTGCATTTGTTTACTATCCTTTGTTTACGTATAACCTGATTGGTCAACGAAGCACATGAAATCACGGACACCGGAACCTGCCTAGCAGTGTCAAGTATAACCGCAGTATGAGCGAGTTGCCGTCAGCGTAGTATGAAAAACCTGGCGATAGTGTTGGTTCAAAAGCCCTAACCCATTCGAGGCGACGTGTGATTCACCCAAGTGACAAGTTATGGTAACTTACACGAAATCTAGCAGAAAATCTGACCACCTGAGGTACGGAAGATTGAAAAAGCCATTTATGGCCAATGTGTCAGCTTTCTAAAGGGCCGGGTGGTAGTTCATATATAGTAGCATACCCTGTATATAAGTTGGAGATCCCTCCGCATTTTGTTCACCTGTGTCGGTGAAAGTCCCTATTAGGGACACTTTGGCAACTTTCTTGGTACTTTATCCTTTGAGATGGGTTCTTTTGTGGATTGAACATTGAAGAAGGCGAGTTTAGTTATACAATGTGCGAAAATGATTCCAATTGAAGCAATTATGAAAAAGATATGGACTTTTGGGTGGCGGAGCAGTATCATTCGAGGCGATGTGTGATTTGCCCCAGTGACAAGGTCTGGTAACTTGGACGGCCTCTAGCAGAAAATCTAACCAGCTAAGGTACGGAAAATTGGAAAAGCCATGAATAGCCAATGTGTCAGGTTTCTAACGAGTGGTAGCTTATATCTGTTGAAAACTTCTACAAGGCATATAGACCACATTACTTTTGCGATTTAGTGTGTAAGTCAATGGGGAAATTAGTAGGGGTATGCTACCATATCTTTTGGAAACTTCTACTAGGCTCTTTCTTAGAGGCACTGGCTGGACACATGTATTGGAGCCAACGAATACACGGAGTAGAGTATACAGAAGGTTTCAAGTTAGGGGAACAGTTTAAGAGTCGTCATGATTGGAAATTGACGTTGACGTTATTAAAGGATGCAATGTGTTCTTATTTTGGAATTAGAAGAAAGTTTAGATAAAAATTTAATTGCATTATTGTTATTATTATGCTAAGTAAACAAGAGTTTAGTGATAGTTGATGATACATACAGCACACGTAGTCTCGCTCACTTTATGGTATAAAAAGATGCCAAATATTGCACCAGATTATGCCTAAGGTTACCTGGTAATTAAAAACTTTTTCGATTAATCTGGAATATTATTTTAATTTCTCATATTTCAGTATATATGAACGACGATAGTCGGAAAACCTCGAATGCCAGTTGGATTTTTTTTGTATCTCAGTCTAGTACATTTTATGAATAAGGAAAATGCCTGCTATTGCAACAGATTGTGTCTACGGTTACCTGGTAATTGAAAAATTCCTCAATAAATCTGAAATACAAGTTGGAATCTCTCATAAAGTGTGGAAGCGTTGATAGTCGGAAAACCTGAACTACCAGTTGGAATGTCGGTTTCATACCTCCATCTAGCACCATTTTATGACATAGAAATATGTGTAGTATTGCATAAGATTGTGTCTAAGACTACCTGATAAGTGAAAGGTTTCTCAATAAATTTGAAATACCAGTTGGAATTTCCCATATTAAAGGGATAGTCGGAAAATCCGAAATACCGGTTGGAATTTTTCTTGTAGTTACGTAGCACATTTTATGACATGGGAAGATAAAAAATATTGTACCAGATTGTGTTTAAGGTTATCTGGTTATTGCAAAAATTATTTAAAAAAACTCTGAAATACCAGATGGAATTTTCCATATTTCAGCCTAGGTGCGACGATAGTCGGAAAGTATGAAATACCAGTTGGAATTTTCATACCTCAGTTTAGCACATTTTATGACTTCAAAAGAAGACAAATACTGCACTAGATTGCATTTAGGGTTACTTAGAAGGTTAAAAAATTTCAAATGGTCATGGGGGGCACCTCCTCCCTTGCGACAACTTTCTCCCATCATTTTATTGCATGACATTTTCTTTTCTCAGCAAGTTGGCTCTCATTTACAAAGTTATCGGTAGATGAACTAGCTTTATACTTTATTATGCCAGCATCGACGGTATAAGTAAAGTAATAAAAAACTTATCGTCAGAGATTAAAAATTGTTGGAACCTTAACTGGGACTATGATTTCTCCTGACTGAAGAAATCAGTAAATACAAATTGTTGCATCAGATTTTACCCAAGGTTACCTGGTAGTTGAAAAGTTAAAAAAAAGAACTGAAATCGTTAAAAAGTAACAGCTGTTGAATTAATTTTTCTGGAAATGACAATAGCATAAATATTGTAGATAAATACAACCCCAATTAGTACCATTTTCCATGAAATTTGGTTATCGTTAATTGAGAAATTGCATACTACATTTATAATCTTAAATTGATTTTTCTTTTCCTATTGATTAGGCCTAACTGCAGACATATCTGAAGACTGGGTAGATCCAGCTCAAGTACACTCCGCTGAACATGTCGACTCCTCCTTCCGGTCTGGGGTTATTTGAAAAGCCAAACTTTTCTTGAACGGCCCTCGCCAACCAATGGCGACTCTCCCCCTTTTAGATAGAAACCCACCTAGTAAGTCACAAACGTAATTGGGGGAACATCATACCCCCCACACATACCACCACCACAGCAGCCCTCCCCCCCCCCCACTTTCCCTTTCTACTTGACCCTTTTTTCCTTGCCTTTTTCCTATTTTCCCTTTCTCCCTTGCCTATTTCCCCTTCACCATTTCCCCTAGCATTCCAGTTCCTACCTTTTCTACTTCACACCCTACTCCGTCCACTAGCTTGGTATAGTGCAGTAACGATGTTATATAGCAAGTTGTATGCTTTGGTATTCTGGTCAACATCACCCGTAGTTCTTCGTGTATGTGAAATAGTGACTGAGTGTGGATGAAACTTAGGGAGTAGTCGCATGCCCGACCAAGCTAGACATAGCAATTAGTAGATCCACATACAAAACATACAACCAACTTGAGACAGTACGTTACATGTACACTCGGTGTGGCCGGGATCCTATTGGGTCGATATTATACTATACTGGCAGTGCATGCAGTACGTTTCCGTGTAACGCGGTGTCACAACAGAAACAAAAATGGCGGCGACCAGAAGATTAGCAAAGGTGATTTTCGTACCTATGATGTTAATTTATAATATGACCAATGCTCTTATAAGTTAAAAGCAAATTATGCTTTGAAACCTTAGAATTTGAAAGAAATCGAAACTCTTGCGCAAGATTTGGGGAATCCCACCATTATCACAGTTAACAAGCAGTTAGGCCTAAGTTGACCTAACAGTAAGGCCTAACTGTTACTGTTAGGCCGAGCCTATGCCAGGCCTACAGTACTTACAAGTTCCCCACTAGGCTAGGCTGATCCTGCCATAATGACAAAGTTAGGTTTAAGTTTAAAGAGAGTCTCTTATCGCTCAGGGCTCATTCCATGTATGTCGAAATATCAGTATTCGTCCGCCAACCAAACACAGGTGACATCGTAACACAAATAATGAAACTTTGAAAGGTCAGTGCTGGACCGTGCAGTAACTAGTTTTTTTAATTTGAAAACTGAGGATCAGGGAGCCCCATATGGGCTCATCAAGGAAACTACACCATGTTGATTGTGGATGAATTCAAGAGAGATTCGCCTGCTCTTTTCAATAAGTGTCCAGAGGATATCATGGCAGGTGAAACCAGACAAACTCCAGTGCAAACCCAAGCCTGCTCCCTAGACCTCCATTAAATGTCCCCATCCGACAGTGTTTCCCCCAGTCTTAAGCCACTTTCCCAAAGGCTGGAAGGGGTGGAGAACCAGCTCAGCAGCCCATCAGCTGTACTAAGCAACCTGAAGCTTTCAAGACCTAAATCTGACAACACGAACCCAAATAGACCCCGTTTAGCACCACTGTAAACAGCTTTACTGAGCAAGCCAAATCTGAATCCCCAGAAATATTCCAAGTGGTTCTGCCGGAATTTGATCTGGGGACCCAAAGATTTCGAGATGGACACTGTAACCACCAACAAACTCTTTTCTGTAGTTATAACACATGATCAGGGGACAGTGCAAGTGCAGAGTGTGTCCAGTGCTTTATCCTCAGTTAATTCACAGGTTTGGCATTTGCCAGACTGTAAACTTTGGTGCACGGGGAATGCTAGAAAGGAATGCAAAAAATGTGTGTAAAAATGGAATACGATTGTTTCAGATTAATGAGCAGATAACTGGAAGCTGCAAACAAAATAATGAAACAAAGTATAAACTCACAAAAACACAGGTCACATCGTAAGAAAAACATATTACCTACTCTTTTCATGATGTCTGTAAAATGAAGTTGGTAGATAATCTGCGCTGCATGCAGCCGTGTCGATAATTATAATAATAATTGCATTTATTTAAGGCACACTTCTACAGAAACTATATGCTCTGGCGCTTTACAAACATCTACTTAAAAAAGGAAAAATTAGTGAAAGGCCGTCCTGAATAGGTATGTCTTAAACTTACTCCTAAAACTAGTGAAAGAACCACACGTCTGAAGTTCTGATCAACTTAAAATCAATTAAAAAATGCACAGATTTTACTAAAAACTACAGAACTGCACGGATGAGAAAGCCTGGCAGTCTGGCCTGTGTGGGAAACGCTCTCCCTGCGCAGGCCAAACTTCACAGTCTAGAACATTGATTAACCTTCTGAGTCAAAGAGCAACACCAATTACGAATTTTTTTTATCCCTAGCCAAAAATGTAACTGTCGGTATTGCGTGACTGCCTTTAAAGAAAGAAGTCATAAATAGCTGCATCATTGGCTTTGTCTGACCTTGAATCCATTTACATTAGTTTCCTAGTCCTGTTTGAAATGAGGCCTTTGACAGTCGCTACAGTGGGAATCCAGTCCATTTTTAACTGCATTCCTAGCTGTATCTGAAGTGAGAATTTTCTCTTTGCTTCAATTACCTTATTTCCGAATGACACAATGCTTTACTGCAAATTCATTTCAGAAATCCTTGCCAACTCTCATGGTTTTACCATTCATGAGTCTCACGGTTCTGGGCATTGTCTCACAAAGAAAATGGTCAGATCTCTCTGTGAAAATCACTTTTCACTATAATGCAACACAAGATGTTCCCATATTTAGACCAAGAATATTGCTTTTCACTGTTGGTTTAAGTTATTTTCACATCCAATCATTTTTGAGATTGGAAAATGTGCCATTTTTCATTGGATTCCTAGTTCTAATTGAAGTGAAGCTGCTGGTTAAAGACAAAAACTCATCATCCCAGATAGTTTCAATTCTCCCAACCACCTACCTCTAGTCCCTCCCTCAGCCTGTCTTAAATTCTTCCACATGTGTAATCAAAACAATGGATACCTGTGTATGCTGTGTACAGTAATACGAGCTGCTCTGCATCTTTCGAATTTGCTGTCAATCTAAGAGTACTGTAACTTAGAACCAGTTGAGAATTTTGCTTTCCGGGAGCTTATGGTGATGCAATACAGACTTTAAGTTAATATATTGAAAAATTCTCAGCGAGGCTTTTGACAAGGTTCTGGGATTTTTAACCGGATTCTCAGTCATGGTCAAAGTGGTCATCTACTTCAAGATCATTTGAGTGTCACATTTTCAAGACAAATCATGGGAGAAGCAAACGTGATGGGATTCAGGTGGGAGAGGGAAGGAGGAGGGGGGACAATAAAGAACACTCATGCTCAGGGGGGTCTAATCTAAAGAAGTTGTGCCAACAGACTCAACACTTTCCTGTGTTTGTTGACTTTGCCCTCATTCTGTAACAGTGAAGTTTATTTATCTATCAAGTGCATGAAAAAGGGTGTATGGTAGCAAATTGTGAAATTGATGATGATTTAAATTACAGATTGTTTCTTCCAAAATTTCTAGTAGCCCAATAATCTTTAAAGTCTGATCAATTTTGCTTCTATGATGTCCCTCGTCAGTTACATGCCTATTTCCTTGCCAGATTCTTTCAAAAAGTACACTTCACTCAATATCTAGCTTAACTGGATATTTGTATTGCACATTTTATTTTCCCTGTTCGACAGTGTGTTTTGCAAGGAGTTTCAACCGTTTCAGTGACATATATTTTGTAGGCACAATGCATTTGTTTTTTCACCATCGCTTGCATAACTTCAATTTCAATTTGTCAAAATGTAAAGCACATTTGGCCCAAAATGTAGTAAATGAAGAAATTTAGATGATTTGACGCCGTAACGTCACGCCGTAACGTTGAAAAAAAACAAAATTCAGTCATATTTTTCCCAATCTACACACTCATTATTTATGAATGATCCAAAACACAGTATCTCAAAACCTGTATTTGACATAATATTCATTATTGAATCCAACCACAGACGGAAGTTGAAATTTGTCCTGTCTCTCTGTAACAAAAATTAATTCACGAATTACAGCTACAGTACATCAGAGCAAATTCCTTTAATTCTGATTTCTTCTTTAGCTGGAGGATGGTAAAGACTACCAACAGAGGTAATTGTGGCTCATAGGTCCAAAGCACATTCGGAGGATGATGAAAATATGAGGCCAAGGGTCATACCGTAACAAAATTAGCATTTTGAAATATCCCCTAAAAGGGCACAGAAATTCAGTCCTTTTGGTTTTGATGAAATTGCAACCTTTGCATTCTTGTGCATGTACAGTACATATACAGTATGTATGTGTGTTTGTTTGTGAGAACCTTGGGCAGATTTTATGTGGCTTGAACTGTGAACTACAGTATGGAGGTGTACCTCATCGAGTGCAAAAGCATGCCTTTTGCATTTGCTTCGGGTCAAAGTTCATTTGGTGTTACAGATACCAGGGGTCAAGTAGTAAAAGCCTTGTGAAAACAATATCTGAGGAAGTCGGGCTTGGACATATCTCATAGTGCTGTATGTACTGTAGGTGTACAGTATTAAGTAAAAGAAGCCTGTTTTTTTTTTTTTTTCTTGGTGGAAGTCAAAGGTCGTATGGGGTCAACAGGAATTATATACAGTATAGTCATTAAATTCTTTCTAAACTCAAATCTCAAGAAGGCGAGCTTGGACGTATCTCATGCTTACTTTAGTATGTAGGGGTGCATGTTGAGTATATGTTAACTATCAGAAACCATATAAGGTGGATATTTGTCATTGTGCACTGTGTAGAGAAGTTGTTTCATCTCAGTTGGTGGCACAGTAAATTGCCGTAATATTACAGGGACCAAGCATGTACAGTAACATATATCCTCACAGTATGCAATGTGCCAGATTTACTGTATAAAAAAATACTGTATCATCAAAAAGACATGCGTTTGTTCTGCCTCTACAAAGTGACCTACATTGCTTGGTCCTGGGTTGAGTAGTATTATACCATCGTAACCATTCAGTATTCCAGAGGTTTGTTTTGTTGTTCATTATTATTGACTGTTTTTCTGTTCTTTTCCCCCAATAGGAGCTTTCAGATTTGAACAAGAATCCTGCACCTTTCTATAAAATAACCAGTGATGACTCAAATATCCTTCTTTGGAGAGGTTTATTAATACCAGTAAGTTTGGAAATGAGTATTAAAAATCCATTTCATCGGCTGTGTTGGTTCTCAAAGTCATAATTTCGACTTGACGTTCTTCTCCGTCCATCACCATAGATACCTTCTATTAACGTATAACACTCTCTATTGTTCAAGCTTCATTGCTGTGCTAGGGGTGGTCTTTCCAAAGTACTGCTGGTTAAGTATTGCAGGTTAATTTGATGAGATACAGGTCATTTTGTAACCATAGTGATCATAGCAGGACAATGTCATCAGGAAATTTGCCCTTGTTAAAGCAGCTTAGCATGGTATCATCGTGACCAACATAGTATACCTTTAGTGCTGTCTTGCATTAAATGACAGGACTATAAAAATTGGTTGCCTGAGTGCCTGTGAGAACACTATCTGTCCATCAGGGTACCAAAGACCAATAGATTATGCAACAGAACATGCCTGAAGTGTCATCCTCAATCCACATTCCACATTGTGACAAGGAATGGAGAAAGTGAAATATTGCACATTTTGCCAAAAACTCGTACAGCTAACAGCCACAGGGGAAACAATCATGAAACGTCAAATGTATCAATCAGTTTTATGTACAATCCCCACAAATGTAAAATGGGCACCAAAATAAGGTAAATAAAAACAGCTTGTCCAAAAGGGCAAGCCCTGTGTCCTACATTAGATCTATAGTATCCAACCATTATTGACACTGATTCTTCTGTGATAGTTACTTATACTGACGTAATATTTCTTGGTACTTTTAGTGTACAGAGAGATGTTTGCATGATGCTTAGAGGTAAGTAGCCACTGTAACTACCCTTAAGGCATGCTAAATATCTATCTACACTTAAGGCATGTTTACCATAATTGACATACTGTACTTACTGATGTGTGATACCTACATGTTTATTGTGTCGTACTTTGCTTTATATGTACAGGGTATACGCATGATACTTACACACTGGGTGGTTGCTGTGCTGGTTGGGTTTAACTGTCACTGGCTCCTCCTGACATTCTCAGGGCCTAAAATTGCTGGCTTCCGACCCACACTTAAATAATCAACTTAAGAAAAAATTGCTCATTAAAGTCACAACTTACGAAGCACAACATAACCTTTGATCATAAGCCATGCCTAAAAATCATTGCATGAATGTGGTTTTGAGCATTGTGAGTTGTGACCCTCAAATTACAAAATGACATGACATCATAACACACAATTATGGAAAAAAAATTGGGTGGAATCCATGGGAGGGAAGGGGTAGGAAGGGCACACTTGCATTGTCAAACAATTTGCTGGCACTCTAATTAGGCTGAAGGTCAGTCTGCTCACATGATGATCAGGAAAATTTGAGTTCTTAATTTTGATACTTAAAGGATAAAAGTTCATCCTCAGAATGCAAATAACACGTCAAAAATAGCAGTAACCATCGTTATAACCTTCAGTCTCTCCAATAAACATCAGCAAAGCTTCATCTCCTCAAAATCTTACACATAAAACGAGTTACAGAATTTTTGAAAGTTTGAGTGAACAAATGATTCTTAAGCAACAAATAACTTTCAATAAGAGAAACTTATTCCTTGAAATTAGCACTCGTTCTGCCTTATTTTGAATAATTTGTCATTCTGTGTCAATATTGGTGTTACATGTATAATTTTTTCTGTATTCACCAACTCAATATTTCCCATAATGATAGAAACAAAACTGCAGTTAGTATCAAACCATGTTACAGGTATGTGTATATGACATTGTTACTGACAGTGGACTGTCATACTGGCAGAACAAATTGTTCCTTCATAGACTACATTCTAAGGAAACCATTTTGGGTGAAGATCACACTCAAGCCTGAGGTACATTGATTTTTCTCGATCCTCCACACTTTTAACCATTAATGAAACTATCATTATCAGATCGTACTTGAAAGAAGGAATATTTGACCTTTGGATCTGGTCTTGTGTGCACAGCAGTTTCCCATATCCATAAAGTTGATAGCCCTTTAGTTATCATTGTAATGAATTGTTCATAGCCATTAAGCCAGTTGTCAAGTTTCTGTGATGTACATCAGTGATTGGTTAAGTATTTTTCTTTTCACAGCAACAAGAACCATTCAACAAAGGGGCCTTTAGAATTGAAATAGTTTTCCCTGCAGAGTATCCTTTTAAGCCACCGAAGATCACTTTCAAGACCAAAATTTACCATCCAAATATAGATGAAAAAGGTCAAGTGTGTTTACCTATTATATCACCCGAAAATTGGAAACCAGCGACAAAAGCAGATCAGGGTAAGTTCAAATATCCTCCTTAGTTCTGGTTCCATGCCCTCAAAGACGGTTGTTCCGTGATTCTGCAGGGTCGGGGTCCTTGGTTCCATGATTCAATGGAGTCAGAACTTTTGATTCAGTTATTGTATGGAGTGTCTCTGGTTAACTATGACTCCATTATTGTATGGGAAGTCTTTGGTTCCATGATTCTGTGGAGTCAAGACTTTTGGCGTCATTCGATAGCGAAGCGATTGTTGTACCAGCGTGGGGTCAATGGGCCCGCCATAGGGCCCCTTGTGGAGTCCATGGCCGACCCCAGTAGGGTCCAGGGTACCAGACCCTGGAAACTAAGCGATTTAAGCGATTTTAGAAGTGTCCGAATCATTTAAAATCCATGCTAACTTTCAACTCTTGAAGTTGAAAAATGTTATTGTATTGGGCGAAAACACGAAAATTCGATCAGAAAAAAATCATTGATATTGCTTCAAAATCAAAAAGTTCTATGAAATGTTGCACATGTCATGTAGAGTAAACTGTATTATATACATTTTTGAAGTTGAAATGTCCCTAAAAGTCTCGTGAAAAGAATCACGTAAGATCGTGTGCAGCCTTCCGAAAATTTTTAAGTAATGATATCCTAACGTAGTGGGTGCATATCGAATAGCCTAACCACCTTGGGAATTCAGTTTCCGTACTACAGGGAACAACCGACATTTGGTAAGTTGCAGGCTTCAGAGTTTTTCAAGGAACATTGATTTTTTTCTTTTTTTTTTTTTTTGCTCATTGATCCCTGTCACTTTAAATTGTTTAGACTAAAGGTTTGACGAAGTAGACCATTGGTTTCGTGAAGGGTTTTGGATACAGAGATATACGTTCATTTTTGTATTTGTGTGAGTTTCGATATGTCCGCTTGCTATCATTCTGCAGATAGTTTACGCATGCAGGCCTAAGGCAGGCCTAAGCTTATGCATTTTATTTGACATCGAATGTAGTAAAGGAGGTATACGTAGAATCTTCTGGAAACATTTGCCAACTTTTTTTTTTTCACATGTATAAATTTAAAAATATTGATAATGAGTAAAAAATAAGTACATACATTTACAGGAATAGTAATTTACTTCAATTTTTGGGGAAGATTGAAGGTGGATAGGGCATCTGGGATACAAATTTGAATGGATTTATTTGCCTGTCATTTTCAGCTGACGTAACTATTTAGGAACCACATGTATGATCTCGAGTCATTCTGCAATCGAAAGTTCGAAACAAGCAAAGTGTACAAGATAAACACGGCCGGAAGTACAAGTGGTATGCGAAAATGATATTTTGAAAACATTTGAAACGGTCTTGGTTCTTGAACATGTGCAATTCTTTTTTTGCTCACGTGGTATGCCGCATTAAATTTTTCTCACAAGTTCATGTGGTTTGGTTAATATAACTCGCTTACACTACTGCGGCCACTTCGTAAGCTACTGTACGTCGATAAACCGCTATACCTGGTGTTGAGTGGGTTGCGGAAAATTCCAAGCCACGTGCTTTACGTTGTGTACAAGAAAGCTGCGTACTTTACCGGGCTTATCGCGCACAAGTTAGCAGTTTAGTAAAAGCCCAGCCAATCATGGCCCACCAGTTGATAAGAAGATTGGAAGAACTAACGAGGTACATGCGGGGCAATTTCGGACCATACCATCATTAATTGTTTATGTTTGCTGGCGGGGAAGGAGGTTTGAATAGTCTATACTTTCTCATTGGCAGATTTTATCACTTCAGCAGCCCATTGCACGCTACGGTGCTGTAAGGGGAAGTGCCGATGTGATAGGCTACAAAGTTTGGCCTACATAAGGAGCTCTTACGAGTTAAATGGATTGCATACAGCAGGGTATTGCAAGAGAGACAAATAAAGACAAGTGCCACGTATATTTCTTGAAGAAAATATTTTTGATTAGTTCACTTTCTGACGAAAACATGCAAAACATTCTTGTGAAACAAACAAGTGTAAACGCACAGTTGTTGACGGTTCCAAGGTAGTGTTCAACTTATATTATTGTAATGGTAATACTGTTTACAAAAGATTCTTTATGTTTTTCTTTGTTATCGGTATCGGTATCGGGCCGATATTGACTTTGACTTATCGGTTATCGGCAATTTCCGATATCACTGTTATCGGCTCAACACTAGTCAAGACTTTTAATTCAGTTATTATATGGAGTGTCTCTGGTTAACTATGACTCCATTATTATATGGAAAGTCTTTGGTTCCATGATTCTATGGAGTCAAGACTTTTGATTCAGTTATTATATGGAGTGTCTCTGGTTAACTATGACTCCATTATTATATGGAAAGTCTTTGGTTCCATGATTCTATGGAGTCAAGACTTTTGATTCAGTTATTGTATGGAGTGTCTCTGGTTAACTATGACTCCATTATTATATGGAAAGTCTGTGGTTCCATGATTCTATGGAGTCAAGACTTTTGATTCAGTTATTATATGGAGTGTCTCTGGTTAACTATGACTCCATTATTATATGGAAAGTCTTTGGTTCCATGATTCTATGGAGTCAAGACTTTTGATTCAGTTATTATATGGAGTGTCTCTGGTTAACTATGACTCCATTGTTATATGGAAAGTCTTTGGTTCCATGATTCTATGGAGTCAAGACTTTTGATTCAGTTATTGTATGGAGTGTCTCTGGTTAACTATGACTCCATTATTATATGGAAAGTCTGTGGTTCCATGATTCTATGGAGTCAAGACTTTTGATTCAGTTATTATATGGAGTGTCTCTGGTTAACTATGACTCCATTATTATATGGAAAGTCTTTGGTTCCATGATTCTATGGAGTCAAGACTTTTGATTCAGTTATTGTATGGAGTGTCTCTGGTTAACTATGACTCCATTATTATATGGAAAGTCTGTGGTTCCATGATTCTATGGAGTCAAGACTTTTGATTCAGTTATTATATGGAGTGTCTCTGGTTAACTATGACTCCATTATTATATGGAAAGTCTTTGGTTCCATGATTCTATGGAGTCAAGACTTTTGATTCAGTTATTATATGGAGTGTCTCTGGTTAACTATGACTCCATTGTTATATGGAAAGTCTTTGGTTCCATGATTCTATGGAGTCAAGACTTTTGATTCAGTTATTGTATGGAGTGTCTCTGGTTAACTATGACTCCATTATTATATGGAAAGTCTGTGGTTCCATGATTCTATGGAGTCAAGACTTTTGATTCAGTTATTATATGGAGTGTCTCTGGTTAACTGTGACTCCATTATTATATGGAAAGTCTTTGGTTCCATGATTCTATGGAGTCAAGACTTTTGATTCAGTTATTGTATGTAGTGTCTCTGGTTAACTATGACTCTATTATTATATGGAAAATCTTTGGTTCCATGATTCTATGGAGTCAAGACTTTTGATTCAGTTATTATATGGAGTGTCTCTGGTTAACTATGACTCCATTATTATATGGAAAGTCTTTGGTTCCATGATTCTATGGAGTCAAGACTTTTGATTCAGTTATTATATGGAGTGTCTCTGGTTAACTATGACTCCATTGTTATATGGAAAGTCTTTGGTTCCATGATTCTATGGAGTCAAGACTTTTGATTCAGTTATTATATGGAGTGTCTCTGGTTAACTATGACTCCATTGTTATATGGAAAGTCTTTGGTTCCATGATTCTATGGAGTCAAGACTTTTGATTCAGTTATTATATGGAGTGTCTCTGGTTAACTATGACTCCATTGTTATATGGAAAGTCTTTGGTTAGTTATGGCGTCAAAGTCATTGGTTCCATGGTTTCATGAAGTCAAGGTCTTTGGTTCCATTATTATATAGAAATTTTTTGGTTTCATAATGCTGTACTCTCAAAGTCTTTGGCTCCATAATTCTGTGGAGTCCTAGTCTTTGGTTTCATAGAAAGTGTTTGGTCCCATGCCATGATATCAAAGTCTTTCATTCCATGATTCTAAGATGGAGTCAAGGTCTTTGGGTCCATCGTTATACGTCTTTATTTCCAAGACTCTATGTCATCAAAGTGTCGGAATCCATGATTCTATACAGTAACACTGTTAAAGTCTTTGCTTCCATACAGTGGTCGTTGAATTTTGACAGAAAAGCATGCAGATAAATATGTATCCAAGCCAGCAATAGATGGAATGAGAGTACTGTAAGTTTCAGTTAGAGCTGTAATTTCTCAGACTTTAGGTTCAAACAAATTCAGATAAGAATATACAAAACCATATCTTAATTAAGCCTAAACGCCTACTACGTAGCTTCACAATTAGACTTAGCACTGCAAAGGTGGTATCTGGTAAGCAGGTAACAGCTCTGAAGGTTGTGCTATGGTTTCAGATTAATGCTGTAGTTTGGCTAGCTGGACAGGATGACCACAATGCCAAAGTTAACTGGAGGCAGAAATCGGTTTAAAACAGTGACCGACAGTAAAACACAATCTGTAAGAAAAACTGATGGTTAGAATGAAAAAGCAAGGTTAACAATAGACAATACCACTGCAGTTGGTTAGGCTTCAGACCTGTGAACATGCAGTGCTTAAATTTGGCAATGAAGATGATGCAGTTAGGCTACGCGATGATTACGAAAGTTGACCAAGTTATGGCAAAGAGTATCAGAAAGGCAGACAAAGTGACAGGGTCTCTTGTCTTCAGATCTTTGGATTAAAAGTCGATCCTTCATGGATTCAAAGGTTGAAACAAATTCTTGTCTTCAGATCTTTGGATTAAAAGTCGATCCTTCATGGATTCAAAGGTTCAAACAAATTCAGATAAGAATATACAAAACCATATCTTAATTAAGCTTAAATGCCTACTACGTAGCTTCACAATTAGACTTAGCACTGCAAAGGTGGTATTTGGTAAGCAGGTAACAGCTCTGAAGGTTTTGCTATGGTTTCAGATTAATGCTGTAGTTTGGCTAGCTGGACAGGATGACCACAATGCCAAAGTTAACTGGAGGCAGAAATCGGTTTAAAACAGTGACCGACAGTAAAACACAATCTGTAAGAAAAACTGATGGTTAGAATGAAAAAGCAAGGTTAACAATAGACTCTTGTCTTCAGATCTTTGGATTAAAAGTCGATCCTTCATGGATGGTCAGCTCAATATATTATAGTGAGGTTATGTGATCTTTCCCAAACCTCCAATAATTCTGAGTATCATAGCATCATTCAACAGAGTTCAAAGGCTTATCAAATCACTCTAGCTATATTCCTTCAAAGCTTCAAGTCATTGCTCCCTTCCAGACCAAAGCCACAATATGGAATCCCAAGATTGCAAATTACATTTTAGGCATTACCCTAACAACAGTCAAAGTCTTTGGTTCCATGAACCCATACAAAGTCTTACCGTACCACAGACAGAAAACATGGATTCAAGCCAATGTGTCTGTATGTGTGTAGGTGAGAACAGGTGTCTGCTTTAAGGCTTTAAATTTGTAAGTTGTTATTGACATTAAAAATAATTGTTTTGGTTTCATGAGGGGTCAAAGGCCACTTGTCTGTAAGACTGTATAACTGAAACAGTTAAAATGTTTGGTATGATTTTCATACTTGGATTTGAACACGTAGTGTTTCTGAGGCCAAGTCTGGAAAACATCTTAATATAATTTCTATGGAATTGTTGGTATAGGATAGCGTTGTTGCAATATCGACAAACAATATTGGTGTGAGGCTTCGTTCACGATATCATTTGTCAACCCACGGGATACATTCTGTGCTTTCAAGAGACAGTTTGATAATGGAAGAAAAATGCCCAAAACGTTCATTGCGAAAATCTCACATCACAGCAGTGCCACTAGTGTACAAATTTGTTGTGTTTTAAATTATTGGTTGCTCGCTGTTTTCGTCAAGCATCTTCTTCAGCGAGTTTTATGGTGTCAGTTTGTATACAGTACTTGTTGCACCAGATGATAGTCAAACTAGGAAATCATAAAAATGTGGCATAAATTTACATTAATCCTTTTCTTTTTTTTTCTTCTCATTGAAAATTCTTCAGTCATTCAGGCCTTGATAACTTTGGTACATGAACCTGAACCAGAACATCCACTGAGGGGAGACCTAGCGGAAGAATACACCAAGGAGAGGAAGAAATTTTTCAAAAATGCCGAAGATTATACAAAGAAACATGCAGAGAAACGCCCATAAAAGGCTGCCAAAGTGAAGAAGATCGTAGTAAACAGGATTAGTAACCGTTAATGCATCTGGTTGGTTCGCAATCACAAGAGAGAGAAGTGACTTTGGAAAATCCTTTTCGAAATTGACAGAGAGAAACTGGAATCATTTTCTTTATGTAGGGGAGGGGGTGAAGGTCACTTTGAGGTCAGAGTGACCTCTTGTGTGTTTTATTTTAGCTCTTTCTTACTTCTGCTTTTGTAATGCACAGATTTAATTGTGGATAGACTTCTAAAAATTTTGAATCCAAACTGTGGTATTCATGAATCAGTTCGCACATCTCTGTGGCCGCCATTTTTTTGTTTTTTCTTTTTTTCTCTGTCGAATCTTGGACTTTATCAGCATTTAGAACTTTGCCGATGCAGGAGTCGAGTCGTGTCACTCACGAGATATTTTTGTTGCCAATTGAGCATTTGATTTGGAAATCTGAGACAGCTTCTGTGAACTCTGAGATGGCAGACAACTTTGGATAATGTTTGCAGATCTGCAATGGGCTTGAAGAGCTGCACCGTGTGCGTTCATGGTCCTGTTAATTGCATGGTCCATGGTTAAAAGAAGCTTCATGCTTCTGCAAATTGAACCAATGCGGAACTACTCCTGTGTGAGGAGAATTGTTGTCTGTGAAAACTGTGGGTCACGTGCCCTGGAACGGACCAGGGAGCTGTTATTTAGATGGGGAAAGAATGGAAAACGAAGTTTACGGTAATACTTTAAGACCTCCCCAGTTGAGTGAAGACAAGCTGTGTAGTTTGATCAAAGGTATTTACTTCCTTTATGCGACGGTTCCAGTTCAATATTATTCCTCTAATGCACCTACATCATTTAAATCCACTAATCCTTAAACATGTGGCTTGCTCTGAACAATGTTTGATGTTTAGGTCGGTAGCACCAACACTTTAAAAGCAGGTGGCATCAAGCTTGAAATGGCTATTTGAAATAAATTAATACAGTTAGCCCATTTAAATTTCCTAACAAGGTATCGAATTAAATTAGCCACAGCGGCAGAAGTGTAAGTTTTTGACAACTAGAAGAGAAGTTTTGTTAACTTTCCAGAAATAACAAGGTAAAGATTCTTTTCCTTGTTTTGACATACAACCTAAATGTTGTGTTGTCATACATGTCACTCTCAAATGGCCGGAAAAAAATTTCTCTCTCTGGCTGTGTCAGCAGGTAAAATTAATTGTAGCAGATGACAATTACGATTTTGTGTTTACTTTAGAAAGACAATTTTACAAGTCTTTAGAAAGGTCAAGAATGACACAAAGGGCAGGTAACGGTGTGACCTTGGCGGCATAAACTTACGTCAAAAAAGCCTTTCTATCTCCTCCTAAATAACAACTGCCTGAAGTTACTGTGTATTGCAGCGACTGTGCAGGGCAGAGCAAGGAAAAATCGTTGCCTAGAATCGGCCAGATCTGCATTTCATAGTGCGAGCACTCCTTAAAGTGTGAGGGTGCTTTGTGGTGAATTGTGCAAGCCTTTTAATATTTTTTACACAGATGTACTATATCCTGATATAGGTATTTAGGTTCATTAATTTTTCTCTTTTCTTTTTGTTTTCCGTCATCACTGACAGATGCAGCTGGTTGTATTTGCAGCATCCATTCAATTCACTGTTAACTGTAATGTCATACATGAAGTTTTGTCCTCTAAATAAAAATTAGAAGTACAAGTTTCAATGTTTTTTTCCTACCTTTCACTCAAAATAAAACACCCTCCAGCCATTGGTGGTATGTTTGATGCAAAAAGACTTTGCTGCGACAGTCGCATTCGAGTGTCACAGCCATCATTGTGTTATCAACGCTCAGTTGCTGTTCAAGTCAAATTGCCTGTGCAAGAGTGGAATTGGCTAAGATTACGCAGGACTAGTACTGTAGCATCAAAGAGCTTCTGGAACACTGCGTTCATAATGTCAGTGTTCACGTAAAACAACTGTACTCTAAAGCAAATATTTTTACTTGGTAGTTTTGATAATTTCATCGTGAATGTGATAACCATTTATACCCGACTGACTGACTCACATGAGTTCATGTTCAGGATGAGTCACTTGTGATTCTTAAGTTTCAATGTTGCTGTAGTTAGTAGTTTACTCAAGAGTTTTAATGTAGAACATGTATGTTGTTAACACCAGAGGTTTGTGTAGTACAGATAACTTCTAACCAGATCATGACCACAGTCAAGAGGTATTACAGAATGATACTAACATCAAGACAGTCCTGTTAAACCTCTAGCATTCTTTCAGAATAAATTCCTTACAACCTAAAACAGTTCTTATGTAATAAAAAGCTAATGAGATGTTTTTGCAAAACAGAAAATGTATGTATAACTATTTAGAGTTCATTGTTTGCAGTTCAGTAGTAATAAAAAAAGAGTTGGTACATGGAACAATGAACCCTAATTTACAGTTATTGTAATCTAAGGTTTGAAACAGATTGAATGATCTCGCTCAAGTAGCATCATTGAAATATTAATTAGTTTTGAGATGGAATCATCAAAGAAGTAGAAGTACTTAGACTATATTTTTCATTAGTCTTTTATTGCAATTGACTTGAGTAAAATCTGGTGTCAGCTTAAGGTGGACAGGGAGTTGTGAAGTACATTTTACATAGCTTTTTGCAATTTTTCTCTAAGTCAAGTAGAAGCATATCTGTTTAACAGATTTGTGGTAAAAAATTGATCTACCAATGACAAATTTGCTTAGAAAGTGCCCCAGTAGAGAGCAAAAAAAAGCCTGTTTATTGTTCAAATTTTTCTTATGTTGATGCCCACTAGATAATATGAGTCTGTGTTTTATGCCTTTCCTTAGCATTGTAGGAAGAATGTTGTCGGTTGAACGCCATCTATGTCTACCTGCAGAGTCCAGGTAGACATAGATAACCTTGGACCAAACAACATTCCATGTTCAAGCTAGCAGGAGGCATAAAAGACATTCTCATGAATATTATCTTGCAGGCATCAAGATAAGAAAAATTAAAAAGAAATAACATTTTTTCTTTCTTACTGGATACTTTCTAAAAGAATTTGTCATTTGGCATATCGTTGTCACCACAAATCTGTAAAGTAGGTATGCGTCTACTCCATTTGGGGAAAGAAAGTGCAAGTAGTTATGTAAGATGTATTTCACAACTACCTAGTATGATCCTTTAAGCGTGATTATGAAAAATGCAACCTCTTTTCTTTGGAGTTTCTTAAGTACTTTTAAAAGAAATTTTTGTTCCTTGTTGACTTAATTCATTTTACTGAACACCATCCATTGTAAATTTGAATAAAATATGCAGAAAATGAAATTTCAGTCCAAGACGGGAAGGTCACTTGTCAGAAGAACAAAAAGCAAGCGGTTTGACAGGAGATGGTTTTGTGATCATCAATCCTTCAAATTAGAAACAGGTGAAAGTCTTGATGAAGATAACTAGTAATGCATGAACATCTGTTCTTAATCCAGTGAAGGAGTATACTGGTTGTCCGTGAGCTCCTCCGAGGTACCTTACAGTAAAAACATCACAAAGGACCATCGGCTTTTGAGATGAGGTTTTTCTCAAGACAAATGGTGAGGCTGTCCTTGAGTGAAGTATCAAAACAAACTAGCCTGGATCCTTTAGAATAGCAGATATATGCAAGGAAATCTAGTGCGTGCCATTCCAGCTTATCAAAAGTACAACCACCCATAAAATCAACTATGTCAGCGATATTACTGAGGTATCGTTGATTACAAGATTATACGTCATAATCTTGTCAAACTTTATTTGAATTTCCAGGTCTATTGGCATAAAGATGAAACAGAGGAATGCACTGTCATACCATATATCCATTGAATTTATTTGGATGTTGACGTGTACCATTAAGGGGTGTCACATACATACATGCTGAATTTTGGCACGTACAACATACATTTTTGAAAGTTTGGATCGGGGTAGCAGTTTCAGAACTGGTGCAGTATATGACATTTTGATTACATGGTGCAAACACTATTGCAAGTTACAGTTATTTTGTAGACATGACAAATCATTTTGGGAATTGTAGGTTTCCTTATTGACATTATTCTTGACTTTTTAATTCAAGAGAGTGAATCTTGTATTGGAAAGTCCTTTAGTAATGTAAGCCACTGCCTGTTGTAATGGTCAGAACCCTCCCCCTTTCTCCATGGTCCCTTGCAGTATAACCAGGAGGGGAGGGGTCATGAACAAGCTATTGTTGGTGAAATAGAGTTATAAATAATAAAATAAAGTGGTATCCACAATTCTCCAAAGCCTGTGAAGATACTCTGAGATGTCTTTTGTTGACTTCAGGGATGTAAGTTTTCCGTATTAATACGGAATTCAGTATTTTTTAAAAATTGGCTGATACCTCCGTATTTCCCCTGTATTCCAACATTTTAACAAAATTATATGTTACTGTACATATAAGCGTCTAAATGAACCAAAAATACCATAAAAATGGAATTCTCTGGGGCATGAGTGTATTCCAAATAATGAATTTACAGTGCACCATTTTGCACCTCAGCTCTCTCCTGACACCCCCTCCCCTTATTCCCCACCCCCAGAACGGTGTTCACCTGTACAACCTATTTTCAGTATTTTTTTTTTTTTTACCCAGCCCTTACATCCCTGTGACTTTCATCCATTTTATCACTCCCACCGATAAATCCATCACAGTAACCCAAGTGACCAATCACAACTGAGGGTCAGCAATTCATTGACCGAAAATACAACTCACCAGCCAATCCTTACGTAACATACATGTTTATGCCTTTTCGAGAGGAACATACCCTAACCATTATAGTTTATCAGGATATCACATAATGTTCAATCATGCATGTCTTCTCAAGCCTGGAGACATGATTTTGGCACCTTATGTGTATTTTGTGAGGACTACGATTACTCATCGCTGAACTCATGAATATTCATTGCATACCTACACTTGCCATCCCCAAATGTGGCAAATCTTGGAAGTTCTTACAAGAAAAGCTGGAAATCACATTCCAAACCTGGTGATTATAGAAATGCTCATATGTTGCCATGAAAACTGTTTTATGAACTAGTAAGATTTAGATTTTCTTTCCTTGTATAGTCACTTTTCTGACAATCTGCAATTCGGTACTAACATAAGGCAGTGATGGAAAGCATTAATCTTGATCATAATAAGGAAACATCATGGTGGTTTATCAAAGACTCTCAACATGAGATCCGACATTTTCATTGTCAGACAACGTGTGAAACTGTGAGACTTTGAGTAAAATTGTGGGCATTGACAAGCTAGTCAGCATACCCTAGGCCTACGTGCCTCAAAATTAAGTCTGTTTGAGCAAACGCCCCTTGAAGATTCTGATATGCATGTATCTGAATATACTGTATACTTGCCATGGGATGTTACACCTGATCTATGTCAGACCCCAAGTTTGTGCTGTACTTCATCGTACAACTGCAACTTGATATGTTTCTTACTCTTTCTTTTACGAAATTTTGTTTATCAAATCAAACCTTGTGAATATATGCACATATGCCATGCTAAGCTCAGGTTTAATCTACAGATAAATTCCAGGGTGATGGGACATTTCTTAAAAGTTTCCAGGGCTCATTTAAAGAAAAAAAGGGGAAAACTCTCAAAACTTCCATTGATCATTAGTCATACCTTCATCAATCTAATTATGGCAAATCTGTTCAAACAACTACTGTATCTTCCTCTTTCCTTGAGGCTGTCAGAATGGCACTGTAACTGATGGGACATTTGTGGACCGCCATCTTTGCATGTGGTTAGTCAAATTGAAACCACTATCTCAGATTAAAGTAAATGTACGTATTTGACTTTGATCAATTTGAGTTGCCACCTGATGTACAGTAGCTTTGTAACAGGCTAGTCCGGAGATACTGTATTCCTTTCATCAACTATTTCACTGTGCAACATTTTCTTTGCCACTGATGGGACGCTAGCCCCTCGGAAATGCTTGCAAGAGTTATGTTGTGCTAAGTCCATAGATACATGAGGAGATGACCACTTCAAAGAGGAATAGTATGTTGCTGCAAGCCCATAGAAACATGAAGAGACCATTTCAACAAGGAAACCGAGCTTTCACAGTATTTTTGTGACCCTCACTGACAGAACTTTGACGCAAAATCATCTTAATAACACAACAGAAGTTACTGGTACAGTATGGCAGTAACCCGTGAAAATGCAGTGGGCAAAACAGGGTGCAGACCATGAACAACAGGGAGTAGGAAAGTAAGAGAACTGGGAGGAAACCTTGCCATTATACAAAGTTCTATCAAAATGCGTTCTTTGACTGATGGGCTTGGTACCCCTTTTTTCTATTTCTTCCAAAAAGTATGGGACTCCCTCTGTGACTGATGAGGCTGTACTTTCCCTCAACGAAATAATAGGGGCAATTTCTGTGTGAAGAAAAGTGTTTTCTAGTGCAGTGAGAGAGACTCAAAATAGTATTTATTACAGTCTTTCATGCTATAAAGACATGTCCATAAATGATTAAATAGGCCTACTGTAGGGGAAGAATTGCCTTTGAAAGCAGAGATTCTTTAAATGAAATAATGGTTGCACCTAAGCTAGTGATTCTCTGTACATAGGCTTGGGAGACACAGTTTTGTTGTCAAGTACTAGCTGTCAAATAATCATGACTTGGAAGGTAGTTGTGACTTCTACTTGGTATTGTTTTCAATGATTTCATAACTACACATAACAATATACTATAGTTTGAGCTGATGTTGGCATAGAGTCAATGTAGGACCCAAATGGTATGTGTTGGCTGGTAAGAACTGGACTTCTTGCTGAGCCAAGTTGTCAAACAAAATTTTGATGCAGCTCTAGTGAGATCTGTTAGGAACACCAAACCCAGGCTTCCTCAAAGGTGGCATGCCTGCCACTTGTTATGTGAGACATGGTTTAGGATCATGGCATGCAAAAGCACTGGGAGGATATTGAAAAAAATAAACATTTTTAATCATGCTGACAAAAAGAATTTTGTCTGAAAAATATGTAAATCTATTTCCACAGACTAATTTAACAAACTTTGCATCAGTTTGCATCTAAGCCCCATTTCCCTCATACCCTCCCTCAGGACAGCCATCAGTGACGCATTGTATCAAAACCATTTACTGTGGCGCTTCAGCACATTTAATTGAGAAAGCCTGCCCTAAATGATGTTCATGAAGGTTTTTCACAGTATTAAAAGTTCTTCAGGATTTGAGTGTGGATTCATGACTCCCAAGTAAGTCACCCAAGCCTAATATTTTTGTCATTCATGTCTGCAAAGATGAACCTCTCTGAAAATAGGCCTGCTGGTAAGGTCACTTATTCAAGTTGGGTAATCAAGAGAAAATGAATGTTTAGAAAGATTACGATTTAATTGTATGAAAGTTTGCAAACTAATTTTAAGATTTACTCAGTATTTATCATTAAGTATTACCAACTCTGTGAAATAATCAACCTACCACATGGACTTTTTAACCTTTCTGTCATTTATTTGGTCGTCATTTGTCACCCTGGAATCGTCCGAAGTATTCCATCTTTCAGACAGTACAATGTGAATCAAGATAAATTTAAAGTGAAAGAGGGCGTTTAGAATATAGTAAAGTCACAGCAAGACAGTGAACATATTTTGTTACAAGGTGCAGCCGCTATTGAAAAGAAAAAGAAAGTCATTTGAGTATAGTACAAGAATGACATCACAAATAATCGCAAAAAATTGACCATTTGAAATTGATTGACTAATCTTCAGCATTTTGTGTCTCAGTTCAAGAATGTCATGTAAAGGCAGTGGGAGTTGGACAATTTTATGTCAATTTTTGAAGCTTGGTGACATGCATTTTTGAAATATTTGGCTTTAGGTGCATTTCAATTTTAAGCAGCTGGAAAAGGCAAGCAACTCTAGCTACAATGCTTTCTAGCAACATGTTACAAGAGAGGGCAGAAGAACCAATACCCAGCTAACAACACGTTGGAAGATATACAGTGGTGGTAACTGCCACACAAAAGCTTTCGATAATGATATAAAAATAATTATTCAGTTGTATTCTACTGTACAACAAAATACTAGATATGTTTTTGTTATATTTCTTCTGAATGATAAAATTTCCTGTTCAAAAAATATAAAAAGATGCACCTTCAGGATGCCTGAGAAGATTTGTGATGATCTGAATATGATGTCATGTTGCATATAAACCTAAATGCTGTTGGATTTGATGAGGTATTCATTAAATGCTCCATTCCCAGTCCCCCCCCCCTCCCTCGGCTAACAGTCTGTCTTTGAGTGGATACTACCCCTGAGAGACTTCTCCAATTGTTCTCCCCCTCCCCAATTCAGATGGAATCAAAGGTGATGTTAAAAAATAAGTTCTGCAAGTACTGTAAAATACATCCCTCCAGCACATACACTATTTGAAAGTACAGAGGTTGTCCATCTCTACTTGTGAAATGCTCCAGCCTTGATCAATAAACTGATCCTTTCCTATATTTTCAGTGGACCTCGTAGCAACAAGCCCAACATCACAGCGCCCAGAGCTAGTTCAGTTGTACTTTTTATGAAATCAAATTTTGATGGTGATGGCTCTTGTTCATCTTGTGCTTCCTCCTCGGTTACGTTCATCCCTTCGCAGCTGATGTCGTGATCTTCGTCTTCCATCTCGCCTGAAATGTTGCTCTCCATTCCTTCGTCAATACTGTCCTCTTCCTCCTCGTCGCTGTCCGGAGATGATGGATGGATGCCATCGTCCTCCTCTTCCTTCCTGCTAAGATCACTCCCAGATGTATCGTCATGCCAATCCTCATCAAGCTCATCCTCCAGATTGATTTTTGGCGAAGAAACTAAGTCTTCTCCTCGTGCGATCACAGAAGGAAATATCGACAGATGCCCCGGGTATCTCAACTTAATCAGGGAGGTGAGTGGGCACAGCCGTTCCATGTCCTCTGTTTCAAAATTGCAGTCGGCCTATAGGAAAGAAATATAGACATAGAGAAAGGTGCAAGTTCTAAGAACTTCCAGAATGTTCATCCATGTACTCCGAACACCAATGGTGAAGCATTAACAAAGTACAGAGGAGATAAATGAAACACTGAGAGAGGAACTTGTCAAAAGTAGTGGGAGGGGAATACATCTCATTCCTAAACATCTTCTAACCTGTTAAATTTTAAAACACAGTTTGAAGAAGGCACGAAAATCTGTAAACAGACAATGGTAGTCTAGCTTGTTCTTTACTTTTAATGAAAAACGAAAGATCACCAATACATAAAAAGATTTTACAACATAACTACAGTAAGGGCACACTGACAAATCAGAACCTCCCCCTCCTTCCTTGCATCATCTCTAGGGACAAATTTGCCACTACTCCAATGAAAAAGCAAAGACTTAAAAATGTCAGGACTGGCTAAACCTTAACAAGTTTTGGGTACACCCATAAGAAGTTGTTTCTGATTGAACCGCATAACTTTAAAGCCAAGTGTAAATTTTGGTATGACAACATCTACCTATGAACTCAGCAATTGAATTCCATTTGATTTCATAAGTCTGAGAAAAACAATTATCAGAAACCTGTGTCAGTCACACATCCTTGTTAGCATCTCACAATTTTACCTAAAGTGACAAGTTTTTTGTCACAGAAAACAGAAAAAAAACATGCAATTTAAAGGGAAATAGTGCATTTAGAATGCACCAACATGGCATAAAAAGAAAATAGCTTTAATCAAAACATCTGCAAAAGGTTCATCTCCTCAAAACATGCAAGCAAGCAATAATTGTAGCAAAAGTAGTGGTAATAAGGGAATGTGAACACAGAATTAAAATAACACCACAGAGATTTATGAAAGTTTGTATAAACTTTTAACCACACACAGAAAATCACAGAATAAGCCTAGTTTAAAACACTGAAAATTTGGAACTTGAGTTTTACCACTGATGCCAGCTACCATGATTATTTTAATCTTCCTTAGATGAATGATGTTCTTTAGATGAATGTGACACATCCTTTTAACTTTAAAATTTTACAAAAGTTATAACTTAAAGAAAAGGAACAAATTACCTGGTCCTCAGAATTATCCTCCACGAGTTCTGTCTCGAGATGGGCATCCAGTCTCTCTTGCTCCCTCCTGATGCAATACAGCAACATAGCATGCTGGATGATACGAGCAGCTTCATTCATCTTCTGTATTCTGAGCCTCGCCATCCATCCGCGGACAACTGCGGATCAACAGACGAGAGGGATGAGGTTTAGGAGAGAGGCAAGTTCAGGCATCTTTGTAATATGCTCTTTTGATGTCCGGAATTATGGCCGTTTAGGATGTTCATACTGTTGTTACAATTCTAACCTGCCATCTCAAATGACGATTCAACTCCTTTCGATATCAATGCAGATCATAATACCATAGTTGACCTTTAATACAAAACGTCTTGTAAAGTGACAAGGAAGGGTAGAGAACTATATTTCTAGATTGTTAGGTTCAAAGCTGATGATCACAAGTCTTCAATCAATATAATAGCATTCATTGAGTCTCCATTGGCAGTGCACATTGGCGACGTAAACACACTTCTGTACTCTTGATTTGTAATCTGCCAACTCAGTGTAAAATTGAAAGACTAATTTGTTAGTTTATTTTGTAATAATGTTACAAAAATCAGGAATAATATATAGACTATATCTACCTTAGATAGTCACCTGTAATTGGCAGCAAACATGTCAAGACGTTTTGTTTCGGTCTCAGCCTGACGCAGCCATCAGCCACTTACCTGCTTGAATTTTTACTGCAGCTCTATATCTCTGTTTTTCACTCGCACGTTGTCTAAATCTTCGCCACGACCTCTGGATACGTGAAACTAATACGGTCAAGGCTTTGTCTCTTTTACCTTCTAATTCATCTAACTGGAGACAATTGACGAAAAAAAAAAAGGGGGGGGCCAGGTTAAATTAGATAAAGATGGCAATGTGAAGTACTAAATGATATAGAGGATGGTACAGACTGTTGGTACTTGTTTATAATTAGGTTTATTTGTTGATAATTAGGTTAATTTATCCATTCAGTCCAGGATGTATGTCAACTTGAGCAGATAGGGGAAGAGGGGATACTCCATTCTTGTAAAATGAAGGGAGAAGATTGTCTTATTACCTTTTTAGTCTTCCTACATTTGCTAAATTTGTTCTCATAAATTTTCAAAGCCATTGCAGTTTTTCCCTTGAAGTGGACACTTCATGCACTCCATAAGTCCTTCCAACATATCATCTCACTGGCGTTGCCTTTTGCAAGATGTTCTTCAAGTTGTATCATGTAGCTGGCAATATATGAGCTATCTTTATAAACCTGGCATGTATGAGCTATAAGAGATTTCACATATACAGCAGCTGGTAAGTAGGAGTTGTCTGCACACTTACTGATTCATCTGAAAGAAATACTTTGCTTCTTCCAAGCTTGAAGGGTGACTTTTGATCAGGAGATTGATTCTCCTTTTGGGCAGAGCCAAAAGTGCTTTCCAATATCTTCTGGCAGTATTCACCAGCGGTTAGCTCCAGTTTTGGCAGGATTAACTGGTACCGCTTCAGGAATTCTCTGTTTAAAATCCTGTCAGAAGTTTCAAGTGAAGAACAGTACAGTATGTAACATAAGCAATTGTTGTAATGAAAAATAAAGCCAAATAATTTCAATAATCAAGACTGCCCCAGTTTTTTACAGTCTAATCAACATTTAAAGAAGGGATTTTTTTTTAACAACTGAAGCCCAAAAATTCTAGCAATGATAGGATTTATTTCATGGACAGTGTTAGCAAGGTCTTCCATTGCACTCATAAAAGTATCAATTCAACCACAGACAACGATTCAAAATATGCTGAAAGTTGATTTAAAATCCCACCATAACATTGCTACTTTTAACATCCATGATAAGGACCCTTGCTTCGCAATGATGGACGTAAACGTGGACGACCTTTGACCAAACAATGGTCCTTGTTCAAAGCTAGGGAGATAGGTGAGACACATACTCATTATGTGTGGTGTGTCAATGTGAGAAAAATGAATTGTTTTCCTTTGTACAGGGACACTTTCTGACTGAATGTGCCATTTGCAGATCATTTTTCATCTGTGGAGGAGATCAGCTTACATCTGAACTGGAAGAAGAAAGTGCGAATACTTACATAAGATATATGTCACAACTATCTATTAATCTTTAACTGATTTACACTTAAATGTGAAATCAAAGTTCATAACTCTTAAATTATCGTACTTTTCTTTTTTCAAGTCACTGGTGATTGAAAAGGAATATGAAGGATATTCGATAAGTACATTTTAATAGCACAGAATTCCCACAATGCAATGTGACACTATGAAATGAAGATGTGATATACAAAAAAAAAAAAAACATCACTTCCAAACACAACATGCAATTGAGATATACTTTTCACCAATAAAAACAGCTTTCCATGATTTTTAAGAACTTTTAATCTTTTTCTCAGGTAATTTACTTTAAGATCATCCAAAGTAGATTGTTTAGGGACTTGGTACATGGGAATGTGAATGTATCTCTAACACAATTAACCAAATTACTTTGTCAACAGAAATGCGGGTGTGAGGTAATTACTCTGAACTATGAGAGGAGTTAACGTTGCTTTCCAGTTCCTGTGCATTTTGTTCTCCTCTGGATTTCAAATTTGGCAACCCCAAACATTTCTTGGGTTCTGAACTTGGACAACATGCACTACGGAAACGTATCAGTGCCACAACATCGCAAAGGAATAACTTCACGATTTGCAACAATTTGCTACTTTGCAGGCATGCTTCTCTTCAAAATGATAAAAATTGTTAATTTTTTAGCTCAGCTATTTCAATGCGTTGCATTTGCTAAATGTTCAATTAACCATTTTATGCATCTTGAGATCTAAACAATTATTTGCAAAATGTTAAATTGCTGACTTACAATTTATTGTGATCCCAACAATAATTTACAAAATGATGAACTGCTGACTTTTCTAAACTCTGCAATGATGCAAACTTTTGCTATATGATCGATTGATGAATTACAATTTATTGTGATTTCAACAATTACTTGCAAAATGTTAAATTGCTGACTTGCTGACAAACAGTTAGTATTTTGTTACAAAAGCAGCTGATACTGCTGACAGAATGGCAAACAATTACAAAAATTGAGTTCTGCCGAGAGTTACCGTTGATACAGAGAACAGTGTAAGAACTTTTTGACATGCTGCTCTTGTGAGCTCTTCGACAGCTGAGTTTGTTGAGTGAGATGGCCAAAATAGACATTTGAGGTAGAAACAGTTGTGTTCCACTCTCAGACCATAGAAAAGCCCATATGTGGTAGCCAAGCTGAACAAAGTCAACCTTGCCCTATGGCACGTACTGCACAAAATAGAAAATTTGCTAGTGTTTTGCTGATTTCTAATTTGATGGCTGGCTAGAAAGTAATAAATCATTTTGATCTACTTTTGACTGATTGAGAGAGCTCAGAATACAAACCATAATTTACCCAGAGGAAAGTCTTCATGTACATAAACCCAGTTTGGGATTTGAGTCACAGTGTGTCCTTACATAAATTACTGCACACTGTACATTGGCTGATCTACTCACTTGTAGGGATAGCCAGCTCGACTTATGGCAAGCGTTGCCATGACGCCACAGGCGTTTAACTGACTGCAAACAAAGCTTTCATCAAACACCCCCAGATTGCACTGTTCATTAGGCTTGATACATCTGATGTAACGTGGTGTGGTCTTCCTCAGCGTCAACAGCAAGTCATCTAAGGAATTCTTTGAATAACAAAACAAAATGAGACATAAATTTTAATTGTAATAAACACAAAAGTAGATTTTAGCAATGAACAATGACTTACAAGAAGTGAATCAAGTAGGACAAACATCGCTGACTTTTGGAAAGCAAAGCTTCCAAAAATTATTATTGTCTGCAGAAGACAACAAAGGATTCATAAATTATCAGTGTTTCAGTGAATCGTTGTATCAATCATGAATATTCATAACTAAGTTAATATTCAGCAGCCAATTAAAAACATGACTTTCTACCTTAGTAGCTACAAAAGTGATATATTTCTGAAGCCACTAAGCTGATGGAGATGTATTTCCTAGCCCAACTCTGATGATGATGATGATGATGATGATGATGATGATGATGATGATGATGATGATGATGATGATGATGATGATGTCACAGGAGATGCATTTCCGTATGGTTATAGTTCCATCATGAAGTAACTCTCATGTATGCATTAAATGACATTCAGTATAAATTAAAATAACAAAACTGTACTTTTTGGATAGTGATGAACTATTGCACTCCTGAAAACTTTTGTTCGTGTCACAAACAATGAAAATTTGCAAAGTATAACATAAACAAGTGAAGTGAAAGTTTTAAATGTGTCATGTCTGTTTACGGATATGCACGAGCTATATTGGAATAACAATGAAGACAACGAACTGTAGATCTGCCTATGTTGCTTGAAAACAGAAAGTTGGTTTCTCTAAAAGCTGCCAGGAGCTGACAGAAGCATTAATTCCGAGTCATGTGACTGATCAACTTACAAGTGAGAGACTATTAGGTCAGAGTGAGATAATAATATTTGTTTTTCCTATGCCCATGGTGAAGTTAGCGAGTGTACAAGATGACCTATCACTTACCAATTGAGTAGTTCTAGTTAAATGAACTGCTTAGCATTTGTGACATTAATGTTTACATCACAGACAAACTAGCACACATATAAGCTGTAATTATAACTTGCTGAAACAGTTTCTGAATTGATTTATCTTGTTTTAATTTATTATCAGTTTCAAATGGTTACTTAATCTCAGGTTTATAAAGTGTAGATCTGTATACCCCGAAAATGAATAGGAGCCATAACATTGTCCATTTACAGGTAGAAATGTGCACAATTGAGCTAAGCTTAGCGTAATTAACCAACATCAAGGTCAATATAATTAATTGAACTACCTACAAGACAAGAGACTCACCTTGAACTTTGAAATAACTGTCTTCACTGCAACTTTCCCACTGGTTCTAATAGATTTCTGGAGGGAAATTCACTAAAATATGTAAACTTTACTGAATTTGTGAAAAACTGAAATCACTAAGTTACACGTGCAAAGCGTATAAATTTTACGACAGACACCCTACTCAATAAAGAGGACATCATCTGTCAACTCCCTCCCCCCCCTCCCCCCGTAGACCATCCATGCATGCCATCCTATTTTCAGTGTTCATGTGAAGTTTAAGAATGAAAAGACACAATCAGAGGAATTTAAAATCTTGTATCCTGTCTGGTGATAAAGTTTAAAAGGAACAGCTTGTGAGGAAGAATATTTGTCATTTCCAACTTTTTCCGACAAGGACATCACTAGTCCTCTGCCTGACGACGATTGTGTCATCCTGTGAGGGCAGGGGGTTTGTGTAAGTTATGAAAAGTCAATTTCATCATGCAATAGCATATTTTAATGTAAAGTCTTGATGTATACATACACAAAATTCAAATGAAATTCGAGTGACGAGTGGGTAGTATTCAGAAATTAGTAAAATTAATTAAATTTCCTTTAGAGAAACAGAAGAAGCCTTGTCCACAAATATTGATAAACAAATGGTGAAATCTGACACAAAATTTAATCAAAATGACCAAGAATCAGCAAGCAACTGAGAGAAACATGTCTGAGATACAAACCTGAGCCAAAATGTCCTCACGTATGAGGGTGCGGACGAAGAGGTTTTTACTGGAGGCCAGCATCTCTACGAGCTCTGGAGGGATATAATCCTGAAATGCAAGCAGAAGACTACTGTCACTTGAATTTGGCTTTGAATGAGTATTTCTTCCGAACAATGTCTTTGATGGTTAACAACACTGTTTTAAGTTCACCTTGAAAGCATATTGACAAAGGACCGACTCATACTGGTACCGGCAGACAAATGCGTTAACCTGCTGACCAGGGTGAATTCACTTACTTTGTTCTTCTCAGTCAGTCCGTCCATGGCATACTCCACTTCACCTGCAAAATGTTTGACCGCAAAGACTAAAGTTTGTTTGGATGCCTTGGATCTCGCAAACACAAACGAATTAGAAACACCTGACAGGATCCTGTCTCGGAGGGCAGAAGGATTTGAGGAGCGGTTTAGTTTACATTCCTAAAAACGAAAATCAAAGGGGAAAACGGGCAAGTCAGAACTACAGTATAAAGGTACAACAAGCAAGAAAGACTTGAATAAAAGTATGAATAAAAGCACAAGAAGAAAGAAAGAAATAAAAGTATGAAAATTGAAACTGGAGACAAAAGGAAAGAGCTTTCCATCAATGACAAACCCCAGGCACAGGA
Organism: Stichopus chloronotus; assembly: GCA_021234535.1. Classification (NCBI taxonomy): domain Eukaryota; kingdom Metazoa; phylum Echinodermata; class Holothuroidea; order Aspidochirotida; family Stichopodidae; genus Stichopus; species Stichopus chloronotus. Next base: position 28,519,987 of record CM037837.1, on the reverse strand, counting down.
TATACAGTTATGTATTAAGAAAAACTCAAAATGCTTTTGTAATAAATTGTTTTTTGTAAATGGATTAATTTTGTGCTACAATGTACCAATGGGGATTTCCTTACTTCTTCGAATGGATGGGTTATTTGCGATTGCTAAATTCTAACAACTAAGTTCTCAAAACGTGGAATTTAAAGATTTTCCAAAATAAAAGCATTAACCAAAAACAATTTGCTTTAAATTTGTACTAAATTCATTGGAAAAAAACACTCGTTGAATATTCAAAGCACTTTGTAACATGTTTGACTTTGTCATGAATATGCAGTCACATGATTGTGGTGGTTTTTGGTTTGGGATGCTATTAATATGCAACCTCCCATCAATATTCTCAAACTTATCCCTTTAGCTCCTTGGTTCCCAACCAGGGGTACTAGTGCCCTTTGGTGGTACCAGAAAACACCACAGATGGTACCTGGAAAGCTTTTTAAACAATTTAAAAAAATGGTGGTAATTTATAATAATTAAATGCAGGGTCAGAGGACATTTGAATGCATGAGAGAATAGTTTTTACAGATAAAAGTTGAAAGACACAAAATTTGGTTAGTGCATCAGTGTACTAAATATATCAGTATTGGTTTCTTAATTTTCCTCATGGTGGATGAAGCTTGTGCACCACTAGGAGATTATAAGTACAGATTAGAGTCAGTCCAAGATGTTGAAAAACTATTGGTCTAGATAAAATGGACTGATAAAGAGTTTAAAAGTCATATCGAAGATTTGGCTATGTCTTTGTGCAACGCCTGATGTGTCAAAAGTAAGACTATAGACCACCATACCTGAGCATAGAAGGCTACGTAATCATACAAAGCAGGGAAAAACAGATCATCTACAGTGATTCATTACTGTGGTTTGTTCAGGACATATTAAAAAAAGAAAAATCTAAGATAATCCTGAAATTTCAAGTTAAAAGTCACAATTTCCCTTCAAAAGTAAAAGTTTCAACTTTTTGGAGAAAATGTTAGAATTTTTAGACTTTGAAAAGTTGAAATTTTGAATTATTAGGGGAAAGTAAACAACAATTCAAATTTTAAGTGAAAATGTAAAGTGACTCATTTAAGTAAACCTTTTCAACTTTTAGGAGGAAAATTTTCTATACTTTTTTTTTCCAAGAATCAAATGTTGGATTCAAAAGTCAAGATTCAAACTCTAAGAAGTCTAAGAAATTTTGACTTTTCTGAGATTGCTTTTTTTATGTTCCCTAATAAACCACCATAATTCATGCAGCTGATTCTTCAGATTTCTTCAGTACCTATGTTAGTGTGACCTTTTTTGTTCCCTCATCGTGAAAGGTAACATGTAGCCTCACTTTACAAAGATACCAAGTTACCTCATTCAAAAGGCTGAAGATGCTAATCTTTCCTTCAATGGCATCCAGACATGCCTCGTTGTTGTCGAAGTGACAAAAATCCCACTCCAATCCTTCTTTTGCATATTCATCCTGCTCAGATTTCAGAAAGTGAAAAACGAAATGTTGTTGAAGTTTCTCATTTGCATAATTTATGCAGAGCTGCTCCAGGCTGTTGAAGGAGAAACTCTCAAAGCCATAAATGTCTAGCAGTCCTATGGATGAAAAGCTGTCTTTTGCTGTTGTGTGCTTGTTTAGGAAGGACACCAGCCAATCAAACAACCTGTTGAGAAAAAGTGAAATGAAAAGTTTGAGAAAAAAAATGTATAATTTCTGGAGAGAACTTTCTCTCAAATGAATTGACCGTTCACATATGAAAAACTATCACTGTAATATGAACACTTGTTTTTATTAGAACCAGCTTAATATTGAAATGGAACCTGAAAAGGAGTTAGTATTAGCAAAGCCAGAGAAGAAAGTAACTTCGAGTTTTCAAAGCAATGGTCCACAGTTTCAGACAAACTGCCTTCTGCGAGGTGTCTCTTTGTTCTGACATAATTTCATGAAAATGCTTTTTCTGACCAAATAAAAATTCATATGATGTGTTGAAGAGAAATTTAAGGCAAAAGAACTTTAATGCAAAATTTAAGGTTTTATAAATCACAGTGTTGTAAATGATCCAGCCTTCACATTGCACAATTCTTAAAGTTTTTAAACTTCACATGTTCTTTGCATCCAGGCCATATGTGGCATTGTGGCTCAGATCTTAAATTCATCTCTGGCTCATGTGTAAGGAATAAATTTGCATAAAAGGTGGGTTTTACTTTTCTGACATGCCTCAACTCACCTTGTGTATAGTAACTTAGCCACACAGTCCCTCCTGGTAAAGGCCTCTGCTTTCTGACACGGTTTCATGAATACGCTCTTTCTCTTGCCGTGATGAGCAGCAATCCTCCGCAAGAGCAGGTACTTACGAAACTGTTCCTTGTCGATGCCCAACAACGAGCATCCCATGTGTAATGATTCTTGCACTGGAAACAAAAATCCCAGAGACAACCGCTGTTGTAAATATATTTCACAATGAGGAAAAAGCATCTCCACTGGATTCAAGTGTTGTTAACAAAACCATGGTTGGTAATGTTTGATGTTAAAGGCGATAGATCATCTCATTGATACCTCTCGTGACGTCAGTCTTTTTTAAAACTCTCTGCAAAAGTGACTAAATTGTGGTCACTCTTTGAATGTAGTTATTTACGGTCAATAATACTTTCATGATAGCAAAGAAGTATATACCCATACGGTCTTCCGATATTGCTACTTGCAAATAGGACAGAGAACCTGTGACGTTTATGGAAAGCCAAATGCCCAATAATTCAAGAAACCTGATTTATCTGTCAATAAACTTGGTATATGATGATTAACAAACCTGGTTTATTGACGGATAAACCTGGTTTATCACATTATGGTGCATTTGGCTTGCCATTGACTTTAGCAGAGTGTTAGCAAGAAGAGACTGAAGCCAGATGAAATATTAATAAACTGACCGATCACCTTTAAGTCTGAAGTTGTTTGTGTTCAAGCTGTAAATAGGCTAATATAATGTGGAAGATAAGTTGATAATTGATGAAGATGTGATGAAATGGTTCCTTATACTGTTCTGGTGTTTACGTTCTGAAATGTGAGTTGAAAATTTGAGTTGAAATATGAGTTCAAAATTTGTCAGGGCATAAAAAAGGTATAGCCTCTACAAAACAACCTTGTTTAAACTCCATTTTTCGGTAGATGAATATTTGTTTCCATTCCTGATTGCTCTGTTTGATTTCAATTAACAGTGATTGCCTGCTATGCTTTCTTGGAGAGTCTGAATTTTGGAGGGCCAACAAAAATGTCGGGACAATTTTCATATTCAAACATCTGGAAGATGAGCGCATAGTCCTCTTTTAGGTTTCGTGAAATGTGATCTTTTCCTTTACTATCTCTTCCATGAAACATTGATGAAGAACTAAGGGGGATGACCAGGCCATTACCAGTACAACTCATATTCCAGCATGAAAACAATGATAACCAGACTCTAAGATCCTGTCCTCCATCTCGGTGCATCATACCTGAAGCTGAATCTTCCACATCACAGGCATCCTCAAAATCTTCCTCCTCAGAAAAGGATATATTCCTCAGATGGAGAATCGATGCTAAGATCTGTAAAAAAGAAGGCATATTAAGAGTTGGAGTTTGCTCTTTCTAAGTTAAGCACTAGCTTCTTCATCTTCAAATGATCTTTCTCTTCTAATTACCTTTCATCACCAAACTGCACTTTGAGGAAGCAAACACCAACTACCATAACAATTACCACAGCAGCTCACAAATTATTTTAACTTCAAGTTTGAGATGATTCTCTGAGTTATCCTCAAGCACTTTTCTTAGCAAGCAAGCCCAATCAGAAACAAGGTCTTCTTGTAATTTCTTCATTAAAATTTATTATTTATCAATCATTAACTTAACTATACAATTAACCAAGCAGTCTATCAATCAATCAGTTACTTAATCCATCAAGTTAGTGACATTTACCAGACGTCCTCTATAAAGAATTCAAATATGATAGCGCTCTAGTTCAATGTGGTAATCTGACATCAGCTGGTTACCTAGGATTCCATTTTTTCTTTTCCCTCAACATAATGTTAACATTCAGCACAACAGGCATATTAGGTGCAATGCCACTTTGTTTGCTGTATTTGGGTATGTGGTGCTCAGATCTACAGTGTCTGTACAGTTGTTTGTGGCAAAGAATACTGACAAAAATAAAACCCCAAATTTAAGTGTCACATATAAATTTCAATCACTCCAAAATACTGTCATCATATTCAGTTGCTACAAACTCCAGGATCAATGCATGGACCATATATTACCAGATCTGTTTCCTGTAGGGGTCTTGAAACTGTTAGCCACTTACAGTATGTCTGCCATATTTAGCACAAATTCAAAAATGTTTGGAATGAAACTTACAAGACTGCAGTGGTCCAGTGTTACCACTATGGAGTCAAACAAGCCAGTAGTGTGAATCCTTTACAGTACTGTGGAACATTCGTGTATATATGTAATCAGTAGCGTTATGACCTTAAAATGACCATCCTGAGCACACAGCACAGAGTGCTGAAGGCTTTTGGGTGAAAACAAGTTGAAAATGTTGAACCACTGGCTATCCACAGCCGATCAACATGTAAGGACCGTGGTTCAAATATCTCATGACTTACCATACAAACTGTTAGTGATGGTAACATATAGAATGTGCAACAATTTAACATACCTTTACATTTCCTGTTAAATACCAAAACATTACTCGCTAGTGCTTCAGATACTTAAAAACAGGAAAAACAATTCATTTGGCAATACTTACCTTAAATATATTTTCTTCCTGTTTCTTGTTGATGCCAACACCCTTCATGGCCTCCCTTGTATCCCTGAGAGATGAATGTGTGGATGATGTATCAGCTTTTGGCAGTAGTAGCTGGTTTTGTTGCCCTTTGATGTTTTCATTAAGAGGCAGACCCCAGATGGCTCTCTCTTCATCAGTAGCTGTCTCAAGCATCTAATGAAGAGAAAGAAACAATTTAAGTTTTATTTTTTGGAGGTAATGTGTCACAGGCTAGCCCATATGACTTAATGACACATCCATGCACTACCACAGGCAAATTACTTGCATAAACATCCGATATGGAAAAATACAATACTTATTTGCGCATGCCTGAAAAGATATTATCAGCATTGCTTACATGTTTGCATAGAGTGCAGTAAGTTAGGCCAAGTTTCATTTATATTGCAGCACTAATTACTTGTATTCATAGTAAAACAGCAGTGAGGCCTGCATTTAATTTATATTGCAGTGCTGGTTGTTCCCCCATAAAGCACAGTAGGCTAGGCTTTCATTTCATAATGTATTGTATTTCTGATTCATCGCATGTTGATGGATCTGTCGCATTGTATAGGCGGCTGTATACTGGTCAGGAACTGTTCTCATAATCAGCATCTCAATCCTGTACCATACAGAGTTGGTACAAACCAGACACTTAGTAATGAAACAGAAGCTCCAACTTCTGTACATGTTGAAAGTTGATACTTAACTTAGATGAGAATTTACTAGTACTGTATGGGAGAATTACACCTTTCAGGGGATCTATAGCCTCCCAGAAAAATATTAAGAGTGATTAACCGGCTAGGCGTTATAGCTACATACTGTACATTAATTTTAAAGTATAGCTGACGGGAAGAGACAAATAGACTCCTTGCAGTTTCACTGGAGCAAGGGTCTCAGTTTGAGTTTTGTAACTGACATTGCGCAGTTTGGGGGTTTTGAAACTTTGCATAGTTTAAAGAGGCTCATTGAGTTGTTTTGTGAAATTCACTCAATTTTTTTAAACCGGTCAAGTTTCCTTCACATACTAATGACAAACAGTCAAACTAAAAGGATCCCAAAGTTTTACATATGTTGGAACATTAATGAGTGAGTAACCAACGCTTAAATTTGGTTTTTGAAACTTTGTGACCCGACATTTTCACATTAGTACATTCACATGCACACAATCAGAGCGAGTAACGATCAAAAATTCGAAAAAATTGACAGTTTTCATATAACTATTGGATGTGAAACTTGATTAATTATGCTGATTGTGAGTTTTGTCGTGTGTTTGTATACTTCAAAATCACCGCAATCTTTACTGATATCAACTCAATGAGCCCCTTTAAGATCTTTACTGAGACATCTTCACAATGACTACACTTTGATAATCTACAGATGTGTTAACAAAGCTCCATTAGACTTATTACACAAACACTTTCAATGCACTTAGTTCTTCAGGTTTCCTCTTTGAGTCCAAGACGTTCCATCAGAAACTCTTGATACCAAGACCTACCGTAATGTTTCTCAGAACAAAAGCGACTTTTCCTTGATGTTTCATGTAGTATACTAAAAATTGTGAAAACTGCACCTAGACTTTCTGCAGCTGCCTGATAAACATTTAGCAAATTTAAACATTCCTCAGAATAGATTCAAGGGAAACATTCTGTTTGTTTTACAGGGAAAAAAATCATATTTTTATGACTAATTTTTATGGGAAGAAAACGGTAGATTATTCAAGGAAGGCAGTACAGAAATATTCGTTTCAAGAAATTTCTCACAGATAACAATTCAGCTATTTTTCGTTCATGACAAGAATGCTTTAGTTACCCCAACTTCCAAAAATTCAAATAATGCATCTTTAAAGTTTCATAGCTCATCTCATGAAAAAAGTTTTAAGGAGATGAAGCTATGTTTGTTGATGAGACTCAGTGCTAACAATGTCTAAAGCTACTTTCTTTGTATGACATGTTGGAGTATTTTAAACACAATATTTCCCTTAAGGTAAAATTCATCCATGGCTGACCTGATAAAATATGTGAAAAGTCTTTTCTTTTGGACTGTGCTGTACAACTCTTGTCTTTTCTAAGAGGTAGGTCTTGATCGAAGCACCAGTGATGAACCCAGATCTGCAAAAAATCCAAAATTAATCAATTACATTTTGGTATGTATGTGCTTGACATTCAGTGCAGTGCTACAAGCACAGTACAATGGCACTGGCACATGCAACTTTTTGGTACTATTGATCCAGAATATATTGTATTATTACAAAATGATAACTTGCAATCAATAATTTTTAATCCTAATGAAAATCTGTAAATTTGTGATTTCCAAATAATACTTTTCATTTACGTATACGCTGTTAACACTCTGTCATGACAAATCACCATTTCGTTCCGAAAAGTTGTAAACTTGAACTTAACAAAACATGTCATGCAAAATGAAAGGATATATGCTTGAATAAGTTTATCACTTATGGAGAGCATTCAATGGGAGAAAAGGACACAAATAGATTATAAAGGAAATTTAGAACATACCGTAGGTGAAGGTGATAACACCAATGATTTGCCACCACCATCGTCCTTAATACATCACTTACTAGCGGCCACCACCATTTAACCCACCACAAATATCATCACTATGACTATCAACAGCATCACCATCAAAACAAAATTGTTGTTACCATTGTCAGTATATTCTCATCATCACTGCATCCTACTCATCATAATTGTATCATCATCACCATCATCATCATCAGATCATCGTTATATTTACTATTACCATTACAAATCAGTATCATCATCATTGCAACCTCATAATCATCATCTTCACCATCATCATTTCATCTTGCATCATCATGATTATTATCATCATCATCATCCTCCATTGTATCATCATCACCCTCATCCATGATTGGCCATATACAACCACCAACCTATTGAATTCCAAGCTGATGTATTTCCCAAACCGACTACTGTTGTGATTTCTTTGAGTAGTGGCATTGCCTGAAATAAAGAAAACTATCAGAAATAAATGCACAGCCAAATGCAATGTTAGTGCCACTAAAGCAGACCATGTATACCTGGAAGTGAATTTTAAAACACTTCAAAACACACACACAAAATGTAGGATAAGGAAACCCTTTGCAGTACACAGGCCACAGGGGAAAAAACTTTGCAGTACAAAGGAGAGGAAATTTTGCAAAACATCATGGTATAGGCTATAGTGTTTCATTTTTTTTTTATTAAAAAAAAAGTATCATTTATTTGTGATAAGATAACCATGAGAATGCTTTGGGACTACAAAAGTCCACTTGTGCATTGGTTTATGATTTCAATAGTTTGGCAGGGGGTCAAAACATGTTAAAATTATCAATGCTGAGGATCCATAAGCATAAATGTGAAAATTTTGAATAAAGAATCGTCCTTCTTCATTACCACAACGGCTCAGAATTCATTAGGTCTAATATTCAACCCCAGCAAATGTCAGAAATGCTGCTGATCTGGTCATTAAACCTCAAAAAAAAAATACTCTGCATCTGAGAAACCTAAAATTGCTGACAAAATTCTGTGGTGTCGTTGTCCTTTAGACAGAGGAATATCTATAATTTTGAGGGTTTCAACCAAATATAGATTTTACTTCGCATGTAATAAAATTTGGCAACTCAGTGTTCTCCATGGGGTGCTTTAGGGGGGCAAGCCCGCTGCCAAGTGAAAATTAATGCCATCTGAAATAGTGAGCACCCTCCTAAAAAAACGGACTTGCCAGCCTACAAAAACTCTGCTGGGCTAAAAATGTTGACAATATGCTACTTCAGAGTTGAGTAAGTACTGTCTTTTCAAATAAGGCAAGAAATTATCCACAAGCTGCACCATTTCCCATCAATTAGCATCTAAATTACCAAAAATTTCTGATGGTGAGGCTGAACCTACCCCTCTCAAGTTCATCCCCAGCACTCACTTTGTGCTGACTGCATATGTGCTGACGTGTGCCCATCCCCCCCCCCCCCCTTGAAAATCTTTGGAGATAAACACTTCAACTACATATAAAAACTTGATCATAAATTCAATGCAGTATTCAGTGATAGTATCAATCAATATAATTTTTCTAGAACTTAGAAAGGGCAAGAAAAGGACTTAGGGCTGAGACAACCAGCAATTGTTTTAAGTGTTGCTTGTCGTAATGTCACTCACCAAACGCTTCTAAGATTGGATTCGAGTCAAAGATCCTCTTTTCAATACAGTGGACTGGGGAAGGTGAGAATCCACTAGGTAAAGATAAAAGCAGATTCAGAGATAAAATAGGTTTACTTTATGGCACCTCAAAATAATGTGTAATTTGAAGTCTAATGCAATATGAAAGAATACAGTACCTCTGAAGACAGTCTGGAAGCAAGGTAGAGCCTAATGTAATGTAAGAGGATACCTCAGAGAGCCTTAATGTGAGAGGATACATGGAAGAATTCAATGTAATATGAGAGGATATCTGGTAGTCTAATACAATGTGAGAGGAAACAAGGTAGCCTCTAATGTAATAGAGGAGGAGGATAGTTTAGTTAGTTTAGAATATGAGGATCAGAAAGTATGACTACTCATCGAGGGATCCTATTCCATGTTGTATTCCATATGAACACAGGCCTACTCTTTTCAATCAGTGTTCAGAGGGTAACTAGGCAGGGGTGAAATCAACAATCCCATACAAACCAAAACCTGCTCCCAGGACCACCATTTAACGTCCCCATCCGACGGAAGAGAGTGTATCTCCAAGTATTTAGCCACTTTCCTAAAGGCTGGGAGGGTGGAAGACCTGCCCAGCTCAGCAGCCAATTAGCTGTAACGAGCAAACTTAGGCGGATGAGACAACAGGAACCCGAACTGAAATCACCAAGTAAGTCCCTCAGCACCACTGTAAACAGCTTTACTGAACAAGTAAATTTGAGTCCCCTGAAAATTTTCAAATGTTTCCACCAGGATCTGATCCAGGGATCTAGTGGTTGCAAGGCAGACACTCTAACCACCAAGCTAACCCTCCACCCCATGTTGAAATAAACAAAACATTGACAGCATATCGATACCTCAGACAACCTACTATATGGAGAGTCAAAGAGTCAAAAGAACTTATCAAAACACCTTGACAGAACAGTACTAACTTCAACACCAGTGCTGTAATTGTATCAATGAAGCATTTACAGTAACTACTTAAAACTATCCTACTTAACACCTACTGAGACACTCAAGGCAAACCCATGACACAAAGAGGTCTTTCATATTATAGACATGTCAACAATTCATTACTGCAGGTTGTGAAAGTATGTCCAATTTGAGTCAGCTCTATTAAGTTTAACTTATACCATTGTTTGAAAATGGAAAGAACCTGTTCAGTGAATTTGAAGTTCAGGAAAAAACTTTTGTGTACTTTTCTTTTATGTGTCAGTCAGATACAATATGGTATACAACTTACAAGATGACACTTTACCAGACCACTGAACGTGAAAAATGAAAGACATGAACAGATGGCAGCACACGTTACAATGTCGATGGTAGAATTCAGTTCTACTTACGCTGGATTGCAGGATGCGAGTGATGTTAAATACTTCATTAAACATCTGGTTGTCCAGGTCTATGAGTGAAAAGATGAGGTTGGAAATATTTATATCAAATGCACTTTAAGTAATTTGTATTTTCTCTATCAACATATCTTATGAAATACAAGCAGACAATTTAAGATTTAGAAAGTTGTACCAAATGAAATATTGATTTGTGAATTACCTATTGAGGCAGATTAAAAACAAGAAATAAACAGCATAATGCATCATGCAAACATCATTTGGTAACTAAGGATATACTTAGAAGTTAGTCTGTTTGTTTAACTGTTGCAAGAATCTTTGCTTACCTGTATGTCTTGCACATTAAAACTTGATTCATGGCACAAAAATAAATAGATTTCCCATAATTCTTAACAAAAGTAACATTCCACCGTAGCAAAACATAGGGAATAAAATAATATTGACTGGTACAGAACAACTTTTAACAAATTGGTTTTATTTTTCTTGCAGTACATCAACTTACTGCATGTTGAGATATTCTTACATCCTATGCCATGTCAATTTAGTGGCACCTTTACAGGACTACAACAAAGTTATGAATATCATTATTATCCCCAGTTTTTACAGTGTACATGTACGGTAATGCCAATCATAATTTATTGAGTTGTGTACCACTTACCAGTCTATCAATTACAACCACCATTGGTCTTTCTTGACTGTTTTTTCTTTCTTAAGTTGAATCAATCAAAATCAGAATCGGAACTGTCAATTCTGGGTAATTCTCAAATTATTTAACAGTCGTTGTGGTAGTTTTTCTCTTAAAAGATCATCCACTGCCAGTGATCAATGTATACAGAATGTCTGTACCTTAACATCAATGCTGCATCACCATTTGCCCAGAGGATAATGCATCACCATATCCCCACATCGGTCCTGAATACTCACCTTACCAGCTCCGCTCTCCCCGCTGACTATGATCGATTGGTCTGTTGTACCCAAGCCAGACTTCATGGCACTGTAAGCACTCTCCGAGACTGCAAACACATGGGGCGGTAATTCCTGTCCAAGAAAACCATGTATGTGCATAGTGCATGATGCCACCTTTCCAAATTTTGCTTTGTACTATGTTCAAAATAATTTTCGAAGCAAGAAAATTCTCATCAATTTCAGAGAGTCAACCTGCATTACTTTTAAAAGGAGAGACTGACTGGAGAAAAACTGCTACTGTACATAATCTGTACATTATTTGTGAAGTAACCTATTCTGTAGGTGCTTGCGCAGGTGAGGTTGCTGGTTCAACAAAATCTTGTCGAAATAACGACCTTACCATACAGTGTCTTAATTCCTAAACCGACTAAAACTTCATCTCTGCTAGAAGCCAGACCCAGGAATATTTATTTCATACAATTGTGTAATGAGATGTACAGTAACATAGTACTGTAGGCTTGCAGACTGGACTGACAACTCAAAGACCTGTCTGTAGAAAGGATAATGATGCTGATCACTCAGCTGAACATCAACTAGAATATCTTTTGCTACAAATGATGGGTTTCAGAGGACAAACTCTGTACTACATAACATACAGGTGTCATCCCAACAAAACCATAGAAACCTTCTTGGTCCATGCACCCTTGTAAGGGCTCTGTAATTAGGGTGATAAATGTTAACCACGCAAGGACACCTCGTAGATGGTTCACAACCACCTCAAGAACATGAACTACGATACTCGAACATGATTCGTCGAAGACCACAGGGAGCATTAAAGGAAATATGTACAGTACAAAATATTTTCACAGGATGGTCACTGATGGGTTATCAGTTACTATATTTCTGAAATGGGTAAAAATATTAGAGAAGATATTTCACTGTACCTTGAGGTCTCCTTCATGGTACCTCTTCACTTGCTTCTGTCCATACATGCCAGGAATAACCTTGAATGGATTCAACACAATAAGAGTCATGCCAGCTTTACTACAGATGTTGTCAGTAACATATCTTGCTTCCAAGCATTGACAAACTGAGGAGAGAAAAAATCAATACATCAACAGGAAGTAACTGCACGTGGGAGAGATAAAGCAGGGTGTGCTGTTATTCCTGCTTTCTCAAATGTGCACCAAACTAAAGAAAATATAAAAATTAAATCTGTAGTAGAGTTGTAGGTATTGCTCTATGCAAACAAAGGACTATAAATGTGCATCACATTCACTAAGTACTGTGCATGTAGACCTACAGTACAGAATGTTTATATTGGGACTTGAAAACAGTATAGGCTGTAACTGGTCTTTGTAAAGTACCTCTGTAAAATGCTTGCTCTGTTGTACTGTAATACAGGTGGTCGAGAGAAGACAGGATAAAAAAAAAAAATCCTAGAGAATGCACAGCCTCAAATTTTGATACACTATCTTAACATTTCAACTTAATACCTCAAAATTTCAACTTTATACTATCTTAACTTTCTTAACAAAATTTTGACTTTCTAAAAATTTTGTCCTAATATCTTGAAAGTTCAACATCGTATCTCAAACTGTCTACTTAATGTCTCCAAACTCAACTTATTATTTTGAAAATGGGTGCACTATCTTAGAAATTGTAACTCACTATACTGTATTTTGACTTTTAATGTCTCAAACTTTGAGATCCAAATTTTAATTTCTCAAAATTTTGACTTACGTAATATTTTAATATTTCATTTTTAAAATTTCAACTTTATTACCTCAACATTTTGACTTATTGTCTCACTTTTGACTGTACCTTGAAATTTGACCTAATATCATGATATTGAGAAGTCACACAAGTAAAAATTTCGAGATAATTTTTTATGCTTGTCCTCTCGCAGCTGCCATACTCTACAGGTACCATGCTGTACTTTCAGGTACAGTAAAGCAAAGAGGGGAACAGATTTGACAGTAGCTGCCAAAATGTTCACTTATCACTGTACACTTAAGTTTGTATATTGAATCAATTCACTAAATAACTTATACATTTCATTGGAGCTGTTCAAGAGAAATCCATTTGCATTGACAGATATGGTACAGTATCAAGTTCTTTTATTATATACCAATTAAGAATGACAGTTGAATTATAAAATTTTGATATTAGGAAGTACAGTAGGTACTTTAGGCACATATCTCTTGCACTATACTGTATATACCCTTTTTGTCTGTGAGTGGAATCAGTTTAGTCAAATCTTCCGTGGATGACAGTGAAGCGGGCTCATCCTGGTCAGAAAACAAATCACTTTTCTCTGATTTGGGAGGAGCAAAAACCTGTGGAGCAAAAATTTCAAGGAAATTATATACCCATACATACTGTAGTGTACCACACGTGTCATGTGGATATAAACAAAAAAATATCATGAGAAGGTATTTTTCCTGAAAAAGTAAAATTAGAGAAATTCCTATCCACAAAAATAAAGACAAATAAAAGAATTCATTAATTGTCCTTGGGTGAAATATTCTGAGTTTTAGATTTTCCAGGTGTGCTAAAAATCACACTATTCAGGAAATTAGGAAGTGCCTGTACGGTAGGTGTGCTATTCTCAGCTTTTATGATTCACCAGACTTCTCTGAGTTAAAGAATTTTAGACAGGCTGTGGGAAGAACTACTGTAGATGCAACTAGAAGTGGTTGGAAAATTTTAAACAGTCTGGGGTGTTGAGTCTTTGTCTTTAACATGTATTATTAGCCATTTTGCGTTCTTGACTGTGTATGCTGCATATCCTAAAAATCGGAGTACCTACAACACAACACAACACAATATATATTTAAATCACTTTTTTAGACCAACTGCTAGTACACAGAACATTCACACCTACAGTGCATTCCTATCATCATCATCATCAATCCAAGACGTTGTTGGGCAAAGACCATTTTGTTGAAAAGAAAATTTGAAGCTAAAAATCGGCTCTGTATCAAAATAGAGATCCCTACTCCGCCGGACTTTGTTGAAGTTTGATTTAAATCCGTTCAAAGATGGTGCCTTTACGACATACGTTGGTACCAGTAACGAGTTCCAAATGCCAATATTACACTGTGTAAAGAATCTCTGCCTAACATTCTTACTACAACAAGGCTTCTGAATTTTAAACTGGTGCCCTCTTGTATTGGAATCAACTGCTCTCTGGAAAAGCTGATTATCGGTAACCAAGCCCCCATTAAAATAATTATACTGTAGATGTAGATCATGTCGCCTCTTAGTCTCCCATAAGTATAAGTAAGGCAAGGCAAGTTCAGCCTCCATAACCTATCAGAATAGCTAAGGCATCTAAAACCAGGAATCAGTCTGGTCGCCCGTCTCTGTACAGATTCAATGTTGTCAATATCCTTCAAAAGAAAAGGTGACCAAGCAGGAATGCCATACTAAATAATGGCCTGTACATTGTTCCTGTTGTTGAACAGCAGAAAACTGCCTTTTCCATCTAAAATTGTGTTATAATCAGTCTTAAAAGAGAGTCTTTTCATGTTATCTTACATGGCCAGAGCGGTTTGTTTTATGTTTATCTCACTTGCATCCCAAAATTCATTGCATGCATTGACTGAGATTTTAAAAAGGCTTACCGAGTTTATATTCCACTGGCAGGGAGCAATGAAAAAAACATTTCCTGTACCAGTGTCCAGATGTAAGAAGCTAGGATTTTATGCATTTTTTTTTAATACATTGGGATAAAAACCTGTTTTACCCATATAATATCTAAAGTTAGTTAATAAATTTGTGGTAAAAAATGAGGCCTAGCAAAGGCACCGTACATTGCTGTCTACATGAAACTTTGAAAGTTGATTAAACATGATCAACCTAAAGTTTCAGTCTCCAGTTTTACTTCTGGGCAATTGCCTAAGTAAGTTACTGTACTATAGTACACTAAGTGTAGGATACATCCCACACAACTAAGATCCACTTTCAAAATTCCAGTTCTCAGAGTTACACACACTGTGACACAGTAACGGCCTAGGGCCTAAGTTAGGTCTACGTATTTTATTTTGATCCCAAGCCACAGGGGAATAGCAATCTAACAAAACTTCTCAAATCAAAATCCAAAACATAAAATACCTCATTTATTTTGGGAGAAGGAAATCTCTCTCTGAAGAGTCTTTCACAACGATTTTCAGCACGAACAACAATCGACTCCATTTTTGCGATGATACTTATAAATACTCTAACATGATACTGTAGTGCAACACAGCATGCATCCACCGTCACACTCACAGCTTTTAAATTTCGTACAGTAGCTCAACCAATCAGAGTTAAGTCAACAAACTCAAGCGACGGTTCTTTAAGTCACATGACTAATCACATGTGTGTACTCGATTATTGGGAATGGCTTCGAAAGTTTGGCCAAATTGGAGGTAGGTTTACAATGTGAATAAAAATAGGTGTGCATATCTACAAATTTTTCGCACCTTAGACATGTTTGCCTTCTAAAGTGAGCGTGACCCTGATCAACGTTTTTCGGTACCGATTGGTTATTAGTTAGAACCTCACTACTCTTTTTTTTCTGTTACTTAGTGCTATCACACACGCCTCAAGTTGTACAGAGAGTAGTTGCGCGAGAGCGGAAATCATTTGTTTTGGTGGTGTCTAGTAATTAGTATTAACCTGGACGCCAATTCTATTTTTCAGGCTCTTCTTGTTATTGACCCGTACGTAACTTGGTACTAATTGAGAATTAAAAGCGCTGTAATGAGTGTAACGATAGCCTAAACCAATAACTCCCAAGTTTTTAGAAGCTAGATGCGGGTCCAACCCTGACCTCTCCGTCAGTGGACCACTGGCCTGAGGGTGGGGTATAAGTGTTTTTTATTTAAGAAATTTTGAATTGTAGAAGTGTCGGAATGCAGTTTGGTAGCACTTTGTTTAGCAAAGAAGGTTAGAGTGTTGTGACAACAAACGTAGCACTTGAAGGATTCACCACAGCGCAATCATGCAGGGAATGTAGGCCTACTATGAAATAGTCGAGTTTGTGTGTAGAGTTGGAATTGTTTCCAGTAAGTTTACAGTGCTTATTTGTGCATGGCACTACCAAGACTGGAAAGATTTGAAATGCGGGTTTTTTACAGGGCTCGGCGGGTCAGTGGGTTTGGGTGCACAAATGCGGGTCAAACCCCCGAAATGTGGGTCACTTGGGAGGTACGTAAACCATAGGTGCAACTCTTATGGAAAGTAAGTTGAAGTTGGGAAGCGTATTCAGATGGTACGACTTCTGCAATACCGTACTTGTGCCGTAAGCTCTAATTTGCTAGTCCGCCTCCATAGATGGAGATTTGAGACAATTGCCCGGTGCACCGACTCTATTGTTGAACTTCCCTTGTTATTGGCCTGGCCACATGTTCTGTTTTGGGATGGCTGCATAAGCAGGGAGACTTGAGCCAATTGACTCAGAATTCGAAGCCATCTTTAATGAAGGCTACACCACTGATCACTTTGTCAATATACAGAGTGATCGGTGGGCTAACTTTGACTCTTCTTTCTCACGCTGATGTCCCCAGTTTCGCTATGTATGTATATCATTTGAGTCCGGGTGAGTAATTGGCGTTATTCAACTGTCGCCAAGGTCAATAGACACAACGTATTTGTCTGTACTACTACTAGGCTAGGGCTCTGCCCATAATACTCCTTATTATGGCCTCTTTTATGTTTAAGTTGAAGATGAGAGTATACCCAAGCAATAACATTATAGTCTTTAAATGCAATACCTTGTAGAATATGTCTCTTAACTGCGTACA
The DNA here is from genome assembly GCA_021234535.1 of Stichopus chloronotus. Lineage (NCBI taxonomy): Eukaryota > Metazoa > Echinodermata > Holothuroidea > Aspidochirotida > Stichopodidae > Stichopus > Stichopus chloronotus. The sequence continues at coordinate 28,502,951 of CM037837.1, read as the reverse complement.
AGTTACTGCGGAATACATGAAAGCCCAAAAGCTTTCCAGTGGACCCTAAGGGGAACTCATGATGATCTTCCATCCAACTTCCAAGACTTGAGAGTAAACAGTCAGGTCGTAATTTAGATACTTGGGACTTGGTTGAGAAATGGACATTAAGGACAAAGTAAAATGTTGTGAAAAAATACCTCTTGAGGTTTGATGTTTTCAGAATCAGTGAACCCCCATACGATGGCAGTAATGTGTATAAAACATGGTATAGCTGATTTCTGACTCTATTATGACCAATATGAATAATAAAATTAGGTCGCATGTACGTTTGACTCCTACAGTAGTGTGTATCACATTTAAAAACCCATTGAAAATGTTCCACATGCCTATTCAGAACTTTCTTTAAAGGCTGTAATGCATCACCCCAGACAGTTTCAATTCTCCTAACCACCTACCTCTAGTCCCTCCCTCAGCCTTTCTTACATTCCTCCACATGTGTAATCAAAGCAATGGATCCCTGTGTACGCTGTGTAATACAAGCTGCTCTGCATCTTTCGAATTTGCTGGCAATCTAAGAGTGCTGTAACTTAGAACCACTTGAGAATTTTCCTTTCAGAGAGGTAAAAATATAGCTAAGGGTGATGCAATACAGCCTTTAAGGATTCAGCCCTAGTCATCATAGCTACCGTATGACTGGCAAAATGTAAAAGTTATTACTCTGTGACAAAAGTGTCCTTTAATTTTGCAGAACTTTGGTCACGCAGACCTTTGGTCTCATGGATATTTGGTCTCACAGTCTGTAACTGAATGTTTATCCCAACTAGTATTGAAGAAAGGGGATGAACAAATGTAGACTTTGTTGATGTGTAAACTATATTCTTAAAGGCCATGCATATACTGTAGAAAAGAACTAGCCTCTTTCAGAAGTTACAGAGTGAAACACTTAATGAGCGTCAATTAGAATTGTGTCTCTACAGTATCTGTACCGTTTTTGAGATATGGCTTCTCAAAGGTTGATGAAGATACAAAACAGATGATGTACAGTGTTGCACAGTGCCAGTATTTCTTTTTTCAGGCCTTTATATTTTATCTCAGTATTTTTAAAGAAGACAACCCAAGCTTCCAAAATAAAACCCTCAGGGAATGTAAAATTCTCATTTTTCCTTGTTCAAAATAAAATGTAAGTGATAGCATAAGGTATATCAAATCTGTGAATCCCTCCTTGGACATCACATATTTGGCTTCTGCTTTAATATTCATGATGCAGTTGTAAAAGAGAAATTTGTTTTCAAAGTGGTCAATGTTTGATGGATTTTCATTGTGGCTGTTTTCAAACATTGCAATGATTAATTTTCTCGATACTCCAAAATGTGTTTTTCATGGCACATGTACTTAAAACATGTTTGAGCTGACTTCCCTGATTCAGAATCTGTAGCATCTTTTATTAATGTAATGATAGTTCACTAACTCCAAACCTTAGATACACCAATTAAGTGTATGAGGGAACATTTTGAAGTTACAGTGCTTTAGCAGGTCATTCAGATGGTACAGATTCTAAAGGTGTGCAGAGCTAACTTAAATATTCAGTTTCTGTTTAGTAGCCTTTGTATTTCTATTTATTGTCTTTGTATTTGAATTTCTCTTCTGTGTTGTCTGCCAATTTTGTGCATAAGGAGGATTGTGAGGACCTAACAAATACTCAGTTTAGAGTCAGGAGTTTGCCTGTAGTTTCATTAGAGCCCATCTCATGTTCATTCTTTCAAAATTGTAATTCGTTCAAGAATGTCATGACGTTTGCTATCTATAGTATATTGTTGTACACAAGTACAGGTGTTACAAAACTAATTACTTAATGTTAACGTTGGCTATTGCTCCTCGATATTTTGACCAATGCAGGAATCAAAATGAATAAAAATCATCAGCAAATGTCATTTGGTTTCTAATATCTGTAAGGTAAAGTTTTGTAATGTTTGAAATGTCCAGTGTACTTCAGAATATCTGCTTGATTGGAACTATCAACAATGCAAAATTAGGCATGACTGAGAAAAAGGAGACTAAGTCGATCAGGAACTCTTTCAAGGGAGGCCCACACCACAAAATGATAGAAAAAGTCTCGAGTAACATGTTTTCGAATCACCAGTGAGACCTGTACTCTAGCATGTTTATTATGTACTGTAGGCGCTCATAGTAAAAACTTTTACTTTCACAGACGATTTCTCTTTTTTTTCCTGCTTTTACGCCGATCCTGTTGGTTCCCAAAATAGTTGCCGTCATTTTCGTTTATCGAAAGACATAGTCCGTCCACATGCAACCTTGTGTGAACATTTGAAAATGAAGGAAAAGGGTTAAGATCAAGCATAATCTTCTTCCTCTGGTTTTCCAGTACACACTGTATGTAATCATGCTAAGGAGTTTAAATTTGATTATTAAAATGTGCTTAAGCAGCAGCAGTTACAAGCAAATTTTGTGTTAACATGATTGGTTGCTGGGCCCAAGTTGTATTCATCATTCGAAGAAGGTGTTTTTTTTCCCTGTGAGGGCATAAAACTTATATGTTGTTTTGTCTTGTTGTAAAGCATCATACACGTAACTCCTGAAAACTGTAGGATACAAGCACTTGTCTTGTTGGAAGAGCATTCCATTCACTCAGAGCTAGAGTATTTTTATTTTGTCATAACTTCATTAGCACTTTTCTTTTCTTTACAAACGAAAAAATCACAAAACATTACCTTTTTGTGTAGGGAAATGATGAATAGATCGGTTATCATGTTTATGGCTCTTGAAGAAATTTCAGAACTGGTTTTGTGCAGTAATGTAAGTTTCTTGCAGAATTACAGTAGCCTAGCTGTCAACAGTGGGAACTGGGTACTAAGCGTATTCTCAAAGATCTATAATTGGCATTTTAGAAAGAAATTATTATTGACTCTCTACTGTATGCAACTATTCACAAACCAAAACTGCACTTGTGTAGTGTTAAGCTACTGTATCTGCTGTCCAAATGTGTCTCAATGGATTTAACATGAAAAAAAATTCAAAGTGTCATAACCAGGATTACAGCCATGCCGTCCGGCCGTCCAGCGTTGCTGACGATGATGTTGCCAACCATCATGAAAAGACTACTGTACCTGCCGGCACAAAATTGAAAAATTCCAAAAATGTCTGACGATGCTTGGGAACATCTTACGACAATATACAACAACCTACATTTTTGTCGTTGTTTTTGTCACAAAGTAAGGCATTCATCCATACTAGGGCAAATTCTTGACACAAACTAAAAACCAAAAATAGCCAAGCATATGGTTGTACTATAAATTATCCATGGATCTCACCATATTCTATCTGCAAAAAAAATAAAAGAGAAGGGGATCCCCTCCCCCATTAGACCTTTCCCCAGGAGAGCATTCACATGACACCGACAAAGTGCTACGTCCACCACTAAAAATACTCTAGCTAGATCCATGATCATCACGTTATTCCAGCATAAGTTGTTTTAGAATTTATGGTCAGTCATGATCTAAGTCTATATCTACAGTGGCATCACAGGACTTATGATCTGGTCAATGACTCCTGTGATTTTCTCACGCTTTCATGTCAACAGCAATTGATTTCTTTTAACATCTGTAATTTTCACATTTTGTGGCTTAAATTAGTTCAATTTTTACTTCACAGTTTCTCAAGGACATTTTTTATCTATGACCATGAAATTGTCAAAAAGGAAGAAGATGACCCGAAACTTGCTCTGGTTTACTTCTACCCTCCTTCACCAGCTGTGAGTACAATATAATGCAATATTTGAAAATCATATAAGCTGCATTACAGTCCCACTGTTGCAATTACCAGTACACTGCCATATATAGCATATATCTAGTCACTTTATATTTGAATGTGTTTGAACTCAAAGTGCAATTAGCACAAGCAACCAAATCATATCTTCTAGAGATGATGGATCTTCTGCATAAATCTTGGATCAGTTTCATGACTTGAGATTTCTTAAAGAGCATGAATCATGCGCATGCACTGTACAGATATGTGGTTAGCTCAGACAATGTTCAAAACATATACAGATCCACTGGTGTGCCATACTTGACAATTTAAAGATGTGAGTAACTGATTCCAGTGCAACAAGTATGTGAATGGAAGAGATAAATGTCTGCTGTTTTTTTGCCCTAATTTTGGCATGCAAAATGGTCACAAAATCAACCTGATATGGTGATTGTAAAATCGTTTAAGTCTTTACAAATTTAGCTAGACCTGCAGTGAAGGTGGGTGGAGGGGCACAGTGTGTTATCACCTCTCATAAACCTTTTGCCCGTGAAATTTTTATTGGTGGAGAAAGGTTAGAAACATTGTCTTATTGGCATTGAGCCCACCTCCCTTATTCTGTTCTTCCCTCCAGTAATATGTGACCTGGCTATGGGTCTGCGCAGCATGTACAGTACCTTTGTGCTGGAGGGTATGTAAATAACCTGTAATTGGGAAAGCAATGTATTGGTGATGAACAGAGAAGGTTTATTGTCTTACCTTTAGTATGGGTCACTTTCGTTCAAATCATTAACTCAATGAGAAAAGCACTTGCAAAAACAAACATGTACATTTTACATTTTGGAGGGACACTGCAGCAGAACTTTTCACCTCTGGTAAATATCTGCATACCACTGCAATTCGAAATTTATAATCATTAATGGCTCAAAAGTGAATATTATTTTTCATTTTCTGCAAAAACTCTTCACAATAAGCCCAGTATCTTGAGGGAAAAAGTAGCCACTGGACAAATGTCCCCGGACTGATACCCCCAAAACTAGCCGCCTCCCATGTGGGTATTATTTCACCTGGTGGTAGAAGACCAAGGGATATTTGTCTGGGAGGTGTTTCTTGAGGGGCAATTGTCTGACAACGCCCAGTGTCAGAGTCCTGTGGCTGGACAAAATGTTTTGAAGCGTGTCGGTTGGATAGTTGAAGGATCGTATTAACCCAAGTTGATTCCAACTCCATATTCCTTCAGTTTTTTTTTTCAGACATAAATATAACTCAGTATCAGTTCTTTGTTTTTTTCTTCTACATCTCTAATAGTATACTTTTTCTTGTTTTGATGACTAAGTATTCTGTTCTTCCAATCAGGTCTCTGAGGATGCTCAATGTCTTTTCAGTGGACAGGTCATGGCGATGGTCAGTTTCATGAAAACGTTGGTGAACAGCAAACCAAGACTGTACTGTCTGAAGAAGATGAAGATCGCAACCGTACACGAGGGTCGCTTCACCGTGGTGAGCACTGGGACTGCCAGATGGAAGGGTGATCCAACGGGACACGTGCCCGGGGGTTGGCGCAAAAAGGGGCTCCCACAACATGACTGCAATCAATGTAATGTTGGAATTCATGAAGATCATCGGTGCCGAGTTTTGTTTCGCAGTCTTACATGGAAATATACGGAGTTAAAATTTCGAGCAGGGAGGGAACAGATGAAAGGGCCCCATATTAGTTTGTGTCCCACCCCCTCATTCCCCCCCCCCCCCCCCTTTAAGTAAATCTGGCTCGGGTGAGTACTCATTATGGACATCTCCATATCTTATCTCACCAGAGATTGTAGCTGCCAAAATTTTTACTCCTTACTGAAGTGATAGTTAATAGTAACTTCATTGTACTAGTGACTGATACTATGTCTTTCATTTGTTTCAGTGTGATTGATAATGTATCTGTGGTCATATCACCTTTTTTCCTTTTTCTTAGTGTCCTGTACAAAAAAGTGGAACCTTAAGTTTATGAATTTTACAGTAGTTACACTTCAAAATATGACAAACCATAGATTTAGGGTCGTAGAATACTGTTGTATTTGCTATTGTATCACTGGAAACCTCCAAACCAAGGCCTAAAAGTAAAGCAGGAACTACTTCAGGAACTGTTTCAGGAACTTGAAATTGACTAAAGTGACCTTTGGGAAAAAAAGAGAAGGTAAAATTTCATTTAAAATTGTTGAGTTGGTAGACACCCACCATGAAGGTGAAATACATAAGGTCTTTAAATTGTGTAATTTCTGCCATCCACAGGGTTCTTCTATTCCAAGAAACCCAATTTATGTCAACTTTTGTAGTATGGTTGAGTGCTCTCACTTGCTGTCAAATCTATCATTGGCACTGTACTGTGTAAACAAGATTGCAGTCAATGCCCATTCTCAGAATTTGCCTTCCCCACATTGAACATTAGTTTGAGTCCTCTATGCACAGTATTTCCTACTGTTGCTGATACTGTAGGTGAGGTTGAATTATAACCATATCAGATCACTCATTAGTCATTACCACACTTTACATGAATGTTCTGAACATTGGTGTGATTAAATTTGATGCCATTGCCCTAATTATATTTAAAGTATTTCTAATTAAACTTTTGGCATCAAACAAACTTCAAAATGAACCAAGCCTGTCAATGTGGTGAGATTCATGGATGTTTGACTGTATCAAAAACTTTTGAACAAGTTAAAAATGAAAACTACTAGAAGCACACAGGGCTCCAAAATTTGTGGTATTTGTAGGCTGTATATTGCTATCAGTTACAACCAATTACAGTTTTTTAAAGTCTTTTACACTCAAGAGTATGTAATAGCTCCAAGTCACTTTTTCTTCAGTGCTGTTGTACATACCATTGTACACTTATCATTTTTTCTCAGCCTTCTGATTTCTGAATGTGCATTTAGTTTGCAAATAAGCCAAACCTTAGAAAAAAAAACAGCTGCATCATGAACGAGACTTGTCATCAGAAAAAGATGAGTTGTTGAAATGTTGAAACATTATGATGTAATTCAAGTTGTTAATGTGATCACTTTTAAACTCAACATTGGTAACTTGGTGTTGCATTGTCTTAAAGAACATCTATCACTTGCACATTGTTTATAATTCTTGGAGTTGTATGCCATCTTTGAAGTGTAATTCTCATTAGATGTGATAAAGTTTACTTACTTTGCTAAAATTTTTCTCATTTTCTTAACTCACAGTATCTTCTTCTCATATTCATTGCTTTCTTTAATTGCTTCTTAAGGCCATGGCAAGCAGTTTCAACACACCAGACGGCATTGCCATCAGAAAATTGCAGAACCTGCACAGCGTCTTCAAATTTTATCAAGGATCAATTCAGAGGATATTACAGGTTAGTCTGCATTCAAAGGCTTGAGTGTATCAATGAATGGATACATTTAGGTCAGTCTTACTGTACTTGTACATCAATTTAATAATAAATTTAGGCATTGAACGGCAGTTTTATGATGCTAAGCAACTGCACAAGTGTGGGTGAAGCCTGTAGCTTATAAAACGTAGGGTGACTACCAATTAACAATTTTGGATCAAATTTCGTATCTTTTTTCACAAGGTCAGTTCAGAAGGGAAAACCTATTTTGACCCAGCCAGGGTTCAGATCCAGAACCTCCTGGTTGCTAAGCTTCGTTACTTCAAATGCTGTCACCTTTATCCACTCGGTCATTAGTCATCTCTTCTGATAAGGATCATGTTATCAGTACGTTTCATAATCTCTACTTACATAAGAAATGTGTAATGAAATCATCAAAAACTGCAATGAACAAAATGACTTCAATTCAAGAGCAACTATGAATATGTAATCAAATCACCAAGAGCAATAATAACTATGTAGTCAAACCATCAATAGCAATAAGAAATATGTAGTCAAACCATCCAGAGGATTGACAAATATATGTAATCAAACCATCAAGAATAATGATGATTATGTAATCAAACTATTCATAGCAATGACAACAATGTAATCAAACCATCCACAGCAATGATAAGTATGTAATCAATCCCCATGAGCATTAACAAATATGTCATCAAACAATGAACAACAATGACAAATATGTAATTAAACCATCCTGAGTAATGAAAACCAGTAGGCAAACTATCAAGAACAATGATACATATTTAATCAAATCACCAAGAGCAATGACCAATATGTAATCAAACCATCCATATCAATCATGACGGTTATGTGAACAACTATCGAACCATCCATAGCAATGATGAATATGTAATCAAACCATCAAGAGCAGTGACAAATACGTAATCAAATCATCATCTCAATGACAAGTATGTAATCAAACCATCAAAGCAATGATAAGTTTGTATCCAAACCCATGACTGTCTGAAGACTCAAATTTTCTGCATCATTGTTGGTACTTTTGAAGCATTCATTGTGCAAGTACAGCCATTTCCAATGCTTTTCCAGTGTCAGTAATGGCTGCACTTTCACATAAATCCTTCCAAACTGTACTCAAACCACAGGAGCAATGACCAATATGTAATCAAACCATCCTTAGTAATGACAACCATGAAATCAACTAATCAAGAGCAAAGATAAATATGTAACCAAACCATCAGGGCAATAAAAGCTATGTAATCAAAGACATCCAGAGCAATAAGAAGTATTATCAAACCATCCAGAGTAAAAACAAATATGAAATCAAACCATCAAGAGTTAATACAACCACGCAATCAAGCCATCCACAGTTGAGACAAATATGTAATCAAACCATTATGTGCAATGAAAATAAAAAAGTAATCAAGCCATCAAGAGCAGGGAAATATATTTAATGAAACCATCCTGAGTAATGACCAACATGTAATCAATCAAACCACCAAGAATAATGACGACTATGTACTGAAACCATCCAGAGCAATGACAACTATGTAATCAAACCATAGAAAGCAATGACAAGTCTGTAATCAAGCCATCAAAGTAGCGAGAAATATGTAATCAAACCATCCGGAGTGGTGACAAACATGTAATCAATCAAACCATCAAGAACAGAGCAGTGACAACTATGTGATCAAACCATCCAGAACGATGGATACTATGTAATCAAGCCATCAAGAGCGACAAGAATTACGTGATCAAATCGTTGGGAGCAAGGACAACCTTGTGGTCAAACCATCAGGAGCAAGGACAACCATTCATCAAACCATCAAGAGTCAACCATGACTACTTTGTATTTTATCAAACTAGTGTTGTTGCGAGTGCGATATCAGCATTTGATATTAGTTATCATGTCGACCTTGCTCCTGATATTGTTTGTGAAATGGCCCAAATGATTTCGTCCGTGCAGTTGAGGGGGAAAAAATATTTCTTAGAAGAGATTTCAATCAGAAACCATGCTGTGGAAACAAGAACTCAAAGGGGCTCATTGAGTTGGTTCACAAAATTCATGATATTTTGTATCACCTGTTGAGTGTTACACATGTGAAGATGGTAAATGGTCCAACTAAGTGATTCTGAAGATCGACACATAACTTAATAAGCAACAATGATAGGGTAAGTAACGATGAAATCACTCACTGGAAATCTGTGACCAGACACTTTTTACCTGATGGTATTAAACATTGGCAACCCCTGTAAATAAAAATCTAGAATTTCTCATATTTTTCAGTGAAAATGGAAAAAGATATATGACCAATGAGACTTATTGGAGTTCAATAGTTTCCCTCAAACATGTCATAAAATAGACTGTATCAACTCAGTGAGCCTCTTTAAGGTTTTATTGAACCTTAGTAAATTAGTTTGATTTATTTGAAAAGGAAGTGTCATGTCGGAGTTAAGGTTAGACTCACTGTACAATGAGACATCTGCACACTTTCCATAGTTTAACACATATTTATTCAGGTGTGTTGATATCGTGATATCGTTCGGCAATTGATGGGACAGTGATCCTGATGTCATTTTTGAAAGTTTCATATTACAGCAACCCTACATCAAACCGTCAAAAGCAACAACCAATATGTAATCAAGCCTTCCAGAGTGACTACAAACATTTAAACATGTTGTGTAAGTGATCAGTGATTCTCATTGTTTGAAGTTATCTCTGATTTTCTGCATCTTTTGTGAATTTACCCACAATATCTGGACAAAAGTGCATCAGTGAAAATGATGTGACATTGATCCTCACTGGGGGAGATGATTTCATCACAGGAAACATCATGTCTTGAATGCTGAAGCAGTTTCTGTCTCATCCTCAGGAACATTCCGAAGACCGTGATGCTTTTGTGAGTCACATCAGTAAAGTGATGCCGTTTTTCTTGTCATTCGTGCGATACCATGATGACAAAGTGCGAGAGACTTTCCAAGACATTCCGATGATCCTTCTACCAAAGGTGTGTGACAGGAAGTATGTGACTGTGTGAGTCACATAACTATGTGAATGTGTGATGCAGGTGCCTATGTGAATGTGTTAGGCATTGACATATGTAACTGTCTGATTGACATAAATATGTGAATGTGTGATGCACATGGTAATGTGAATGTGTGAGACACTTAAATATGTATAAGTCTGGTTCACATAAATATCTGAATGGGTGATGCACATCAATATGTGACTGTGACTATAATCATGACTTTCTACGTAGGATGTTCACTGTAAATGTCATAGGATAGTTCACCATCTATTAAATGTAAGCCCTGGTTGACAGTGCTACATAAATACAGTAGGAAGATATAGGACATGCATCTCTGGTTGAAGTGAATGGTTTTCGGTAGCTATACTGTACAAGTAAGAATATGTGAATGAATAAAATTTTGGTTCTGTCAAGACTATACTATGGTGGTCTTCCACTGACACGATATAACATGGGCCTAGCACACTGTTAGGTGAAGGTATGTGCATGTAGTACGCTGTTGCCACGTATTCTTCTCTCTTTTTCTTCTTTCGCCTCAGTGGCACTTGATTCTGAATGTCCTGTTCTCTGTCCTTCCTTGAGTATCTCTGCATATGCAGACCAAACACGCATGACCAAAATATGGCAAATATAGTGGAAAAGTATAAAACCCACAAAAAAAGGACCTTGGTTTGAAGGATCGCCTACAAAAAATGACAAAACATGTCTGAGAAAGGGTATTGGGAGTTGCCATGGTTTCTGTTTTAGTTTGTTTTTATCACTTTAAATTTGTTGTTTTAATCTGTTCTCCATCATTTTGCTCCTACAGAAATCACATCTAATTCATCTCAAGGCCTCACACCTTTTACAGTGGATAAAGAGAAGACCTAAACTGTTGGCTGGTTGCATCATCTACAAACACAGGTAAATGCTGGTTGATTTTAATCAGAAATGATTTACATAAGCACAAAATTGGACATATATACACATCTCAAATATCCCTATTGTGCATGAATGATAATTGAGTAATGGGACAGTGTCAATTGGTGCACTACCTGAAACTGTATTTTGCCCTCAGGTATGTTGACTAGTATATGAACACTAAAGGGGGCACTTCGAGTTGCTTCATGAACTTCAGTTAGTCTTCACAAACCTGTCAATTTTGTGTCAAGTTTCTAGTCTCAGATTGATGGTCGAACTCAGAAGGTCCCCATTGTGTGTAACATACAAATGACCACTAGTGAATGAGTAAGTCATGATTAACTTTTTACCATTCACTTTTCCACATTGGTGCTAATTTATATACCCACAGCCAGTACAAACCATGGAAAATATTCATGAAAATTAACAGTTTTAATAATTGTTAGATGTGAATAGTGGTGCTAATCGTAAGCATTGTTTTGTGATAGGACCTATCAAAATTTTTACAAATTCAATTTACTGACAATGATCAAACTTCTGCACTGTTGCTGTTCCATTTTATGGAATTCTAAAAGTTATACAGTCCTACAGATTCTCTTGAACAATGTTGATTATTCGGTACAATGGTAGTTGTTTCTACGATTTGGCGTAATGATACACAATTGGTACCGTCAGGTTGTTGAGGTAAGAGCTTCTGCACCATTGGTGCTCTAATTTGTGAATATCTGCTCTGAAGCATTATCTCCATGGTAACTAAGTGAAGAGAGATGCTTTTATGTAATATCATTTTAGTTCCACAAAATGGATCTTACATTTGCTACCACAGAGTTGCATTTTTTTTATCACATCTCTACATAAGCATCATTTCCCAACCACTGGCGTAGGACAGGTATCCTCCTTCCTCAATTAAATCTGCTTCCTTTGTTCAAACCTGATGAAGTTCCACATGGTGAAAGTAGGTTAATGTAATGCATCACTGCTGGGAGAAGGGGATAAGGGGGGGGGTTTTACATGCCTTATACCCCTTTAATGTTTTTGGGTGCTACCACAAATCATGCCACCCACCACATACTACCAATTGAGGAAGGTTGGAGACACAAGGTTTGGAGATAATTGACCCCATTGTCTGTATGTCATGCCTATTGTTCCTCTCTTATTGTTTATATTATAGGGTCCTGTGCACGCAACTCACTCCGCCCATTACCAGGTACCTTTTAGCAGTCAGATCCAAAAAGCAAGTAAGTCTATGCAAAGTGTGGAAGTGAAATTTTTTTTAATTGTTGCAGTGAATAGTCATTATCAAATAAATAGAAATGAAAATTGGAAAGCCAAATATCATTGTGATAGGTCTTTAGGGCTGCTAATAGGCCTACACTCAGTCTAGACTACCTCAAGGTATTCCAAACTAATCATATGACCTTTTCCAAAACTGCTACAATTCATGGTGGTCGACTCTGTTAATATATATCAATAAAGTCAATCCAACCGATCTGAGGAAAAAAACTGGCTAGAATTCTTTGTATCTCTTTCTCTGTCTTTGTCTGTCACTGTAACTGCATGTTTGTCCATTTTATCTGTCCATCTACTCACCTCTTTGTGGATATGTCTGTCTATCTGTGAATTATTTTGAAGTATTTGACATTCCATAACAGATATGAATGTCCTTTAAAATGCTAATTTTGCTGACTTTATTGATACATCAACTTTCTTTTACTTAGATAAATTAAGAGAGATTTTATATCAACTGAAAGGAAACTCCAAACTTTTCTATGGCTTTAACTGAGGTCCATTTTGCCTCCTCATCATATAAATTTTGCTTAGATTTCACATATTCTTTTAAGTGCTCATATGTCATATCAATGTTGGAAATGTCTTTACATGCAAGTATTACATCCTCACTACTCACGCCCCTGTATTGTTTTAATTTGTAGCTCCCGGCTGTTGCAGTACCTCTTTCATTCCAGCTGCCAGTCGGTGTTGAAATTTTAATGGTGTATCTCAAAGACAGTGAACACTCTGCATTCGGCAAGTCAAAGCCAAGCAAAGCAGAAGCAAAATCAAGTGAAAGAGAGGCAAGTGCACAGAGTGAAGTCGATTTGAAAGAACCAAGGTCAGGTGATCGGTCAGGTGAGGAAGGAGCACTGAGAACAGGCAGAGGATCAAAAAAGACCAAACAAAAACAGGAAGAAGAACTCATTGGAACATTATCAGATGTTAATAGTGCAATAGATTTGGAGCATTGTAAAGTAGAAAACCATAAAGAATGGAAATCAGAGACAAAAAATAATCATGATTTTCAATTACGAAGTGCAAAAGTTATGGATTTTCCATCCAGCAAAGAAACACTATCTGTGGAGCACAGACTGGAAGAAAATGTAAAATCTAAAGATACAGCTGAAATTAAAAGTATACTTAGAACCCCCAGGAAGAAAAGCAACGTAAAGGGACCCGTGAGAACTGCAGAGGATATCAGTGAAGGAGTAACCAAGGTTGCTGATACACCTAGAAAAGAAGGTATCGATACAGAGGGGGATGAAAATGGGGGTAGAGAGCAAAATTCTGCGGAAAATGAAGAAAGCAAAGAAGATGTAACGAGCGAATTAGTCGCAGGGCAGAGGAATCTGAGTTTGAATGAAGAGGATGAAAAGTCGGTGACCAAGGAAAATATATCCAGGTGCAGTACAACGTCAGAACAAATACTGGATGGGATTAACAACTCCGTGGATATCGAGAAAAAAGAAGGACACCCGACTCCAGTCGAGTCAGTTACGATCAATAAGAACTGTAGTGAAGAACTTCAGTCAGGTCACATGTCTCCTATAGATGCTGTAGTCAATGCCCTTCCTAACGGAGATCTGGTGACGCACTCCAGTCGCCGCAAGAAAGTCAGCATTTCAGCATTGGGCGAACCGGCATTACATGATGGTGGTGGTACCACCGAGCAAGAGACGGATGTCAGTTCCAAGTCAGAGGAGTTTGTCAACATCAGCACCGAGGGAGGGGCATCGATGCAAGAGGAGTATGGGAACCGCTCCTTCACGGAGTGGCCCCCCATGGGTCAGAGATTGATATCCTCCGCCTCGTTTGCGTCGAGCCGTAGAACGTCCATGTTCACAGATGACGGGAGGTCGAGGAGCGAAACCGACAATTCAGAAGACGTGTGCAGCTTGTGCATCCAGAAGACCACTCGAGAGGAAAGTCAAAAGAAGGTAAGCATCTCAAGGAGAACTGTAGACATGGTTGATCCTAACCTCATTAGACAACTTTGATTTGGGTTTGGGCAGAATCATTGTAACCATAGGTTACTTTAACATGGTATCATTTCTGGAAGCAAAGACTATTCTCCTTTTGGTGGACTTTAAGCCATGTAGATAATTATGCTTAGCATCTCACATCACATAAACCATAAATTCTGTGCAAGGATGTTAAGATGAAATAGTTTGTTTTTGATTCCCTATGATACAAACACAAAATCACATATACTTTGCAGCAGCGGAGAATGAAACTTGATTGTCGGAGAAGTATGCTTGCATCCTCTCATCAGCCCAACCACTACCCGTATCATCATCATCTTCTTCTTTTTTGTATTGAGAGACACCTTCTTTTTTATTGAGAGAGTGTCAACCCTTTGTCTTTTTGAACTTGTCATTCTGTGCTTATGTCAATATCATTTTTAATATCTTTCCTTATGTCACTAATAGATGCCAGGTATGGTTGCTGTCTCACTGTATACCCAATTTCACTCCGAGGACCTGATGGTTGTATTCATCGCCGAAAATACCCTGAGGACAGATGAACAGGAAATTAAGAAAATAGTAAGAACTAGTTAGCTACACATTTATGTTAAAATAAAGTCATGTTGTCATGCAGCTGAGGAAAGGCATCAACATGTTGAAACTAATCGTGTTGCTAGTGTGTGATGGTTTGATTCAACATGTCAAAATACACAGTGAGACTTACCACATTCAAGTATGGTAGCTTGTTTCAACATGCTGACTCAACTAGGCCATGTTCGTGTACGGTTCTTTGATTCAGCACATAGAAGTCTAATTGCATGTACCGTTTTGTTGATTTAGCACTTGAGGGTAAAATACACAGTAAGACCCATCAGATGTTAGTCAGTATTTTTATGTGGCAGTGTGCTTCAACACATGCTAAGTAACACAAGACAGTGGGACATTTTTATAGCTTATATCGGCTTAGGGTAAGAAAACTGAGCAGCGAGCTATGTTTAGCATGTGATAAATTAATTTTACAAAGGGAAACCATCCACAGGGTGAGATATATCACGAGTGACACTCTTGTGTTTGTAATGCTATATATTTTGTCAAGTTAATCGCTTGCATTAAGGAGTGTTTTCATGGATTCCTAAAAATCAGAATCAGGTCATTTTTTTTTCTCATTCCCATCAAGTAGCCGGGCAACCGACCCAAATGACAGCCTTATTGTTAACACTGGTATTTCCTCAATACCGAACATCACATTTGTGTGGAGGAATCTTACTAGTACACTACATATACCCTCTCATGAATAGGACCACCTATTTTCCTAGAGGAAAAGAACAAAATTTCATTTTTAGTTACTTTCTGTGTATGGGAAGGTGAAATTTGGCAATGTGACAGTGGTTGTGTCATTTTTCACTGAAAGGAGGATGTGCTGTTTTTCCTGCAATGTCAAAGGCGCACCAAAAGACTGGCTATATTTTGTATAGTTGTAAAAAGCTGCACAAACTACCGTAAGTCTATAGCTCCGTGAATAGACCTGGTGTTGACCATCTCTCGTAACCTTCTATGGGTCGGGCATGTGCTGAAAGCATCTTGGCCTATTTGTCCAAAAGAAGCCTAATTTCCTGAAGCAATGCATTTTTGTCGTGGGGTCTTCACACGGAAAAGCCGCACATTTACTACAGGGCCAGGTTCTGCTAACTTTTTACCCGAAAAAAAATGAATCACTCTTCTTTCTGCAGTAATTAACAATCTAATGAATGAAATTTCTCCTGAAAGAAACATATCGTAGATGGTATTTTCCAGATTGGCATCGAATGGAAGAGAATGATGGAGAATAGACAATGAAGGCTATTTTTGATCCTTCAAACAGCACATCCTGCTTTAATGAAGGAAGCAGATAGTAATTTTGGATCCAGTTGATAAATGCTGAGTGGGTACCTAGCCTACCAGTGAAAACACTAGAATTAACCCCTCCAATCGTTCATTATCCTTTAGTAAATGCACGGTCCAGCATTGATTAAACTATCATTGTAGAATTCTGTTGTCATATGACACATTTTCACATTTGTAATTAGTATTTGATGTTTTCTCAAATAAATTATGGTGGTATCAGCATTTATCTTTTGTGACCAATTACAAATTCATGTTAAATGAGGATTGGAAATCTTTACCCAATATTCTAATTCAATAATAATAGTTTTTTACAGCTTGTTTAGTTTCAGTTATTTTAAAGTTGTCTTAAGGCAATTTATTTGACAGACAACTTAAAATGTACCTAAAGTCTGTAATTGAAAAAAATATATATATCTAAGAGGTAGTAAAATAAGTCCCATTCACCCATCTTACATTTTCATAGCTTGTGCCATTGCCGACATATGAAATGTTGCAAGAGATTCACTTAATTTGAAATAATCAATTGTGCAATACTTTGTAATGTAATTGTTGTGTACCTCACATTACAAGTTTTGATTGACTTTTAAATTAAAACACAACCTGGAAAAGTTTCCAGCTTTCTCGTGCAGCGTGTTTTATAGAGAAGGCTTTTACATTCAAGTCATTCCCATATTAGCATTGAGACAGTGGTGGCATTTCATGACAAGGTACAATGGCTTTCGAAAGAACAAATAAAAACATAGAAAGTAATTTGAGTTGTGCCAGAATGAATTCACACATTATTTCACAATCTACCATTATAAATTGAGTGAATGAATTTTAACATTTTATACTTCGGCTCATTGACATCTTGTAGAGACGGAAGATTTACCATTTGAGTTCATGTTTTAAGCTTTGTGACATACATTTTTGAAATTTCTGACTTTAGGTAAGTTTCCTTTTAAACAGATGTCACGAGTGTCTCCATGCATTCAGAGTCTTACTTATCATGTAATGTGAAGTTGTGCTCTGAAAGAAATTGAAAGGGAGAGTGAATGAAAGTAAACAGCCGGAAAACCATATCTGTTCAGTGAGGGGAAAGTTGGTCAATTTAAATGTAACATAGTAAATTGGCCATGAAGGACGTTGACTTTTAAGTTGCTGTGAAAAGTAAATACAAGAGGAGATTTAATGATGGTTTGCCTGACTATGTTTAAACATGAAACAGTAAGAGTATGTAAACTCTGACGGAGGCTAGTATTTGACCTAGCATAAGAACGAACAAGTTGACCTGTTCCCAAAGATACAGACTTTATAAGTTGCAAATAGATTATCGACTCTGTGCTCCTATGTGTGGAAGCCGATACCCGTAGTGTCATAAGTCACGTTCCTGCACAAGGCAGCTATTTTTGTCAAGTAATATTAAATCGACTTACTACACGACACAATTGCATTGTGTTGTATTTCGATCAACGACACAATGGAAATAATTGCGTAGTGTAGTAATTTGATTTATGACACAAAGCAAATAATTTTGTTTTGAAGTAATTTGGTTATGACACAATGCATATCGATGTTTTGGACGGGTTGTGGTAGCTGAAGTAAAACAGCTACTGTTTGTAAAAACTGAAAGTCCCCTTAGCTGCTTGGTCTACTGTGTGATCCTGTGTATTCTGTAATATATGCCATATTGCATGCAAATGTTAAAGGCAAATATGGTGTTCATTTTAGAGAGAAAAATCATATTTTTAAAGTAATATTCATGGGCAAAGAATGATAGATATTCAAAGTGAGGTAGGACAGACACTTCTCTTTTCTCAAGAAATAAGTTTCTCACAGATAGAAATTCATTTATTTTCCTCTCATGATCTAAACTTTCAAAAGTTCAAATGATGCATCTTCTGTGACTCATCTGATGGACAATACTTTGAGAAGATGAAGCTATTGCTGATGTTTATTTGTGAGATTAACTGCATCCATGATAAGGAGTACTACACCGTTTGTGTCTGTATGTTCATGTAGCACATGATACCATTATCATGTCACTCATCATATCATTCAGTATTACAATGTCTAGTTTGTCCTTCCTTTCAGCACCAAACGATCCAGTCACAGTTGGCCGACCTTGAGAAAGAACTGAAAATAAGTTATGAGGTAGAAACACCGGTAAGTCAGTAATCGGTGGAATGTGGTGTGAACTGATAATTGTGTGGTGGATGATATTGTGGCATGGATAGATGGACAGATATACAGAAGGTCAAATAGAAAGATGCTGGCACGAATGTGGACAGACAGACAGACAGACAAATATTTGGATGTACAGATTGACAAACATGTTGAAGTTGTGTTGGATGGACAGATGAACTGAATGATAAATTTATGCACTTCCAAAAAACAAAACGTCTTTTCCTGAATGAACCAAGAAAAGGTAAATGTCTGGAGGATTTGTGGAAGAGACAGGTGAAAGGAGGGGCTTGGGAAGTTTGGTTTGAGGAATGAGGGTGCCCAAAATCAGGCAAGGTAGTGAGGAGGTGTGAGAGCAATTAGTGTCAGAGTGAGATCAATCCAACCAAACCTGTTATTGCTTGCGGACAAAGCCACAAAACCAGAACGAAACTGGATGATGATGATGATGATGATGATGATGATGATGATGATGATGATGATGATGATGATGATGATGATGATGATGATGATGATGATGATGATGATGATGATGATGATGATGGTGATGATGATGATGATGATGATGGTGATGATGATGATGATGATGGTGATGGTGATGATGATGATGATGATGATGATGGTGATGGTGATGATGATGATGATGATGATGATGATGATGGTGATGGTGATGATGATGATGGTGATGATGATGATGATGATGGTGATGGTGATGGTGATGGTGATGGTGATGGTGATGGTGATGGTGATGATGATGATGATGATGATGATGATGATGATGATGATGATGATGATGATGGTGATGGTGATGGTGATGGTGATGGTGATGGTGATGGTGATGGTGATGGTGATGGTGATGGTGATGGTGATGATGATGATGATGATGACGTGATGGCGTTGTTCACTCCCTAGCTTGTGCTAGAGAGAAATTGATAAAAATGTGAATCTTGAAAATTAAACATGCTTATCTTTGTTTCTTGTCACTTTTAAGGATCCATCAAGGGGCGTATGCAGTAGTGTCTCGTTTGACACATTCGAACACGCCTTGTCAAGTGAGTATCCATTCATTCATTTCAGAATGTTCTTCTCTCCTGAGAGACATCAAGAAGATTTTCTAAGCTAATCAAGATCAATTAAATCGTACATTTTTATCTTCATTTGAGAGCAGATCAAAAATGTGAGTTTGTCACTGAACATCATATGCTGTGCACTAATTCTAGAGTAGACACAGAAAGAAACTAGCACTCCTTTACAACTGAAGAAAAAGACAAGAAAGAATCTCCAAATCACTCAATACCCTAAATGTTAGTGATATTCGAACCATTTACCATCTAACCTCTGCTCCAAGAGCGAAACTTTCCTCTTTATTATCTGTCCCCCAGGGTGGCCCTTCAACTGTACCTCTACCACACTTTCATCCACCCCTTCTTCTGAAATCTGCAAGCTTAGCAGATTTTGTCTTTACCCTTCCTTACTCTTTCATTTGCGTATGTACCTACCCTTGGAACTAGAAAAGAAATCCATATTGGAACCAAAAGGTAATCAGCTGAAGGTTATCCATTTGTGCCACTAAAGTGGAATGCAAAAGGATTTCTCAGATCTGTCAGTAAAAACAAGTAATGTGATAGCGGCACATAATGTTAGTATAGGCTGTTGTTAGCTTCTGTACGGTATATTCAGTGGGATACTTAACACTGTCAGGTCCACACAAAAATGTCATTTATTGAAGCATCGTTGTGATTGGCCAACGCCTAAGTTTCTTCTATAAACGATGAACTGATTGGTCCTCACATCCTGTGCTACGGCGGCAGTGCAACCAGTGTTCAGAAAAGTTGGGAAATAATTTAAGAAAACACACCAAGTATTATCTTTTTGAAAATCAAATAAGTCTCTGATCTAGCCCTAGGTTTTTTCTGTATTGGTTATTAATTACTGTGTTTCTATCAGATACCAGAATGAGAACATCAATACCCAGTTCTGAAATCCCTATCCAGATTCAAAGTTTCACTTACCTACATCTTGTATGTGCCAGTATTCAGCATACATGCAACCAATAACACTTCATTGTCATCCTTGTACATAAGATTCTTTGCATGGTTTTTACGTCAACGTGAAAAGCAAAATACCATATTCTGACTTTACAACAAACTTGTAGCCTAACCAAAGTTACATTTTCGGGTAAAAGACCGACCACGGATGGATGGCAGCTGGGTCAGAATTTTGGGCCCGGTGCAAACACTATTATCAATTTTGAACATTTGCATTGCAACCAGTGATCACAATGGTGCACAATGCTAGAAGATTTTGCAAAGTAAATGAGTAATTGTAACCCCAGTTTTTGTTGAAACATTTCTGTCAGAAGAGAGGTGTTATTACTTTTGTCTGTTCTCGGTTCTATTTTAGCAAAGTTTGACGCCAACATTCCCTCGGATGACGGAAAGTTTTTTCACTCTGCAAGACTGTTGCATAATGAATTTAGTAAAGACACAGAACTGCAAAAAGTACACCTCGGGTGAGTCGTTTATTTCCATTACTTTTGTGCATTTTGTAATGTTTCGCTTCCATTTCAGTGGCGTGTTCTTTCTCTTTGGATGAAGATTTAGAGATGTAATTTCAGCCTTCAAACCTTGCTTAATTGCTTTCAGAAGTCAGTAAATCTATTTGCCCAAGCTGTTGAGCAGAATAAAGAGGGTTTTGTTCCATATAAATCTAACGTTAAATGTAACATAATGCAAACGGCATGCAATCTCTCTGCTAAAACTTTACTAATGTAAATGCTCATATTCCATGTAGCCCTCTGATAATTTTCTAACTACACCGTACACAGAAAATGAGTCATCATCATCTTAAAGAAAATGCAGCATCGTTTGTGTTAACTTGCTTGTCATCTTCTGACGACATGCTGAGAATAAATTCTAGCCTACCAATGTTGGGTGTTAGTTAAGGTAAGAAACTGGTGTTACTGTGCCAGGGTGAAGGTGTAAGGATGGATGTGAATTCAGTGTCATTGTTCCAACGTCAGGTGGTAGTGAAGGAAGCTAAATCAGTGTCGCTGTTTGCAACCAACTTAAATTGAATTGTAATGTTAATTTCAAACCATATTTCCATAAATGCCTGTTTCATTTTGACACAATTAGTTGCCCCAAAAGACTGTTGTATACATGATTACATGATTGTCAAGCATTAACATGAATTGTCTGGCTGCATCAGTTATTAACTGAGGGCAGTATTTGATATGAAAGTGCAGATGGCTTAGATATGACGTAGTTTAGATCAGTAACTTAATACCATCTTGACTAATTGATAGCTATAGTGAGGGCAGTATTTATATGACATAACTAGTGTTCCTATATGGTTGAGACCACTGTATTTTAGACGACATTTTGCCTTCAACTGCACAAAGTTTTAGCATATACATGCATGTAGTTCAGTCAAACGGTGGTACATATCTGAGCTTATTCAGTGAAAACGAACATGTACGGTGGCGTTTTTATTGATCACCATGTCTTACAAAGGATCAATAAATTTGCCCAGTTGGAGGGAAAATGGCTTCCAATAACCAGCTGTCACAACCCCCCCCTATATAGGGACCCTAGGCATAACTGTAGAAAAAGTAAGAAAAAAATTCCAAAAAGTAACTGTAGTGTAACTTGTAGTGAGAGTTACATCAATCAAATTCCAAAAATGGAAACAACGTGGCACAACTGACATTTGCCGTGCATGTGAGATGCCAGACAAATGGAAACAAAATGGCATCAGACTCATCTAGTCACTGCCACTCTGTCCAGAAATTAACTCTGGGTCAGCCACTTTTACCTTAACATGATCAAAATTACCTAAAGTGAGGGCAGCATTTAAATAATATGGATTTTTATCTCTGGATAAGCATCTTTCACTTCAGTGCAAATAGGTGCACTGAATAGCTCTATTGAGGGCAGCAGTATATTGAGATGCATAATTTTTCTGCATTTAAGTTAATGATGAACTCTCCCTCAGAAATTATCAGTTACTGTAGTTACAAGCAACAGCAACTTTTATCATGATGTTGTCAGGAAGTTGCAATTTAGAAGGAGATACATTAGAAAGCTTACTTAGATTTTCTCTGGTGTGATAAGAGTTTCAATTCATGGGGGTTGAGCGTGGCTTAGGGCACCCATTTAATACGTGTGATGTATCCATTTTCTAATCGGTATCTTAGCAACCTTTATTCACACCTGCCCTGTATATCCTACCATACCGATTATGCAGAACAATGCTTTGATGTGAATCTGAAACCAGTGGTCCAATCAGAATCTCTGTCTCACAAATCAAAAAGTCGATTATCTCTTCAGAATCGAGAGCCGATAAGACTGTCATTAAATGTTGCATTCTATCAGTTTCCTCAAAAGTTAAGTCACAGACAGTCTACTCATGTTCAGCAAGTGACAAAATGTCATGCTGGTCTGCTGCGTTTTGCATCGAAATGCATCAGATGTCGAAAACTAATTTTCAAGAATAGCATCTGTCAATGTTGAAGGTGTGGACAAAATTTTCCAGATGTAATGCACAATAGCCGACTCATAAACCTTTACATGTTTTAAACCCTGAATATCCCTTTGCACCCATGGAATCTGTGAATGATAGACTAAAACAGATGTCCGTGGCAACATGTAGGTGTGTTCAAAGGAAGGAGTTTCAGATATATTTCCTGCTAAATTGCAGCTCACTTGTGTAGTTCTCTCTTCATGGGGCAGCAACTTTTGCTCCAGCATGATATGCCAGTTGTCATGAGGGCAGTATTTAGTTGCATGTTTTTATGTGTTTAGACATATGATGCCTTCTTCCTCAGAGATAAATGATTAGTCAAGTGAGGGCGGTATATAGGTAGTGTGACATGAGTCCTAGGTCAACGACTCTTTGGTGACCTAAAATTCAACTACAGTACTAGGATTTTTTTTTACTGTTGATGGAGAAGTCCCTCTTCACTCACAGAAAAAAAAAACACAATTGGTCCCTGAAAACCATTCATGACCTAAGTTTCCCTTGTCCAACATGCAGGATACCTGATTCTCACACAGCATGCACTAAAAGTTGTTTGACTTTCGCTGCAGCCAACTATTTTCTTTCCTATAATCATGTGGCATGAAATTATTAATCAGGAAGTATATGTCAAAAAGAAACTGGTTTCATTTTCCCTCTGTACTGTAATTCACTGTCACTGTTTTCATTTTTGCAATGAGTCATCAGTTTTATAATCCTTCCTTTTGTGGAAGAATCATTATTTCCAACTTCAATATGCTTCTTTTTGACATTGGAGGGTTTGTAATGAGTTTGGGAGAGTTATAAAACTAGTTCATAATTTACAAGGTAGGTTTGACAAGCACTTTATCAAGTCATCAAAAGAATAGTAATTGTTACCTGGAAGGAGGATGACAATGCCGATGATGATATTGTATTGCTTGGTGAGAAACGGTATCACACAGCGGAGGGACACCTCGAGTGCTGGTGCACTCTGAAATGAATTTGCATAGATCTATTTACACTGGAAAACTCTGTGGCTCAAACAGATTATCAAAGCAGAAAGTGTTGAACTTCACTTGTAGGACTTCAGTCCATCTCTGTGGATCAAAGAACAATAATGGCTGTGAAATATCATTTCTCTAGACATTTTAAACTTATCTAGCCAATTCCTATTTCAAACAATTAATGAAAGTTAAGAAAGTACAGCTTTGTGCATTGCTTCCTTGGAAGCTTCTTTCCTTTCCAAAGTCACAATAAACCCCACCCACGAATGTTTAAAAAGCCAAGTTGTTGAATAATGGGACCATTCTTTTGAAGCTCTAAAAAAAAATGCACTGATTGTTTGCCCATTTTGCTTGTTTATACTTCAATATACTGTACACATGTGTGTAATACTAGGGAGAATTACCTTTGAGTGAATCATGTATTATCTATTTTTACCGTAGCTCATGAATAAACATCACATCAGGGATTGGCTGAATTTGAAAAAGTGGTTGCATGTGATTGACAATATCAAAGAAGTAAATTGTCTGGCAGACATTTGCTGGAGATTGAACTATACATCTAAAATACTCAGTAATTAACGTTCATTAGTGGTGAAAAGTAAGTGAATTGTCTTAGTTTGGCAGTTGCTGTTAGCATTGTATTGCAAACTGGATGGACATTGGGGAAATGGCATGAACTAATTGTTCCAATGCAATAGTGGCAGTGGGGAATTGGATGGATGGATGGATGGATGGATGGATGGATGGATGGATGGATGGATGGATGGATGGATGGATGAACTGATGAATGAATGGACAGGCAGGCAGACAGATGGACAGGTGGATGGATATTTTTTAGTATAATGGGTAGTAAAGGGACGATTAATCATTAGACAAATCAAAGGACTTTCAATTACACGCTTGACTCAGGATATAGGACTTACTAATGGCTAGTATCATATGAAGTGAGTATTTACACAAGTGCTGACAAGTATACTTAGTTGTATCGGATAGTAGGGATGAGATTTAAGTCAAAATGTCTACCTCCATCTCCAGTGTGATAAGTGTCTGCTTATCCATATCAGCCTAATTGAATTTAGTCTTTGAGCTTTCAACTATGATATCAATATGACTGAAAAAGGTAATCGCTCTAGGAACAATGGTAAAGACAATGCCTGAGAATGAGTAATTTTACTTCACAGTTTTTACATGCATTTCAAGTTGCCAGTCATACTTCGGTTGGATCTCTGAAATGTACAGGATCCATATACTTGGATCCATGTAATGCACAGGATACTACAGTTGGATCTGTGAAATGCACAGGATCCATGTACTTGGATCCATGTAATACACAGGATACTACAGTTGGATCTGTGAAATGCACATGATCCTATACTTGGATCCATGTTATGCACAGGATACTACAGTTGGATCTGTGAAATGCACAGGATCCATATACTTGGATCCATTTAATGCACAGGATACTACAGTTGGATCTGTGAAGTGCACAGGATCCATGTACTTGGATCCATGTAATGCACAGGATACTACATTTGGATCTGTGAAATGCACATGATCCTATACTTGGATCCATGTAATGCACAGGATACTACAGTTGGATCTGTGAAATGCACAGGATCCATACACTTGGATCCATGTAATGCATAGGATACTACAGTTGGATCTGTGAAATGCACAGGATCCATATACTTGGATCCATGTAATGCACAGGATACTACAGTTGGATCTGTGAAATGCACAGGATCCATATACTTGGATCCATGTAATGCATAGGTACTACAGTTGAATCTGTGAAATGCACATGATCCTATACTTGGATCCAAGTTATGCACAGGATACTACAGTTGGATCTGTGAAATACACAGGATACTACAGTTAGATTGAATTCTCATTGAACTCAATTTTGTGCAAGGTTGCAGCATTCACGTTGGATGACAATGTATGCTTCAAGTTAACATTGTACTACGGAATATCAATTATGAATACCAAAGAAAGAAGAACTTTATGTAATGAAATGAATAAATGTAAATTTCAAGGGAATGCCTCATTCTTGCTTTCTGTTTTCTGTCTAAGGTAACATTTGGCTCTTGCACAAATTCTTTAAAGCAGGGTTCATATATCACTCATTAAAATTGAAGTTTTAAATTCTCATTTCTCTTAGAAACGACTTTACTTTATGCTACTAATGTTTGTGCTTCCCTGATTGGCATTTATGTTACCCTCAATTCATCCTGCAACGTTTTCTCGCCGCATTGCATGCTCCGGTAATGCAAAGCGATGGAGAGGTTCGTTTCCTGGTTTGGCATGAATCCTGTCGTAATAACGAAAGGGAAAACAGGACATGTGACATAATGTATCAAAAAGCACCAATCAGCGAGAGACTGTGAAAATTTGGAGGGATTGCAAGGAAATTGGGCAAGAGTACGTGTTATCCACACAAAACGTCTCCACAATGGTGGGGCTTCCCCTCAGAAGGTTCCTTTGGCTGGTTTTAAAGGAAAGGGTCAAGATGCTCACATCGTGTATATAAATTAATTAATACTGTGATTTGTGTCATGTACAAGTTTACTTCATTTTGGCTTGAAACTAAGACTTTAGTCTGGCACTTTAAGTATTCTGTTTTTTATGACTTGTACTATTTTTCAACATAATTCGGTGATTTATCGTAATTTGGTATGTCATCATTGAAGATAATTCGGTCATCATTTCCATTATGATATGTTGTACTGGCATTACATGTAGCAGGCAGCTGAAGTCTTGTGTAAAAAAAGAGAATCGTTGGGACACTTTGCTAGTTTATTCTTGACCCTTAGTTCCGTGAGAATAACGTGAATAACGAGAATAACCCTGCTTTCTTTAAAATGCTGTGCGAAAGGAGTGAATGCGTGCTGTGAATTTCAATCCTGTAGCCTGAGGATCAAAAGGGAAGCAGGGGTTGTCTTATCAAGTTTTTTCCCCCTTTTTTTTTTCAAGATTGTGCTGTAAAAGTCTCTTTAATTTATTCCACCCTTGACAACAATGCAAACCCTGTGTTGTTAATAAGAAAACAAAACACACTCTTCAGTTAGTGCTTCAGACTTTCATTGTGACCAGTCTGCCCACCAGGACTAACAAGTGCCTGCATTAATAAGCTTTGTCATAACATTGCATAATCTGTGATCTCATCCTGACTTGGACCAGGGAGAAGGAAGATGTTATATCTGTCAGATGCAGTTATAATTGTTAGGTCCTTGGTGTTACTTTTTCTAGAAATTTGCAACTTCCCGTAGGTGGTGACACAATTTTATGTATCCCCACCTAGTAGGTTGGACCATACCTAGGGCCTGGAAAACCATATTTTAAAATTCTCACTAGCTGTACTGGCTCCAGACTAATTTACTTTTGTTTTACGTCACCGAGTTTGTTAAACTGGAACGAGAACACCCACCTTATTTTTTCCGATAGGGGTTACACAATCGAGGGGGAATCATGGTATTAAGGGAATCAAATGATAATAGTTTAAGAGAAGGGGTGTTAATGAACTAGATGTAGGTTTCAAAGCAATATCCATTATCAGAAGGAGGCTGATAAGTGCCATTGGCCTCCCATTGGCCATAGTTCTTTTTACAAAAAATTGTTTAAGGAAGATTGGAAGTATAGGCAGTAAGTTATTGTGCCTAGATACGAAAATTGTATGATAGCAATTGAAACCAGTAATATGAAGCCAAAATTGTAATTGAAACAAACGTTAACATATTTTGTCTATTAGAGCTTAGTTATTAATATGACAGGAAGTGCCAATTAGTACGAAATTAAGCTTCCTTTATAACTCAACTATTCATGCAAGTTCTCTAGTTTCTATTGGGCAAGAACTAATCAGAAGTTGGCTTTGTGTATGCACAGTACGGGCTGGTTAAAAAGTAATTGTTATGACTGTGCACCTGGAGCACAAAAATAGCATGCTTGCAAAACACTTGCAGCTCACCTGCAGCACACCCACAACACACCTGCAACACACCTACTGCACACCTGCAGCACATCTACAACAGAACACACCTGCATCATACCTGCAATTCAATTGCAACACACCTGCAATGCATTTGTAAAAATATTGACTTCACACCCAAAATTTTTCAAAACGCATTCCTAAGTCGATGGAAAACTGTAAGTTTATTGTTCCTAAACTTTTGATACCACTGTAAAGCAAGGGTGGCCAGTGTGGGGCCTGCCATCCAACTGTGGCTCATAGAAAGGCATCATGGGGCCCCAACTGGCCTTTTTTGAACAAAAAGAAAACTTACAAAGAAAAAGAAAAATAGCTGAACAAAATGAGAGAAAGGTAAACCGTGTTAACCAAGTAAACCATGTAGAAATATCGTGATAATAGATATGTTTGCCAACAATTTGCTTCTTTCCCATACCACCAGCTGGAGGGCTAGTATAAAGAGTAGGATAAAAGGGTCTGGCTCTAGCTGCGCAAAGTGTGCAGCCCACCACAAGTTCAAAGAGGTAAATTTTAAAAGCTTAGTTGGTCACCCCTGGTGTGAAGGAAACTTTGAAGCTGGCATTGAGCATTCTGTCCATTGCAAGGATACTCTTTTTCGGTTGTGAGTCTGATGTCAAGTCATTATTCACTGGTGTATCCTTGGCCAACCTCAAAAGTAGCAAACCTTCAAACATTCTGGCAACTCTCACAAGGAATTCTGGAAATCACATTTGAAACTCGCAGATTTTAAAAAGTTCTATGTTGTTACGAAAAGGAACTAGGAAGCTTGATTTGAATACTGCAGCACCCTCTTAGAAGATGTCCGTATCTTCTAGAAAATCTTTTGCTGAATTAGTCACTTTTTCTGACGACAGTACATTTGATTTAGTAATGACTTAAACCAGCAATGGAAAGCATTGGTCTAATGTCATTTCACTATGATATCTGGCATTTTCGCCATGACACGATGCTCGAAACCATCAGACTCGTGGTGACACCGTGAGAGTTGGCAAGTCTCTGCTCAAGTGCTTGGTGTACAGGGCTGTATATGTTTAGAGCCCAGTTGTAGGAGACTGTTTAGAGAAGTAGTATATCACCCTCAAAGTGGTTGGTCAAGTTCAACATGGGTGAGAGTTAATTTATGTTTCTTGTAGTCATAAGATACAGTAGATGGGCTTAATCATGCATAAGCTAGTTCTATTTACACACTTTGAATTTTCATCTCTACGTTTCGTGCAGTTTGTTTTTTGTTTTTTTCTCCTTATAAAAGAGTCTTGGAGAAAGCTCCTAGTTACCAAATATTTAAAAAATTTGTCGAATCTTGTCAAGATTTTTGTTATTATTACAGCCCATTGTAGCTTGTGTACATACAGTAGTGAACCCATTGTATGGAAAATCCCTGATTGAAATAGTGACAGTCAGCAAACATACCAGACTTAGTATAATATAATAGAAACAAAGCAAATAACTGAAATATCTGAGCAATGTTACCATGGGAACAAAAACTTTGAGGAGGTGGTAAATTTGTGAACCCCACCATTATCAAACAATTTTGCGGGGTGCATGACCGCTCCAAGTACTCCACATGGGTACATGATGGTAACTTAAATAGTGTATTTTTGCAGTTTTAATTATTTTTCTAATTTTGTTGCCAATATATACCTAAAGCAACGTTAAGCTTAGATACATAGGTGCAGAAAGTGTAAATGACTTCCTTTGCAATAGTGTTGCAAAATCAGCTGTGAATGTATTAATTGTACATGTAAACTTATACCTAAGCTCCTGCACAGCATGATATATGCCACATTCTGCCCCATTAAGTTAAAGTGGGCCTATTTGCCGCTTGATGTCCCGCATTCTGCTACACGTCAACTCTTTTAAGACCCAGTTAAAGGGTGACATCCACTCAGTTCTAGGGTCCTGATTGCGACAGCCAGATGGTGTCAGGGTCATGAAACGCATACTCTACACAGCACCAGGGTCCTGAAACATCGTACTTACTAACTGCAGGGTCATGAAATAGCCACATATACATCACCAGGGTTCTGAGAATTCATATGGCACCACTGCTCTCTTTGGTGTACCAACCATTTAATTACTTTCCCCATTTAATTCAAACCACTTCAAACATTAGTATGTGGAGTAAGTTAGCTTGTCCTACATTCTTGAAATTCCTCACCTTTTTCTCAAACCTATGTAGGTTTCTCTGAGTATTATTGTCTGTCTCTTACCAGTTCTCCCAATGGGGTACTGTACCTCACAAATAGCAAATGAGCTGTTCCTTTTCAGTACCACACTATGGATGGCCATATACATCTATCCGTAAATTGTGTCTGGCCTTGTTTCGTTCTCACAAAAATTTTTGTTAGAAACATTTTGTTGCCACGTTGTGGCAATAATGTGCTCCTACAAACAAGCTCATCATTTATCAACTTTCATGTTATGGTTCAGAACAATGTGATGATGAAAATGAGAATGAGCCTCTCAGACAAATATTTTGTTTGCAAGTGAATTGGATGGACAGAGGAAGGTTCAGCTTTAGTCTGACTCACACTATCAAAAATTGACAGTACAAGTGATCTCAGAGAAATTGTTTTCATTTTGTTACCTTAAATCCTCAGACAGTTCCTTCAAAAGTTCACAGCAATGTCAGTTAACTTGAACTATCAAAAGCACCTGCAGTCCCTCCATATATCTTTCTGAGAGAAACCAGTATATAAGACTACATGATGGTGTTCCATTGCAAAATGCAGATTGACTTATATGCACACTACACCACAAGATTGTAGTTTTGCAGAAAATGAAGTATTTACAGTAATGCTAATTATATATGACACTTATATGGCATTTGGTGTCCACTGATTATTCCAAAGGGTCACTTTTCCAAAGTGTCTTAATTCCGAATCAACATGCAGGTCATTATTCCCAAAGGGCTATTATTCTGAATTGACCATAAAGAACATTATTTGGAAGGTCCATTGCTCCAAAATCTATAGCAGGACTTCTTTGCATTTCTTGCTTCTCATTTAAGCTCAACCTGATATGTCTGACAGTTTTTTATTGAGAAGCCCAATTCTAAACTGCCAGAGGATAATTCCTGCTCAAAATAAGATGTTATATGCATACAGGGGCCCGGCAGTTGTGACATCACTGAAACCAGTATCAATTAAAATTGACAAGTAGCTCCAGAGTCGACTATTCAGACTGTCAGTACTTGACTCCAAAACTGTCGCAGTCGCCTAGACATTTTCCAAACACATGCATAATCTTCCAATGCTTTCACTTAAAGCCGGCTTAAGTATTTCTAATATATATCTCTCTTTCCTACATTTATGTCAATATTACCATTCATTTACCTCTGACTCTCTTTTGGTGTAGCCTACCTTGTACATCTTGGTGATGAAATGTGAGTGATTTTTTATCAAAGATGAATCTACGTAAAACGTGTGATCGCACTTCACGTATTTTGTTGATGATGATTACAACAAGGGAGCTATTTGGACTAATTTTTTTTAATCTATACTCAGGCTGTGTGACAGAGGTTTTCATGGTAATATACCCAGTTTCGATTTGGCTTGATTATTGCACTGAATAAAAAAATGACAGAAGTGGTTAATGTGTTAAAACTCAAAGAAAATTGTGACACATTAAAAGTATAGTCATGAAACAGTTGGAACTATTAGTTAGAAGGGAAA
This sequence comes from Stichopus chloronotus, assembly GCA_021234535.1. Taxonomy (NCBI): domain Eukaryota; kingdom Metazoa; phylum Echinodermata; class Holothuroidea; order Aspidochirotida; family Stichopodidae; genus Stichopus; species Stichopus chloronotus. The sequence continues at coordinate 28,471,462 of CM037837.1, read as the reverse complement.
TAAACTGATTGAAAAAAAACCCCTTCAAATGCTGCTGATTTTTTTGCTAGCACCTTTGGACCTCCTAGACTTACAACCATGCCAGCTTAAGTTAGTCTGTGGGATAGGACCAGTTAAGAGTCAAAGTACAATTCAAACATCCTATGACAAAGGATGTCCTTTTCTAAAATACCGTAGAAACTAGTGTATGTAGTACATCCATAGAGGCCTAATGATGCATAGTTGTAGATGATCATACCAGGGCCATGTGAAGACAAGGATTCACCAGCCATCAGATGTAAACAGAAAAGTGACAAGTTTCAATTTTCTTTATTACTTAATCATTGTTTTGCAGTAGGGTGTGGATTTAAATTCAGACTAGGCAGGAAAAGCGACACATAATTTTTGCTGGTATCTATTGTGTTAGGTCACCGCAGGGTTACACCCACTGGTGTTTGCAAACATTTAGTGAGCAAATATAGGGAAGAACAGGGACAGCGGTCTTGTCAAGAAAGAAACAATGGACACGGAATTGTAAGAACAATCAGTGTACTACACAGCTATAATTAGTCACCGTGTACCCGCCAAAGAAAAACAAAACTAGTTTTTCATGGAATTATCATGATATTGCCAATTGAGTGTATTTGTCAGCATATATTCAGTCTTTGTTTTCAGACACACCTCACCGTTTTGATACAGAGATGTGTTCTAACAATGGTTATAACTGCCACCACCAGAAAATGACTGTATTCTTTTCATACCAGAGCATAATTCTTACTCAATGAAGGCACAGTGCCTCATTTTGACCATCAGTGTTTGCACTCAGCTTTCTGAATGTGGGAAGGAACATGTCTCCCATCTATGAATAACTTTTTTAGGGGGCGTGGGGGATTTATGTTCAAAGAGGGGAAATTTAGTTTTACTTTTCATCCATGAAGTAAATGTTTTACGATCGATTGCCTAATTCTAGCTGACAAACGGTGTATTAATTTCATGACCTTATTTAGTTTCGTGCGAAGCATGTATTGCCATCTAAGACTGCCAAGGTGACTTAGTGAGAAGATAGGTCACCAGATTCCAAGCGATTCACGAATTGCTGAGTAGTATGTGCCGATTGAACCAGTTGAGGAGGAATACGTTGATCATCCAACAGGATTCTCGTTGAGGTGTTTTTGCAGGCTAATATGAGGTTTTGCTCTTTGAGTCCATTTGACCACCGATTATAGTTGGGAGGGGGATGCACGTCCTTCCTTTACTCTGTTTTTTTGGGGGCAGGATATCCGTGGAGGACAATCTTGGATATTCATGTGACAAACATGAAGGTGGGGAGGGATATGCACATCATGCTGAATGTGGCAAAATGGGAGATTGAGAAAGAGCTGGTACAATTAGACAGAGCAGCCCAAGGAACAAGAAATCATCAATGTATACAATAACAACTGTAAACATGAAAGTGATCCGTGGGATGCAGCTATTGGTTTTGCAGACGAAAATAGTGCTGGAACAAAATGAAAACAAGTTTTTATCACAATGACTAGTGTGGGAGGTAATAGAGACAGTCATATATCAATAAATAGTGAGATGAATTCACAATAAATATAACAAGTTCTTCTTTTCTTTGTGTTTCCACTTTCTTCTCTTTGTTTTGGCCTCTGTCAATTAAGAGTTGTTCCTGAAACAAAGTATTTTTGTTTTAACTTCTTTTGTTTGCTCAAGGGTATCCCAGTCACTTGACAAGCAAAATGAAAGTTTCTGCCTTGACAAAATAGAATATGTTTAGTTTAAGAACGAAAGAGAATGAGCACAACAGATAAAGAAATTTAAGGGAGCTATTCAAGGAAAATAAAGTTTATGCGGAGGAGTGAAATTGGTACAAGACTCAAGATCCAAGGGGAAGGGTCAAACAGGAGCCATGGTCCCACCCAAAGGTGGGCCCAAAATATTGTCGTCTGAAAATTTGCTTAATAATTAAGGAACAACTGCAACATACCTAGGAAATTATAATTTTTTTAGAAGGAAATGAATGTCACATTTGCACTTTCGTTTCACCAATAGCATTTGAGGGCATTTGCTTACAGAAACATATTTTCCAAAGATGGAAAGACTCTCTCCCATATTGCTGTATCACCAGTTAATTAGCTTCTTACAAAGACAGCACATGGTTCAGTTTGGCACATGAATTTTTAACACTACAGCAAAGTTCTTTGGGTAATTGCTTCGATTGCAACTCAGTGCACAGTTTCAAACGTGGCAGTCTATATAATGTTCAGCTGTTAATTTTACTGTATGTATATGTATATGTTCAGTCAGAAAAGTTAATGAATCCATAGGGATTTTTGGCTCCTTGTGTCAGCAAAGGAACCTATGCAGTCACATTGGCATAGGTGTATGTGTGTGTGTGTCTGTGTCTGTGACACTTGCTTGGGTACGCTCTTACTCGATAAGGGAAAGCCGGGTGGGAGTCATACTTGGCAGGTAGATCTGCCATATTTAGAAGGTGTGCCCTATTGTTTCAGTTAGAGGTCAAAGGTCATCTGGCACTGGGGACAAAAGTCTGCAAACCTTTTTAACTCAGTATTGCAAAGTAGAAAGCTTGGGGAGATTTATACTTGGTACGTGGATTCATTAAAGTGAGAAGATAAATTTCCGGATGTTCAGTATGTTTGGGTCCAAGGGCCCACGGTACTAAGTTGACCTAGTTGAATGTTTGGTGTAGTAGAATTTCATTGATGGAAGGTCACTGTAGCCATTCTATGAAATCATGCAAAATACTTCTTCTTTTACAGATTGTATGTAACCCTGTTGATTGGTTGGTTACATTAGCACTATGGAAGTCATTCCATCTGAGTGTTTTCCATGTTTTGGGTCCTATGTCCAAAATGGGCCATTTTATAAATCATGAAATATGTTCTTTTTGTACAGATTTTATGTTACAAAAGCAGAAGGTATGTCACATTAGCACTAGGTTAACTGTGGGATGTTCAGGATATGAGGTTTCATGGTCATGGGTCTTATGGTCTATTGTACAAAATAATGCAAAATTCTCTCATAATTTACATTACTGTGCATCTGCACCAGGCACCACAGTGCCCTTGGGCTCTCGTTTGTAACTTTTTTGCAGTAACTAAGGTTAACTTTTTTTCAGAGGAAATCTGGAGTCATTTTAACCTGTGGTGCTACCAGAATTTTGCCATAGTGGGGGCACCACAAATTGTCCTTCTTAGGAGGGGTTTAGGAGAAATTCCCTCCCTTTTGAGAAAATTTTAAATAACATCGAATAACACTACACTTCAACATAGACCCACTTGAGAAAGTAATGATTGCACCTGTTTGAAGTCAAGACACTGCATTGACTTGATTCCATCGTTTTCCCTTCAGTTCCTCTTTGCTTTTTATCATTTTGTAAATTTTTCTCAGGTGCCAATAGTAGGGACATGTGCCTGTTGTGCTCCCCCCTCCCCTCCCCTCTGAATCTGCCACTATTTGAATCATGGAGCCAGTCATATGACACTAATTTAGACTCCACTATTCCTCACAAGTCCAGCAAGACTTGACTTCAAGATTGTAGTGAGCAACACTATTCAAATCTCTTGAGGTGGAAAGTTTTCTTTCAAATGTGTTTTTAGAGGGAAAATGCAGTAACCCCAAACTGAATTAGTATACACCCCATGCTAATTCATGAATGTCTCTTTTTCATGACGTGATATCATTTTTGTTGTCGATTTGCTCAATTTTAGGACGTATAATACCTTTCTTATGCAGCACTGATATTCGCCAACGACGTGAAAAATAGTTATAAGAGAAATGGGAAAGAATTGCAAGATTTTCGGATGACTTTCAAAGTAAAGTAAGGATGACTGCTTATTCCCTTCATTAAGTCCACTGTTACATCACAGACTGAAAGAGTTAATTTTTTCTGGTAGTTCAATAAAGGTTCATTACAGCAGGAAAAAACCAAGACAAAAGCTAATATTTCACGGAGGAAAATATTACCTGAATACGTTTCGTGACTGAATTTCGCAAATTCGCCAGTTATTAGTAAAACTGTACGTAGCAAAACTGTCACCTGAATTTGTAGGAATCACAAAAGCATCACCAACAGCTTTGAACATGTTCAAAATTTTGTGAATATCTAATACCAAATGATAGCAGAGTTTTACTAAAACATTCTCACTAACGTAGCACTATACTATCACATCATGCATTTGTAAAATTTGCCTCTGCCCAAATGTCCTTTGCGGGTTTTGCCTACTGTAGGTTGTTTCACAACATCAGTGATAAGTTGGTACAAACCTAGTGCTAATATTTTTCAACTGTCTGGCGTAAATTTGTCATTCCAGTCTTCACATGATACATAGTCACTTACTTTGCATGCTTATTTTTGGGACTACTGCGTTTTCGAACATGCAAATTCATGTTTACTTTTGTGACCGTTTTGTATTTAGAAAAGCAATAGTCGGAAAAAGAAATGTGTGAATTTGTCATCATGAGATGCTGGCTAAAGAGTATTCGTAACTGTGCTTGATGAAGATAATCTCAATTTGCTTTGATAATTTCACAAATGTATCTATACCAAAAAATCACGGAAAATTAGAGTTAGCTATTTAGAATAAAGTTGAGGGTCTGTCCAACCCTGCAAACTATTGACCTCACAAAAAATGTTTTGTATTCCTTACACCCTCTGACCTTGTATCTTTCAGATCAGCCACGGCCACTGTCATAGCTGACCAGGATTTTGGAAACCAAAAGTTTCAGTACTTTGCATCGGCTGACTGCGGACTCTCACTGGCAAAGGGCGCCACCACGAAGGATCATGCAAAGACCCCAGTGAAAGATCCATGGGGATTGTTGTAAAATAAATCTTGCCTGCGCTGTAGGACAGGGTACATCCAGTGAGCCCTTGTCAAAATTTCGTCCACTGGCGGATCCAAGTTTATTGTGTGGTCGGGGAAAACTGGTAGTATAGTAGTATGGTTGAGGAGTCTAAGGGGAAGGTATAATCCTCCCCTCCCCCCTGCTCTTTGGGAAAATTTTCCATAACTGGATGCATTCATTTGTGATTTAGTGTGACAAGAGTTTACAATTAGTTTAAGTTTACAAGCTTACAACAAAAGTTTACAACTCATACGGTGAAGTTAATTTTCTTCTGAAAATTTAATTTTTATATGGCTAACATGTGGGTGGGCCCATGGCCCAGTTCCTCTCTCCCTCCTTGGATCCGCCAGTGATTTCATCTGGCTCTCGGCTGTCTTGTCCCAGCTTTGACAGAGAGGTGACCTGACACATGGACTCATGGAAATGTTTGTCTTCAGTTAAGTGAACCGTTACAGGTGTGCAATATTTTCGCTGTTTGTGTAATCTGTAAACAAAACGGTTAGACTTTTTTAGAAACATTCATTCATTGTATTTGCTTTATGTTAAAGTAACTTTTAACAAAGCACCTGCAGTCACGTACCAAATTGGCATAAGTTTGCACCCCACAAGAAGAGATCTCAATCTATCATGGCAACAGACTGGTTGAGTCTGTGGGAAGGAATTTTGGAATTTGGCAATCATGTGGCACTGGTGTAGCAAGCAGAAGAGCCCACAGAAATTTTGGGGACAAGATGGGCAGTTTTTCAAAACTGAAAAAAGAGCAAAAAAAGGATAAACCCAAGAAAAGGCAGAGATAGGAAGTTGGAGGGGTGGAATGGGGGTCAGGAGAGGGTACTTTGGAAATATTGGCTCTCAATTGTGATCTTTTTATGGTACTGGAAGTAAAAATGACACAGATTCACTGAACAGAAAGACAGCTTTTTGAGTTTCCTTTCGTTATTTGTACATATGTTCATGAAGGCAAAAGACAACAACTTTACAAACTGAAATTCTTCTTTTTTCATTTCCATTAGTAATCAGTTCCCTTGACAATTTTCAACAATTTTGTATCCAATTAGCAACTTCTTTGTGTCTTGTTAATCTGTCATACAAGTGCATATCAGTGAGAAGCAAGTGAAAAGAAACTTTTTGCAATTGAAAATGATATTCTCTTGACTATTGGAAACTGGGTCGTGCCCACACAGGGACACTTCCTAGAGTTGGAAGCTCGCATGCAGTGTTCTATCATTAGGCATGTGTGTTGTATACATGCAGACTTGCACATGAGAGTTTGTTTTTAGCCAAAGTAGGAACACATTTTTCATCGACAGAATGAAAGTCATGACGTACGTCCTTCAGATAACGTCTGTTCTCACTCGTTGAAGTGACGATGCCAATAACATCATCAGGCTGTTCCTCTGAGATCTGCAGATTGTTTTGAGTACAGTATTCTCTTCTCTGAAATGTGACATACTTTCACATTGTGATAGGTGCCTGTATCTTAGATAAGTTTTGTCGATGGGGTTTTTATGTTACCATGCTACACATTGAAGTCATGAATGATTTTGAATGGCCTGTTATTGAGCATTAAAAATCCACCTACTGTTGTTGAATCAACTCATCATCTCCCATAGTCTGGACACAAAAGCTCCCAAGAAGCTTTTGTGAGGATCCTCAAGCAATGCTTCAATTGGATGAACTCCAATCAAGCAGGGATAATTTGGAAAGTCTGAATTCATTTTATGACCACCACATATTCAGAACATTTCAGCTATAGTATTATATGCTGTTATAGAGACCAGTACACAGCAGACACTGTTTGGTCTGTGGCACTCCAATCAAACAGGGATAATTTGGAAAACCTGAATTCATTTTATGACCACCACATATTCAGAACATTTCAGCTATAGTATTATATGCTGTTATAGAGATCAGCACATAGCAGACACTGTTTGGTCTGTGGCACTTGGAACTACTTTTGACATTAATTTGTAGGGCCTCAGGAACCTTCATGCAACAAGTGTGGGTAGGATTGGGCAAGGCAGTGCTCTAGAGCATATCATACTGTTAACAGGAATCATAAAGGTAATATACAACCCTACAAGCCCACCCCCACCCCCCCCCCACCCCCTCTACATAAAAATTGAATCCTGAGAGTAAGTCATATCTCTGAATGTGAAAATGATTTATTCATCTACAGTACCCCTGAAATTTGCCAACATCACTGACACCCAAAATGATTGAAATGCAAATATGTTCACCCTCTGTCATCCCTTGCAGGTTGGATTGCACTCATCAAGCCAAGTAACTGTCTAAGTCGGTCGCTGGCAATGTCATGTTTTCCACTGGCCAGTATTTTACTCATTGAGCCAGACACCTGTGTAATTTAATCTTTGACTATGTCATGATTTGAAGTTGTTTGTATTCTGCTGGTTGAGCCATATAACTCTAAATTGGTCTTTGTAAGTGCCCGGAAAAGGTTTCGACAGTAAAACGGTCACTGAGAATAGCCTTTTGAAAACCTCCCAGCAAATCCTGTCATAGTACAAATTTATGTCAAAAGTAGCTTCAAGTGCCACAGACCAAACAGTGGAACAAGTTGTCGAATTTTCGCTTCCGAATTTTTTTCTTTTTTTACATCCACATTCTTACAACTTGTCATATTTGTAAAAATACGATTTAATCCAAAACTTTAAGGGAATGAAAGCCATCACACTGTTTACAAACAACCCCAGTGGAGAGCTATGTAGGTTTGTAACCATGACAACCATCACCACACTTTGACATGGATTGTTTCCTCAAAATGTCCACCACTAATTGTGCTATTTTCTCAACAAAAAAAAAATTATAGTCGTTTGTTTAAGTTCTAAGTTCTGGCTTTTTCAAAGCTTTACAAAACGTTCAATACTTCAGTACGTCAGAGAATGTGTTTGACTGTATGTTCAGCATGACTATCCATCAAAAATGAAGATTTCTTCAGTTTTTCATTGAAGTTTCTTCATTGCCATTGTGAGTCAGAATTGAAAAATGAAAGCTGCACCTGTAATCCTTTGTTAGTTGCAGCGAGCAAGTCAAATGTGTTTTTCCCATACTTTCCCTCTCCCCACCCTTTGAAACCAGCACAAAACTGAACTAGACAGTATATCCAGCCATCGTGTTTGTGTTTCTCTGCCATGCTATAAGGTAGCATACCCTATATAGAAGTTGGAGATTCCTCCACATTTTGTTCCCTGTCGGTGAAAGTCCCTATCAGGGACATTTGGATAACTTTTTTGGTATTTTATCCATTGTGATGGGTCCTTTTGTGGATTGAACATTGGAGTAGGTGAATTGAGGTATATAAGGGGTGAAAATGGTGCCAATTGAAGCAATTATGGAAAGGTTATGGACTTTTAGCTGGCGGAGCAGTATCGTTCGAGGAGATGTGTGATTTGCCCCAGTGGCAAGGTATGGTAACTTCGACGGCCTCTAGTAGAAAATCTAACCACCTAAAGTACGGAAAATTGAAATAGCCATGAATGGCCAGTGTGTCAGCTTTCGAAAGAGTGGTAGCTTATATCTGTTGAAAACTTCTACAAGGCCTCAGAGACCACATTACTTTTGCAATTTAGTGTGTAAGTCAATGGGGAAATTAATAGGGGTATGCTACCATAGACTTCCATAAACTTATTTTCAGTGTTAGTTTTGAATCACACATGAATTGCAATGATGAACTTCTGTTCCAAACTGGGGGGACCTATTTACAAAAAAATGAACACAGAAAACTAGCTAAGCTGAAAAGAACTGTGGCTTTGTTTTGAATACTTGTGACTCAAAAAGAGGTGTCCTCCAGTGGACCGTGCAAACTTGAAGGGCACGTACAAAGACACAGACACACGCAGCTTGTGCACTTACAGGAAATGAGGCGCGAAGTGGTGATTTTTTTGTCATACGTTTGGAATAATTCCATTGACAGTAAAAACTTTTGAAAGAGTTTCACAGAGATGGAGATGTAACTCTGTGATTGTGGACCTTCTGTTGGCAAGAAAGTATTTGTTTTTACGTGATATGTATTAGAATGTTGTTCTGTTGAAACTTCCATCTTCTCAGTGAAACTCTGGCAATGTTATTATAGAATTCTGCTGAATCACTTTGCAGTCTGCAACATCATTATAATTTTTTTTTTATTTGTCATAAATTATCACAGTCAGTCATCATGCTGTCATCAGAGGTTCTTTATTGTTCTAAAGAATCTTTATCACTTTTGGTCCGTTTGTCTGCGTGAAGCATTTTTACCTATAATTAACTCAATGAAAGTCTATCGAATACATATAGGATAATGAAAATTGACATAATGTTGGTTTTTTATTGTTTTCATTTTATTTCTTTTCGGCTACCAGCTTTGGTTTTGTTTTGCTACGGCTGTTGTTGTGTGGCTACTGTTGTTGTCTGACTCAGAATTCATCATTTTTTGTTTTGTGGGGTTAAGCCCAAACTGAGGATTTCTTATTTTCTGTGTGAGTATGAAAACGTATGTGGTCAGCTGCCCCTCATTCTTAGACCATTAGTCATTTGGAATGCTGGTTAAGTTTTGCAGTGGTTGAAATAAAATGTAGGTAACTTTTCTTTGAACTCTTTGTTTTCCTCATGAGTAAAAATCTCAGTCATTTCTCAAAGTTGCCAGAAAATACATTTTTAAATTTCGAACTTACTCATTCGTAGATGCCAATAGGGGAAGTAAAAATTCATCTAAACTGCAATTTCCGCCGCTCCCAGGGCATTGAGTATATGTGTCTCAGTCTTGGCGATCTTTGCCAACATCAGGTAAAAAAAAATGTAACACTGCGATCCTATAGGAAACGTTCACTGAAAGAAATTTGGCTCGTGGCCAGAAAACAACCATTATTTACCTGAAAGCTTGGAAATGTTGGACGTGAGCCCATATTGTATCATTGCTCTGTTGTCTGTCAAATGCGCGGAATAATAATAATCTAACTCCAATGTTTATGCTAGATGGAAATCTTGCGTGTCTCAAATTTCAGACCAGCAGATTTGCGGAAAAACAAAAATGGCCTCAGTGGTACGTTACAACTTACACCCCTTCAGCTTCACTGCTAAACTAATGGATATTTATAAGTGACAACAAAACCGACTTCGGAAGCAAACTCAACACATACTCCACACGGTTCCGTCGGTTTAGCTCATCGGCAGACACCACCGCGACCCCCATTTTACAAGTCAGAGAAAATGCATTGAAACAAAGTTTACGTGAATACGTGAGAAAGCAAAGCAGTTCTGGGTGACTCATCAGCCAGGGCTTCTCCCATAGACAGGTATGCACCTGACACACCAACTATCGAAGCAGATTGTTCATTTCATTGAAGATAATTCGACTTTGACTAAGGGGAAGGAAACTCGAACCTTTAGTCAAGCCACCCCCCCCCCCCTCCACGTAAACATTCTTTAGTCGTTTTGAGTGAAAAAATTCTTAACATTGTCACACAGTGACGGCGCCAGGATGTCAGACTTGGGGGGGGCAAAGTGAGGGCAGAGGAAAATGTTGGGGGGCAAATATTTTCTCGAGCAGCGCGAAACCGAGCGCGAAGCGCGAGGCCTTGCGGGTGGGGTCCAGGGGCCCGCCTTAGGGCCCCGGGTGGGGTCCAGGGGCAAAGCCCCGGTGGGGGTCCAGGGGACGAAGCCCCCTGATGCTCTGAAGTTTTAGCATATCTCTGGGTGGAAAATTAAGCTCTAAGAGGGGTATATTATTTATTTTTATATTATTTATTTTTTCTGTTGACCGTACTCCAAGGTTCCCAACTTTTTTCTTTGGGAGTACCATTTCACATTTACGCGGTACCACCGAGTACACACACATACACACGCACACAAAGACTACATACACTTCCATTCTATTCCTATATTTAGGAAAACAACGACATTTCTATATTTAGGAAAACAACCACCTACCCGACCTTCCCTTATGCTGGACGGTAAACATTCCAGAGAAAATTTGTCTGACCAGGCTGGCCTACTGTTGAAGTGGCTACCGGCATGATATTAAAACTGGCAGCCTGTGTAACATAAATTAGGCATTAATCAATCATGGTTCCCGGGAAGCTGTTCTTATTTAGTCCAATGCCAATACATAGTTTTGTGATTAATTTTGGATGAGTACAAGATCTGATTGGGAAGGGTGAGAGCAACTGGGGGGGGGTAACTGGGGGGCAAGGAAAAAATCTGGAGGGGCAAATACCCCCTCATGCCCCCCCCCGTAGGGCCGCCACTGTTGTCACATATCCCCCGTGGGCATGTTCCCATGTTTCTATGTCGTCCACCCACCTCCCCCCCCCCCCCCATCAATATGACCGAACAACGTGCCTGAGAAGGCACTACCCTTTCTCTTTAATGATTCGAACATGCAATGTTTTGTTAATCTGTAATAACAGATTAATGATCTGTAATACAGGTCAGTAATCTGTAAATACACATTATTAATCTGTAATTACAGATTAATAATCTACAAATACAGATTAACAATCTGTTATTAAGATTAATAATCTGTTATTACAGATTATTAATCTGTTATTACAGATTAAAAATATTTACATAGATGGCACTTATAGGCTTTCGTAGATTCACTTTCAGAATAATATCAGTGTTGGAAACTTGAGAACTTCATTACTTGCACTGGGATATCCAGAATATTGTGAAATGAAAGCCCCTATACCGAGGGTAGCCCACAAGTATTTTCCTTTCAGCTTATCGCTACGAAAAGACTATAACTTCGGGGCGGAAGCCACATAGGTGTGGCAGACACTTGCAGGCGCTACACAGGCTAGGGCACCTATGAATCGCGGTCCTGGGAAGGGTTTAAGAGGAGGAACCACCTCCGTAGTTTTTGGGAAATTTTATTTTCTCTCAGTACACTCGCTCTTTCTATCCTTTTAGTACTTTTCCTCCGTCATCTGTTAAATGTTTCTTACGTTTCAGTAAAGATGGCGCATGTGTGTTCCTCCCAACCCTCCACCCCGAACCGCCCCCCCCCCCCCCCCACACACACACACACACACTCCCTTCTGGGATTCGCCTCTGACTTGTGTTTGAAATTAGAAATCACTTTCCTTTTTTTTTTTCTTCTCTTTTTTAATTTTCGACATGAAACAGCAAAAAAGGAGTATGACGGCAAGACTCATGATGCGATGACCATCCTTTTATATAACTCATCGGGTGGACATTTTTAGTGAGAAATGCACCCTTGACGTCACCGTCTCTTTGTGCTTTACAACAAAAGAAAAAAGAAACACACAATAGATAAGCATAACGGTTAGTCATGTAGTTTGAAATAAATTAAGAAGTGCATCAGTCATCTTTTCTTTTTTTTTTAGTCAAGTCATCCAAAATCTGCCTTCGAGGTACCTGGCACTGGAGATGTGCCAGGCTTTTTGTGACGTAATTAGTGAACGGCTCGAACAGCACAAAAAAAAAAATATGTTGACTAAGTACAAAAAAAATATGTTGACTAAGTACAAAAAAAAATATGTTGACTAAGCTTGACTGAAGCATCATCGCGATGAGACTGATCGTACCAGTGTTCGTTTTTGTGTTGATGTTATTGTCTCATTGATGTCCCTTCAACTGTATCAAAAATGAAAAAAAAAAAAAAAACCATTTAAGACCGAATCCTTTGTCTGTGATTGCAATTGTCACGTAGCAAAAGAAAAAGATCCCAAATACTTTTTGTAAAGTTTCATAAGATTTTGACATACAGTAGTTGGGAACTGTCTGTGTGTTCCATTTAGAACACAGTCAAGTCTGAATTCCTGAAAGGACTTGATAAAGCACCACGTGGAAACTGTACAGATATGCTATATGATTTTGCTACCCAGGAAAAATCTAGTAATTTGAAAAGAATTCACATTCCTGAAAAATATGATAACCACCGAAAGTTATGATCAGGTTCTGTTCAAGCCAAGTAAATTGCTAATGTCCCATTTTGTCCCAACCCCCCCCCCCCCCCAAAAAAAAAAAGCTTCAAAAATCGGACAGGAGGATATAAATAAACTTTGACACCGATGTAACAATCGCGAAGAGAATCACACAAACCTTCGACATCCATCCATCGGCTTGAATATCAAATATGATGATACCTAACATCCGAGGATCCGCCATAATTGAATAATGGGTGGCCAATCAGCGGTTAGATTCTATCTTGGCCGACGAAGGCCACAAAATGAGAGATTTGTACTGAACATGACCATGTTAGCTTTTATGAACATTTTTACTTCTCAACTTAAAGGTTTGGCTTACTCGGCCTACCTCAAAAGTGTGGCTTACTTCTCTCAATTTTGACCTTTTATCTCAAACGTTTGAAACATTATTTGAACAGAATATGTATGGACTTACTTTCCCAAAATTTTCGACCCAGCTCGCAATACGTGGGCTATACCGGCGTATTAAAAGATCTGCACGTTAGAATAATTTCCTGTAATTCAAAGACGATGGATGGATTAGGCCAAAGATGAGCCTGGCAGGGAAGAAGTGGCAACGGCAACGCCATTATACATAATATATCTAAATTTTGAGGGGATAAGCCAACAAGTTGGAATAATTTCTGTCAATTTTTCTTGGCTCTTTCGACCAGCGTTAGATTCACATTCAGTAGTTCGGGTGTTTGATAGTGGAATGACAGTTTGTTGTAGAAGGAATAACATTTTCTGATAATTCTGGTATTTGTTCATCGGTTGTCTTTTTTCTTTGAAATTAAAAAATTTAAGGAAACTTAAAAATATCTGGTCCGTATAGTGGTGAGGAGGAAGCGGCCACCAAACCTCCTCCAGCGGTAAAAATTTTTCACCCCTAGATCTTTTGGGGGTGAAAATATTCATAATGTAATGTCACATGTGTCGGTGTGGAATCCACCGCTATTTCTATTTCCACCCCCTAGAAATTTGACCTGACAATGACCCGATAAGAACGCTTTATTTCGAAATAACAACATAGTTGATTTTTAAATATTATAAGGGTTTCAACAGACTCAGGTTAATGCATTGTGGGGAAAGAGGAAGGTTTTTGAGAGATTTGTGACAAATGAATATAATTGTAAAATAAATCCACCCCACTAGTGTTAACATCCCCGGTAGTCTACTTGGGTCGTGATAGTATTGGAAGAATATTGATTGAGGGTCATTCTGTTAGCCCGGCAATCACGTGATAGGTGGGCAATAACGCTTGCAGATGTTAGCTGGTGTCCATGATAGGCACAGCATAGCAAAAGATCCTCATGCATGGAAACGTGCCCACGAACGAACTACAGGGATTGCTTTGAAGAGGGTGTTTTTCAGATATCACAACCATAAGATTATTTCGAATATAGCGGTAGAAGAGTCCAATTAACTTTGCCGCTAATGTAACAGTCCTCAGAATCATTGAACGAAATTATGTGTATGCTAACCATCTTGAGGTCGGAGGGGGGGGGGGTGAGAATATGGCCTCAATAAACGCTGACTAAGTTAAATGACGATAGGCCTACACTGTTCTTAATTTTAGAATCAGTGTTTGTGTGTGTTCATCGATCAAAGTTTTGTCACTGACTTCATATTTTACTATCAACATTACTATTAAAAGCAATAATATTATCATCCTCATTATCATTATTATTAGTGAAAGTGATAGCAGTATAATTGTTCTTACTACTTCTATCAATATCACTGTTGTTTCTATTACTGTTTTATATTCTTACATGATATGACTGATGTTAATCATGCGGTAGATAGTTTTGCGTTGCCTAACATCACATTATATAGCAAACAACTATGTATAGGCCAGTGCTACCGGCATCTTCAACTCATTGGAAATCTGGCACAAGTCACTATGATAAGCTTTGCTTTCGTGTCTGTCCTAGCATTGCTTTGCCAACTTTAAGGGGGGGGGGGGGTACAGTTAACTATAAACTTATAAAAAAACCAAGTGCATGGGTTTAGCCTCCGCAACCCAGCTATCACCCTACTGCCCGGTTAATTCAGATTTTTATACGCATTTGTGGGGCGTAATGGATATCTCGTTTGGGTACCTCGCTGAAAAGTTCATCAACTAGGGTCCAGTATTCGGCCAGACTATAGTCTGCTAATTTTGTGGTTATAATTCTTCCTAGTACCTTCATTGTATAAGTACCTTTGGCTTTACGGAATATTGTCAGCACTTAAAAGAATTGTTGTCTTGTGTCAATTGCACAAACTCTGAAGATCAATATTTGCGTTGCTAGGGTTCTTTTCGTTTCCTGTCCTGGAAACTTCCTTGGATTGTTTTTTTTTTTTTTTTTTCTGTACATCCGAGAGATAACTTAGCTGACTGTATCGACGTGCCGTACGCTTACAGTCTCTTGCTAGATCTGAGGCAGGCGTCACCCACAACATGCTTCAAGTTCCTGCTTTAGTTTGTGTCCCTGTATTCTCCCCAGAGCCATCTGTTCCGTCTGAATCCCGATTTAGTTCCTTTAAGTTTGAGTTCGGCGGGGTCTAAAAGTTAAAGTTTTTTTTTTTTTTTAGTCTGTGCTAGTGATTACAGTCGTCACCCTGTTATTCTATATTCAATTCCCTCCAATCAAGCGCAGAGTGTTGGAAAAGCACAAAAAGTCCTCCAAGAAGTTCTCAACAGTTTTCAGTGACTTTCACGTGAATGGTTAGGATTCTCAGACAGTTAAAAAGTATAGAGCTTTAACTCTACAAATAAAATTTCACTTTAGAGATCGAAATGACCTGAAAGACGTGCTCAAACATTGAGATAGAAAGGTAAAAGGCTGACATTTTTAAAGGATTTCACTTCGAGCCGGTCCATTAGCCACACAGGGGCATGATGTGTTTCTAGCGCGGTGATGGAGCATTACGACTTGAAGACTAGAAAGGTATTTCTCGTTTACTTATTGCACACATTTAAAAACGGGCAAACATTTACACCCACTTTATTGATGAATAGCCTCACTTATTAAACAGTAATTATGGAGTGCACCATAGAGACATGCTCAACATAGAAGTAAACTGCCATGGCCTGAAAGACTAGAAAAAGAAATTCCTGCAGTTTTAGCGAGGGTCTGTTTTTTTTTCTGGCACAATTGACACCCCAACCGATAAATTTTCCCCTCTCCCTCCCACTCCCTATAAGAACAGTTTGGTCAACATGGTGACAAGCGTATGAAACATATCATGAGCGCACCTGCCGGGTATTCATTAGGTGGCATTGCACAACTACAGACTCGAATGTTGTCAAGTGCCTATTTACTTCCTTTATGTACACCACATGCCCGTAGCTATGAGTCACATAACTGGGGGGGAGATGAAAATCGAAGCAGGGTGTCGGGTCCATCGATTCATGTCACATAATGTCGGTATTTTTTTTTTCGCTTCAAAAAACTTTTGGGACGAAACCTATTTTGGGGGCTAAGTCCCTTATCTCTTCCTCCTTAACGACGGGCCAGGTAAATATGTAGGCTGAGAATGGAGGTTCTTCTGTCAGTTCCATCAATGACCTGCACTTTGCGGTATGTGTAGTGTTTAATCTGCAAGCATACCGCAGTCTACAATACCATTGCTACCATCCCAGCAGAAATCTCACATTGCACCCCATCGATCCTTTGTTAATACAGTACTTTACTTCGACACTTAATGAGAGAAGGAAAAAAAAGTTCTTTTGCAGCCTTTCCCACACTTTACCATAGCTCCACGCTTTAACCAATGAATGAGAGAGAAGGGTTGTTTGATCTGCCTATACTTTACAATAACGCGGGTACATACATTAACAGCTTCTTTTTCCAAACTTTTTCCACACCAGTCACGCTTCAACGGTTAGGTTGCAAAAGTGTTCCTATACAGAGACTGAATTGTGGCCTAATCGTACGATGGCAGGCTAAATTACTTACAGTCCAGTCGTTGCATTTGAAAGTACCACAAATATCGAATCTGTATTGTGGTTGCTTGTTCAAACACGCTGGGTAGGCTTATTCTTCTAGATTTTAGAATATAACAACCGGATATACCCCCCCCCCCCCCCCATCCCTTTTTTTTTACTCGCCTGCGTTTTATCTATTTGTAGAGCTAATAATAGCATCGTGTCGTTCAAATTTGCCAAAGCCGACATGTCGACTGCACTTGAATAAGCTTACCAAACCCATTCAGTCCCCGACTAATTAGGTTTTGCCCAACTATTCTGTCGTTCATTTGAAGTCCTGTAAAATCTAGAAGCCATCAGACCACACTCCGCTACAAATACCCTAACAGTAGCTAGTGGCCGTTAGGCCCCTATCATGCAAGAACCATAACCAGTAGCTGGTTACCGTTGAGCCCTATATTTCGCAACCGTTATTGAGCATTAGCTTGTGACCATAAGGCACTGTGCTACACGCACCCTACAGACCAGTAGCTGGGCGCCATTAAGCAAAGTGCTGCAAGTAACTAACCCAAAACGCTAGTAGCTCGTGAACATTAGCCTGCACTTCCGACAGCCTAACAGTATCTAATGGCCACATTACGCACTGTGCTACAAACACTTAACAGTAGATAGTGTTCATAGGACACTCTGCTAACAGACCCTGAGCTATAGGCTTTTAGGCACTACACCACAAGTTCCCTATCACAAAATGGTAGCTATTTGGTGGCCATCATAGGCACTAGAATACAAGTAGCCTAGAGCACCTTACTAAGTGGTTGTCCCACAATCCGTGACACAACGAACTGTAAGTATAGACAGGCCTATTATTACTCTTTTTTCTTTCTTTTTTTTGCTTTTGAGATATATTTTGCAGTTCATTTGAAATCTACTCTGTACAGTGTATACGTCATGGCTGCTCATTTGACCAGCATTCACGGTATTTGTCTTGAAATGTTAAATTTGTATAGAGTGTAACGTAAGAACATCACCCAGCTGAACAAGGGAAGGGGGGGGGGGGAGTGGACGATTCGTGGATGAAGATCAAATGGAAACGTAAACCATTCAGGGTGCACATTACGTAATTAGAGGGCAAAGTCATTAAAGGGGGTATTTTAAAATGACATTCAAGTCGCAATATTTCTTTGTCAAAGATGAACTTACCACGTACTGTAAAATATAGAGGGTGTCGTGTTTACTCAATCCGAAAACTTGGTTTAAATGACTTAGATGTCTTTTTTAACGACTTCATTCATTTGTATTGTTTTCGTGTTATTGTTTCCTACTTTGAGTCTGTCAAGTTCATTTGTTGTAAATGTTTCACGTTTATAATGATCTCATGAACAAAATAAAAAGAAATGTATGTTCTGTTGTCTTTTATTTTTTTCATAAAACTTATTCTGCTCCAAACGTATTATGTCAAATTGTAAAATAACTAACATTGATGTCATATTCAGCTTCAAATATTCTTGTTAAGACAATATTTTTAAATTCCCCTAATAAATAAAAGATTAGTAAATAAAGAAACTAACACCGATAGGATTTTAAGTTAATAATGAGTTAATGAATTAATAATGAGTGTTACGAAAAACAAAGGGTAACATAATTCATATCAGTGGGTCCCTCCCTTGATGTCACAAATATCTGCATAGGTCTGCATTGTCAATGCTTATTCATGATGCATTTGTGAAACACTTTCCTTTGCAAAATATCAATATTTGATGGAATCGTTGTGGAATTGTGGCTTCCCAACATGTAATGATTAATACAGCCAAAACTGCAGGTGTCATTCTTCTATGACGTCACAGGACTTCATGTCTTCATGTTTACCGTCAAACAGTTGCCAAAGGCTAATTAAAATACCATAAAGAAATGTAATACAACATACACTGATGAGAGCTTGCAATGGCAAGGCAAAACATGAGCGGCAGCGCTCCTGCTTGAAGCGAATTCACTGTATGTAAAGTGACAATATTTAATCATGTAGCGAACATTTTCCTTGCATTTTTTACAATTTCTTAGCCACCTTGTATTTGTGTTGTTGTTGTTTTGTTGTGGGTGGGTGGAATTAAATGTGTGTCACAGAGTTCTACATCACATTCCGGGAGCATCTCGAAGGTTAAAACGTAGGATTGATGATAACATCGCCGGTGTCATGGCGGACGATGTCTGGGCCTCTACACCGCCTTTTATAAGTCTATATGCAAGACTTAAAGCTTCCTTGGGGTCCATGGGTAGACTGCATAATCCATTTCACACTTACAAGAGATGGACAAGGGATGCATGCCGAAAGCCATTCCATCCAGGAAAGAAAGTGTTCCCCTGGAGAAAGGTAATTCCTTCTTTTATATTTTTCCTCATCTTAAAGAAAATAACCCTTGATTTCCTTCACTAAAGATCTGTCTGGGCTTCTATACAAAATGCATGGGTGGTAATCCACGGTTATAATGGGGTGTGCTTAAGCGTGTCAATGAACCGATCGCCTCCTCCGACTAGTGAAGAGAAAGGTGGCCATTCGGCTCTCTCTCGACAAAGTCCGGCCGTCTGCGGAGCCATTGAACAGTCCTGAACCTGACCAAATAGTAGCCATGCCCTTGGCTCAGAGATGTTTAACCTCGAACTTAAAGCGCCACTGCATCTAAGCCCATCGTTGTCCACGCACCGGATTTATTTATACAAGTAAATAATTGTTCAACAGAAGGCGTGAATTTTGGTCGCAAATTGTGGTCAACCTTGTTTTTCTTTTCTTTAAAGAGCAAAGCACTGGAGTAAAATATTTTTAGTTTTTTTTTTTCGGTCTGGTAACTAAGGCAGACACAGAAAAGGACAGAGGGAGGTATACGTACGTGATGCATCAAAGTACAGTCTCTGCGTTTTTTGAGATTTCCACACAGCTCCGAGGTGTATACGTGATTTCTATCTTGGATTACCCAATACTTCAAACTGCTGGATAATGATTCTAAACTGTTTTGTAGTTTGTGACGTTTCTTTGGGAATTATAGACTGTTGTATTAACATTACACACTTTCTGTAAACCACGACATGATGTTCTAGTTTGCTTTACAACATAGCTCATCCATGAGTACTTGGAAACCTTGTTCACAACGTGATCCCTTCTTAACGGTTTGTCTCCATCAAATGTAGCCAGGAGTGATCGGTTATATCCTCGCATGCAAAGAGGTAAGAAGTAATTACTTTAAGCTCCGATAAATTTCACTCGGGACAAAAGCGTTAAAGTTAAGACAAAACACTGTAGCCTAGTCGCCGTAATTATTTTTATGGATGTGTGTGTGTGGGGGGGGGGGGGAGTAACCTTCCCAACAGGCGTTGGAATGTGCGGCCGTTTAACGTAGCCTTCAAACCGGCATTACAAATGCAGTCAGAGCTGATGCATGAGTAATACATATCATTGCTGAGGGGTGGGGGCACGCTTTCTTGGGTCAGTTAATAGCGCAAGATATTCTAAGTACGTAGACTTTTATATCATAACTCTAATTGTCGCCTTTCTGTCCTGCCCCCCACTCAACATCTGCACACAACAACTACACTCATCACCCAAACATACCCTGTAGACTTATTTTATACACTAGCTCTGCTTCAAACCTAGTCTACCCTGTCCCCCAAGTTCAACTGCATACTAATGATCACTAGACAGGGTTTTGTTTATACACTTACTTAAAGATCAAAACAAAAATCCCGGAAAACAACCTCTTCCAAAATATTTCTTCACATATGTAGAATTCATAAACATGTAGAAAAATTGAAGTTTACCATCCTTTTTTTTAGTTAGCACAATGTAGCATTGAACTTCTCAACTTTAAGGCCTATTGATCATAACCTTCGTAGTATGGTACGAACATCTAAATTCCTGATGTGATACGAAATTCATAAACATACCTAATTTGCTTTTTGACAACATGAAAAGATCACTTGCTGTCGGTTACACAGACATGGCTGTCATGAAGATATAGGTTTACACATCAGGGGTGGCCAATCTGCTCTGATTGCATGGACAATAATAGAATTAATAAACAAAAGGGAAAATGTAATAAAGATATTACAGATAAGATATCTAGATAACTAACACTTTAATGTCAAAAACTTCTACCTATATTAGACCGATATTTTTTACACCTTTTGGATGTCACCTTGCCATAGATACAGTATGTATTTTTTCTTACAATTTTATGTCTTATTCACAATTTTATTGTCTTACTCGTTTTCATTATTCGTTGTGGCAACATTGTTACTTTTTCAGAACAGATAGTACAAATACTGTAGAGGGGTAAAAGAGGGCGGGCTTGCTTGACATTCAAAGGCGGCAATTTGGCCCCTTGATACAAATAGGTTTGACACCTCTGGTGTACATCGACCCATAACACGTTGCTATGATCTACGTATGGATACATCCACCGGATGTGTCGAGATCACCTTTCGTTCAGGAGCATCCGATTTTTTAATTTCCTTCTGCTTTATAAGTTTTCACATTTGCTTCTCGAGAAACGTATATCATACCTGACTCACGTCACGAGGGTTAGGTTAGGGTCAGAGAAATAAGGAAAGGTCAAGGTTACATGTCTCGAGAGTTATTAAAATACATCATATCATGTTGCAGGTTGGGCGGCAGGCTATAAATCTATTTGAATATGTAGTCATGTGTTTCATATGACGGGAACGCTTCGTGTGAGGTTTTTTTTAAGTCTTTCGATTTACACAATTTACACTTAATTTGGGATAGGATCGACTTATTTCGTTGACTTGGATGAAGACAAGGGATTAGGGAGATTAACATTCAGAAACTGTCTCTTTCGTTTGACAATTGGATATTCGATTATTGATTTTTTTTGTCAAAGCTTCAACATCGACTATGCTTCGATTACTTTAAGTTACGATCGGATTTACCATAGATTTGGTGGTATGGATGGAAGCACATGCATCTCATCCTACAATATAACCCTCTCTTGCCGCGGAAGTCTTGTCAGACCATCTCGAAATTTACCCACGATGCAATTCTTTCTTTTAAAAACAGAAGAAGAAATGTGTCGTCTCATTTATATGTAGTGCTGACGGTCGCCATATTTCCTGCAAGTCGATTAACAGTCCAACTGCCAACAGCTTTGGCATGATAGGGTAACAGCTGAAGTAGAAAAATCGCAACACGCGTAGGTGTTAAGGGCAATTAATCGAACTGCCAAAGTGTAATCGCAATTACTGGAAGGGGGGGGGGGGTAGATCCTGCAGATCTATCATCTACTTTTTATGCAGTAAGAACTTTCAATGGTGGATGACCAAAAGTAACTTTGCAGTGAACACAGCCGAAGCCAGTAGACATGGCCTATCCTGTGCACGTTCAAATTACGCAGGGTAAGGAGTGGTGTGGCGGTGAAATGCATTGCTTGCAAATAGGAAATTGACACAAAACATTCTTTTTCAGTTCTGGAATAAGAATGAAATTACACACACTTTCATGAGTCCATGGAATGAGTGTCATGGATACCTAAGACCATAGCTTGCATGGAAAAGAATGACATCCGTGGTAAATTCAGTTGCGTAGACGATGCCTTATTTAAAGTTGGTGAGTGAGTGGATATGCGCGCATTTGTATTACTTGCAGTAACCAGGTAACCTTTATAACCGTCAACTGCTGACTTGTAAGGCCGTTTTGCGTCGTGGTGTATAAGGTTAATATTTTATCGCCAGTATGTACACAGACACTGTGAATTCAACGCTTGTATGTACCATGCGTGAATCGAGAGACCGTCTTTTGTGGTTTTGATTGTATGAATGAACTCCAGCCCTCTTGAATCAGAGCCTTGGTGTAATAATCAACCATTCATTAGTTTATCCTCAATCAACAGTTGTTCTCCGAATATGGCCCTTTGAAATTAAAATAAAAACAAAACTCTCGCAATTTCCAGTTGTTCCTTTCATACACAATGACATATTGAGTTCGAAGAACAAAAGACTGCCCTTAGGCAAACCGGAGAGAGAAAATTGGGAAAGAATTAATCTGATTTTTGTCTTTCATAAGGTAGGGGGAGTGAAGTACCCGCCATTGTCTGTAAGACAATTGAGAAACAGTGCACATATGTATGCAGTTATGGTTGAGTAAGACCCAGGTCTGGCACTGTCCCTGTCGAAAGTAGCAGGGTAACCGTATTTGCATGGTGCAGCCACCATAGCTTTCAACAGAATTCGTGTAAGCTGTTCCGGAAGACAGAGGGGCATCCGAAAGAGGCTACCAGGCAGCGCCTGTGGGGGACCGGCTACAGGCAGCGTGAACATGTCACAAGCAGACGACATTCGTAACAACCGGTAGGGCCTGATTTAGTCACGTGACGTTTGCATGAGTGAGACCATAGAGCAATTTGTGTGAAGGCTATTGTTGCTGGCAGCCAAAGTTTAGGACTTTACCTGGATAATTCCGTAAAAACGTCCTGAGCGCCGTATTGAGTGAATATCTTTCTCAAGGTAAGTCATATCAAACCTTTCGTCACTTAGAAATAATCGTAGAAAAAAAAAGCAGACAAAAGTAGATCACTCATTAATAATTATACAATCAATCACGTGTCTGCGAACTTGAACATTAAATTTCAAGTAAAAAACCGTCTGACTGGCTTCTCGCACTTTCAGCTATTGGTGGCTGAGCTGCAGCAAACAACATATACAACCCCCGTATCAAACTGTCTCTCATATCTGTTACATAACTTCAGCAAAATGAGAAGTTCTCATTTAGAATAGCTCAGGATAGTCGAGAGCAGGGCTTTTGTGGAGTGTTCCCAGTCCGCATAAACTCTAACCTAGTTTTGAACGTCCGGTTACACCAACATGGATCATAATTCTAATTTTGTGCGCTTTCATGTATTTTTGTTTTCTGTTACTGTTAACTTGTCGGACTTTCACTGTTTTATATGATATTTCACTACCAATCTTCGAAAAGGGTTGTGTCATTAAACATGCGTTTTTCTTTCCCGTTTTAATTTGCTCTTTGTAAGCTTCTACAAGTGTAAAGCTCTCACGAAATCACACTCACGACTCTAGAAATCTTTCGTCATAGTTTACAGTCAGCCCACTGTGGACGAAACAATGTAAACCCTACAACTAGCCGAAAGTGAAAGATTTTCCTATTCGGGTATCACTCCTTCTCCCCCCCCCCCCGACCCCACCCCCGTGCATCCTTTGAAACTGCTCCCCTTATATATTTCTACGTAGCACACATAGGCTGTTCCTATTTGTGTCTACGTGTTATTACTGTGTAGTTATAACCTTACTTGAGTTTTCGTTTTGGTTTTCACCTCGCAAACATTCGATGATCCCCCACAACTCATCAACTATTGTTTCCTTCGTTTACATTTGCTGAACTTGTAATAGGTCTACACTAAGACACAATCTAATAAAGTTCCAAACACATGACCTTGATAAATGACCAGTGGACACTATCGCCGTATGCATGTCAGCACTACGAGTACGTACGTGTAAGATGTGGATTGATCTATAAGGGATATACCCCCTCCTACAAACCCTGACCTCCTCATACACACACGCACCCCTCCCCCCCCCCCCCTTCTTAAGAAAAGACACAAATAAGTCATTTCTTGCCATTTTCAATGATTTACTTGACCTTCGTTCTTGTTGTAAAATTATTTCGAGATTTAGCCCTATTAGTTCAACAAAAGTAGAAGCAAAGGAATAAATAAGAACGGCAAGGATAAAACTAAAAGAATTTCTTTAATCTAGGCCACGACGAACTGCTATAAATTCCCACGTTTTCTGGACCATTTTACCTGTTTTACA
Source organism: Stichopus chloronotus (assembly GCA_021234535.1). Taxonomy (NCBI): domain Eukaryota; kingdom Metazoa; phylum Echinodermata; class Holothuroidea; order Aspidochirotida; family Stichopodidae; genus Stichopus; species Stichopus chloronotus. Next base: position 28,446,940 of record CM037837.1, on the reverse strand, counting down.
AAATATTAGTACCCAATCTGACAATTACATGTGGGAACAATGTCTCTTTCAACGCATTCCTGTTGTTTTCTATTAATCCATTGTTATCTATGTCCTTTGTCCACCAGCAGGGTTCTTTTGTTGCATTTACAGGGGTATTATGCATCCTTGTGGGAGTTGCTCAAATTGACAAAGAATACTTAACTGCCCACACATTTACAGTTTTAAATTTGTCCTACAATTCACACAAAAATGTTTAGATTTTTTTAATTGGTTAAATTAAGATCTTTTCAGTGTCACACCGTTACAACCAAGCTGACCATCAAAGAGAACTGCAGAAGGAAAGGACCTGTCATAGCCTGTAAAGATTATTGCTTTACAAACCAGCCGAGAAAGGCACGCTCGTTGTATTAATTAATATCTAAAATGACCGTCAGCGGTGTTAAATAGGGCTTGAACAGATTGTCAGGCCAGTGAACTGACTGGCGTGAGTTAATTAAGTTAGGGAGTCATCATATACTTATTGGCAACTATGCAAGTGGTAACTATAACTACGTGTATATATAACTATAACTATATACATATAACTAGAACATATAGTAACTACAACTAAAACATATATATAGTTGTATATATACTTATATAGTTAGTTATATAGTTACACATGTACGTATAGGACGTTTTCTACATGGTTGTTACACTGTGTTTCACGCACGTGCGTTCACGGCGATCATCAGACAACTCACTACAATCATCTTTTCTTCTTCGTACGATAGCTGGACTTAACTCTGTGCCTGCATGTTGATATCAGTTCAGTGGGTTTATTGACTGGGTGTTTGGAGATTAAGATTTGGAGCTAACACAGTGTAACAACCATGTAGAAAACGTCCTATACGTACATGTGTATCATAGCTCTACCGAATGTATTCAGCACTCTACTTTGGACAGTGATACTTTCTATATGTAGTTATATAGTTGTATAGTTATAGTTATATAGTTGTGTATATAGTTTTATGTGTAGTTATGTATAGAACATAATAAAATAGTATGAGGAATTCGTCGCTATACTTTCCCCAGTTTATATATTGGTTCATTGCTTTTGTCGTGAGAATGCGTTGCACTTGCCCAGTTAGGCCTAGAAAGTGTGTCTACGACTCGATTTGTGAATACTCATTTCAATGTTTTCCTTTTTAAACTTCGAGGACTCAGTGTAAATTGAACCAGTGTTATATCGTTTCTATTCCATTTTCCCCCAGTTGCAGTGTGATATAATTGTGAAACTTTCCTGGTTACATAATCGACCAGTAATGGTTGTTAAATGACGTCAAATTCTTGTAAATTAGGCTCCAATGTTCCCTCTATGAATCAACATCATCAAGTAAAAAAACTTTGGAGAGAATAAATTATTTTGAGTTTCTGTACGTGTGTGCTTGAACAAACTTAACAACAGAAATATTTTAGTTGAAGTTGAAATCAGTTGTTCTGTGAGAGAAAAAAAATACAATTTAGCATGCTAAACGAGAACGTAGCAGACTTTGAGAGGCTTGAGGGTTCTCTCGAAATATTGTAGTCTTCCAAAATGATTGTAGAGTCACTCCTGAGTAGTCACCTTCACTGGTTCTTCTCTAATTACTCTATGTTTATTTCTCTTTTGTGAGAAAAATTGACAAACGTTGACATCAATTTTCTTTCGAAAGCCTTCTCGCTTGCTGCTATCTAAAAGGTAAGTGCTTTTACCCACCGTGGCCTTCTACACATCTTTCATTTATTTTTTTTTTCTCGACATTTGAGACCAGCTCTTTCCAGTGTATGAGATAGAGACTACGACGAACGTGGGGGTGGGGGGGGGGTGGAATGAACGTGGAGGTGGAGTCAGGGGTGACGGTACAATCGTTTTGCAGCAACGGAAACATCTTTGAGACCCAAAATTGTGGTCAATTCTCAGCAAGCAAAAGCCTGGATCTCAGTACCAAAGACATGTTCAGTTGCATGCATGAGTCGAGCGTGCTTCAGGAGCAGATACATGGGGTGATGAGGGAGACTAGTCCCCACCAGCCCCCTCCTCTTCCACCAATATGGCACCCATTTTTAAAGGACAATTTTTAAGTATCATGAGGTTAAATCAAATTTAAAAAGGAAGAAAAAAGGGCTATATCTATAAACTACCAAATTTCTGGATATGTATGATAGAAATGCCCAGATGAGAAAAAAAAAGAAGAAATGTTGTCCGATTTCTTGGGAAAAATCCGATTTGTCCCTATTTGTGCTACTGTGTCAAGCCCTGAAATATGGAAAAATGTTTGTTAATTATTGCGCCATTCCGCATCTGAGCGGTGGAGTGGACACTCAACCCCCCCCCCCTTACGACCTGGACCTCCACCAAGAGTCCAGGACACATTTTAAAAGTCCCCCCCCCCCCACACACACACACACACACACTCACAAATGTCTGGATTCGAGGCTGTTTAGACCGACCTGTGTCTGGAAACTACCGCCTGTAAACAAAGGAACACGACGGATTACAAATAAAAAAAAAAAAATTGACGTAAGGTGCAAGAGTTCAAGGGGTGATTGAGGCCAACACTGCCATATTTTGTGTCTACCAGTGCTTCCTCTTTCACACCACAACCATCTCAACAACCTATTTTTAACCGTTCTTTTGCTTTTGGCACTGCAATTTTTTCCCAAACATTGACCTTCATGGAAAACCAATTACGTCATTACCAGGGAATATTTTCTTTTTTCATCCTTCAATCTTATCTATTGTTCATCGATTACAAAGTAACTATCATTATTTGCACTACCAGAATATTGTTCCGATAGTCCAGTTCACAGGACTCGATAGTTCAATGGATTGCTTTGCACATATCCTGCTATTGTTGGACCTCGGCTGTTCTCCTGTTTAACTTGCAGTTAAGTTCTGATTCTAGACGAGGAGGAATATTATAATAATAAACGCTGTCAAAGAAAAAATTAACAGAAATTAATTTCCGGTTCTATTTTGGTTATGGTACTATTTGGATAAAAAGGTTACGGGTTACACCTAGTCAGATTACTTTCAATGTAAAAAAAAGCATACTTTCAAGAACTTGTTGGTACATGATACCCAAAGAATTGCAATTGCCAGAAGGTATACCGATGATTTTGACATCTGGCTTGGCGGGCCTCAGAGTTATAGCTCCGTACACAGCCCATGACCGAAATGTTTCCCATGAATTTGCATGAATAGCATGTCAGAGATTTCTTAGGGTAAAATGTTTACATGGTGGTGCAAGGAGAAAATTGGGCAAGCTAAATTGTTGTGTTTTACCCCACTAGTCACCACCACCTATCATGTGATTGCTAATGGCCTGGAGGCCTGTCAGTGCATTTAAAGAGGCTCATTGAGTTGTTATGTGAATTCACTCAATTTTTCTAAACCGGTCAAGTTTCCTTCAAATACTAATGACAAATAGTCAAACTAAAAGGATCCCAAAGTTTTACATACGTTGGAACATTAATGAGTGAGTAACCAACGATTAAATTTGGTTTTTGAAACTTTGTGACCAGACATTTTCACATTAGTTCATTCACATGCACACAATCAGAGCAAGTAACGGTCAAAAATTCGAAAAAATTGACAGTTTTCGTATAACTATTGGATGTGAAACTTGATTAATTTTGCTAATTGTGAGTATTGTCGTGTGTTTGTATACTTTAAAATCACCGCAATCTTCACTGATATCAACTCAATGAGCCCCTTTAAGGTTCAGATCTTTAGCTGGAAGGGGTGAAATTATTGAAAGGCGCTGCCGCTGACTTGACGAGGCTGTAGGACCAAAACATCACTACGACATTTTCTAAAAAAAATCTAAATATCATCCAATCGTCCTTATTTTGATAACATCTGATCATTTGTACTTTAATTGATGCTCTTTAACATCCAAGTTCAAAAATAGCTGTGATAGCTGAAAACATGACGAAAAATAGATCTCCGTTTCTCAATTTAGGCACTTTCCTCAAAGGTTAACAAATTTCGCCCATAAACATTATCTTATGGTGGTTGTATGTGACCTGAAATACTACTGTATACCGGCATCAGATAATTCTCGGGAGTCCTTTCCAGTTTAACAATAAGCCAACATGCGTAAGCGTGACGTCATGAGCAACTTATTAAAACAACTAAGTGAAGCTATTACCGACTAATGTTTAGTGTGGACGGGATCACAAAAAAACATTCAAAATGGGGAATCCTGATAAAAGGGAAGTAATCTAGGGTCAGAAATAGATAAGGGTCAGAGCTTGCTGTACAAAAGTTACAACTGAGATTGTGTGAAAAGAGTAAACAGTAGCGTGTTTGTGAATATGGAAGGCCGTCTTGCTTTCGACGAGATAAAACTCATGTAACAGCGCCGTACGTCCCATCTGTTGTTTTATATTTTTTTTAATAACATCACGCTCAGCTTTTAAAGGAAAACCGTTACACAGTCTTCGAAACAGTCCTGATACTTCAAATACAGTTTTTTTTTTAAACAAGAAGACATTCTGCCGTAGTGCAAATGCAAGTCCAAGAAAATACGATGTTGTTTTTTCTATTAACATACCACTCGCAAGTCGCCATGTTATCGGGAAATTAATTCGTGACGTCACACATGCGCCTCCACAAGTCACGTACTATTGCAGGTGTACGTTATATGTCATACATTTCGAACATGGCGACACGCTGTACAAAAACGGGGAAAATCTGAAGTAATGTGTGGAAAGAAGTCACCACGAAAAAGAACAGATTAGGGTGGTGAATGTTTGTAAATAGATGTTTCTGAAGTGTAGGTTAAACCTGAAACACCCACTGCGGTTAATCTTTAAGCAGCAGCATGGCTGTTGTGTTTGAGTTGTGGATTAGATGAGATTATGTAAAATAAAACAACTTCAAAACCAGTGATAAAATCATTTCATTGTCAACCAAATCGTCTTTATAGTGATTTGAATTACGGCTAAAAGTTTTACTAAATGTGTTCACTTGCGTATAACAATCGATGGAATGTAGACAATATTTTAGAGTTTAGACACAAGCTTTGTGTTGAATGGTAAATTTAAGAAAAAAAGAAAAGAATTATTAATACTACGGTACAGTGTGAATTATGAGTTTGCACTTGGAAATAAATTCAAAATTGCAGTGTCGTCCCCCCCCCCCCTTACTTCCTGTACTCCCTCATTATTACAATATTTTCCGTGATCATTGCACGAGTGAAACAAATTTACTAAAATCGGCGAATGCAACACTATACTGAAATGCTATATGGCCTACTGTTTTATAAAGTTAACTCAAAAGACACCGTATTATTCATGAGTTACAGTTACACAACATTCAGAAAAGATGAAGAAAAGTACTCTGTTTCGAAAAGGGTGAAACGTAGCTCTTTCATAATTTGCTAATAATACGACAATACACTGATATGAGGTCAAAGGTTAAAAAACGACTAAAGGTCACAGTGACAGTGTAAACTCCCGTCTTACGTTTTTCTCGAAATGGTCTCAAATCTGCACATGCGCACTTGCAATATTGGAATCACTTGCTACCTAAGAAGTTTCGAACGGAAAAATCGTTTAATCTGTATATTCTACTTTAAATATTTGCATTCGTTTGGTAGGCCAGTCTTTACGCACGACGGAGCTGGATTGGTTCAAAGTAACCTCACATTTGTAACAGGGAACCGTTAACGCAATGGCACTTGTGAAAATTTATTCCATCCATATTCTTATCTTATCGGAGAATGGTTCTTGTGCTTTAAGTTTGTTTCATAAACAACATTGACACTCTTAGAACATGGTTCGTACATTTTCTCATTTCTAGGTACAGAGAGATTCTCAGTCACCAGGTATTTTTCAAGGGTGAAGCGACTATGGGGTTCAATTTCAGCTATTAAAATGTGGTGAATTAGAAACACTGTGTTTGCTTCTTCGGTTTGTTAAATTAAAATTCTGTTTACGCAGCTCACATAAAACCGATACTAAATGATGACATGTATTGCTGGTGCCTTGTCTGCATACGATCGACAAACAGTTTTGACGAAAAGAAACTGAAGAACTGTCCACAACAAAGATGACAATTTTCCTTTTTTTTTTCTTTTCTTACTATTTTGCCAATTGAGCAGGCGGTATTATTCATATAGTTCCGTTTAAAAAAGAGCAGCACACACACACACACGCACACACACGCACTCATGGATTCCTATGGGATTTGCGGGCCGGGGGGGTTAATATTGTTGAGTGCCATTGAACAAAAGGGGTGACATCCAATGTGTGTCACACGGGGTGTAAACCATAACAAAAAATGCCGCAATTCGGAAGTTCCGCCGAAATAGTCGATATGTGGGCGTCTACATGTCTAGAATTCCTCAAGCTTACCACCGTAACCGATTCACTGGTTTTCGAACTGAAAATGTGCCAATTTGCATGCTTTTTCTGCAGGTATGCGAAGTATAATGACATATTTCGAATGTATAATAACATCAGTTCATGCAACAATGTTACCTATTTTTACAATCCACAAGCTATGTCACGAAAAGCTGATCATTCTTCACCTCAAATTTACGAAGAAATGCTCGAAAATTTGGCAACCGCAACTGTAACTTATTTGCATACCTCGAAGCTTAAAAAACTTTATTGACGTACCAAGGGCTGTGTCTGAATTCTTTGAGATCGGTCACAAACAACGCATTTGATTGGTTCTCATTGCGTGCGTCATCAAGGGGGCAAAAAGATAATAGCGGGGTTTACTGCGTAAACATATCGATAGCCAAATTTTTCAGTTTTGCACGCCGTACGTGTGGCCATAACACTGTATGCTCAACTTACCTACATCCATACTTGCCGAGGCAACCACAGAGAGCACACGCATACGGGCTGGTCCCTTACCACGTTTTCCTTTCATATACCCGGGCGCTGGTCGCTGCAGGGGCTCAAGAAGCTGGTCTTCAAATTCTTTTATTGGGCTGGACCCAGATCCGACAATTTTTTTTTCCACGAAAATTTCGGCAGTGATTTTACTTTTCGATCGTTCGGTGTTTTTGGGAATTTTACTTTTTGTGATATTTACTTCGTGTGTCAGTACTCAAAAAGGTAAGACGTTATTTCTTAATGTGACTTTGTCAATTGATAATATTACCGATGTTTCAGTATGATTTTCGCAAAATAAAAATAAAAAAAAAAAGATAAGACAAGAGTGACTGACGATATTACATTCTTGTTTGTGATTCCCCATATCCAGAGAAAACCGTCAGTATACTTAAGTAAACCTTGTCATAAGTCTTCGCACTCCAACTGTAATGAATTAGATTTTTAGCCGTACAATCAAATCGGTAGTTAGCATAACACACAAGTCCAGTTGTTTTTTGGCTACAATCGAGTAGCTGAATATATAAAGCCAATTTGTAAAACGGAAAACCTATCGACACGTGTCTCAGAAACTGATAGAGCTAAGTGTCCCGTCAATGTGAAAGAACCGAATCATATGTTTAAACAGTACTACAACCTGCATCGCTTATCAGTAAGTGTACCCAGCGTTCGATCATTGCCACCATTGTCCATGAGATAGTAAACTGCTTCAGGGAGGTGCCCAAATGCAAGCTCCCTGCCCCTACCACAAACGTCATGCATTCAGGCAAATTTCACGTTTTTATTTAATCATCAGAACACGTGTGTGTCACGTTGTGGGAGGGGGTGGTTTGAAGGGCATTGGAGTAACTTAGTCAACCAGCCCAGGGGCAGGGGAAGGGGAATGACCTGCCGTCGACCAATGTACTTAATTGGAACATTGAAATGTTTCTCAGTCCACGGGTAATGAGGAAAATTGTTGCGGACGTCATGTGACGGGACTTACAGTATAGTCCTACGTGCTTGTGGTTAGGTTCGTCTGTGACTGTACATGATACATGCTTTGGCAATGAAGTTGCTAAAACTCCGACAAGACCACTACTCTGGTTTCTATTACTCTTCAACTGTATTTTCCTATTTTAGTTAAAGGTTTCGACATGCCCTTATGTTCTTTTTGAAGGCAAGAGTTCTGCCAGAATGCTTTTGCTTCAAAGGGAGTCAGCGTCATTACCGCATTGACAGTTCCGCTGTCAGTTTTGGGATATTGTACGATAAATATGTCGTTGTTCTCCTCACATATCACGTCACATAGGGCAAGCAACATACCATCGATAATGTGTAAGTGACATTCGTCATGGGATTAATTCTCCCCCCCTCCACTCCTCCGTCCATCATTCACGTCATTCACTTAGGCTATGGTGTTCATTTTTTTCTTCCATATTTCACGCGCCTTAGTTTACTTACAGCACAGTGTGCATGTAAGCTACAGCGTATAGCGTGTGTGAAAACAACAGCCAGTCGGTGATAAAAGCATACAGTCATAACCTACATCACTATAGGAATAGAGAGTTCCTTGTTCAGGCTTATGGGGAAACTGGCTGACTCTATGTACTTCCTGGTGCAGGTGATACAATGGTAATAATCATAACATATTACGTACTTATACAGTCACACAACTACACGTTGATAGCCTGCAGATGTTCTATGCAGTGTCTTAATGTGCATAATTAAAAGGCGGAACTGAAATTCGTTCTGACATGTTTACATCAGGAAATACATGTATACTCAACACCTACATCACATGATTTACGAAAACGGCATGTGATGCCTAGATATGATACTATATAGGCCTACACCATTATATGTGTGTGCAAACATAGACCAGTGCCCTATGTATGTCGTGAAGGTGACGGCCTCGTAGATAATGTATGCTCGTACGTCACGTGATGTCAAAACGTCACCCTTTAAAGATATTGACTCTTTAACTATGTCAGTGGAGTAACTAGCGGGGGAGCAGGAAAAATGTGAACCCTCACCAAAAGAAAGAAAAAGAAAATAAATTGGCAGAAACTCAAAAGGCCAGAGAGACTGGAAAAGTGCCACGTCCTGCGGATGAGACGTATTTTTCATCCAAAAGCTTTCGTAGTTGTAAGCTACACGCCGACCGAATGGTGGCGCTCCACTCGAACAGTGTCCTTTCTAATACTACTCAACAATTCTCCCTCAGGCTCCCCCCCCCCCCCTTCCTTCTCATGAAAATCTCTGGTTATGCCACCGTTCTGTTTCGAGGCTGTAACCAAAGGATAATCACCTTTTGGTACGCTTCACATTGCGACACAAGGAAACTATGTGGATCGAGGACATGAACTTTTTGTTTTATAGTTTTGTCCAAAACCATATAGTGCTATATAGTGCTACATTTGAATTATGGAGCCTACTGTAGTTTCACACAAGTTCCTCCGATTCAAGAGGTAAAAAGTGCACTGATTTCCGCCTCTGAAAGTGTTAGTTGTTACCCATATAGATGCTGATAGTTACTTCCCAAAGATCCACTTGATACCAATGATTACGTAATCGGGTTGCAATAGTGCTCATTGGAGCATCTGTCGTCCAACAGAATGTGTGTGCAGTAAATTTGCTGGACGTGGATTTCTTTTCTTCTTCATCTTCTTCTTGCAAGTCAGGGTTTGGCATCGGGAGAAAACTGTTGTAGCGTGTGAACTTCGTAGACCAATGCAGCAGGCAGGATAGGAGGTAATGGTTCATTGGGTCTCCATTGCTTGGACCTCGATGCCTTCAGTGTCTTTCATTCTTTCAACAACGAAATGGGATGTGGGCCTACGTGTGAAAAGTGAAGTCACATAGTTTTCTTTACCGCTCCCCCACGAATGAACCATAAACACACATACACTTCCAAAGATAATGAGCGGAAGGAGACTAACCTTTAGAAGCGAAAACGTTCAAGGGGGGGGGGGGGGGGGAATCTACATGTGGACGTTCGTCACAAACATTAAAATTTTGGTTACTTCCCTCAACTGTTTATGACCTTCTCCCCAGGGAATCTTGATATTAAGTATTGTTTTCGTAGAATTCCTTTAACAATGTATGTCCTACGTTAAGCGTCTGACCAAGATGGCGGTTTTAAAGGATCAAACACGGCGATGAAAAATAGTTAACAAAATGTCACAACATCACTTGAAAACCTAATGGTTCATGTCCTCTTTGTTACAAAGGTTACTTAAAGGCTACCGTATAGTTCGTATCCAGCGTTACTTAGGAAAGATAACTCGTGGTGAGACTGTTTTCCTTGGCTGCCTTCAGATGAGTCATAATTATTCATTATGCAAATTAAGATCGATGAGTATACACCCATAGGTATAACTAGACAGTTGAAGGTTTGAAAATAACTTCTTATTATATTCGTATTGCTATTGCTACGAGTGGGACGACTTTGCATGTCAGTGATGTACAATTTGTTCATTTGTACTCTAAGTTTAAACCTTTGAAGTAAAGGACTACCCATATCCCCCTCCCCCCCCCACAAAAAAGTGCAAATTTGCACATTGTTTTAGACTAAATACATGATTTCAGAAAATTAGGTCGGAAGCTCGCTCCTTTCAAAAATAAAAATGAACGTTAGTTGTTCAACTGATCATTTTGAGCCCGTCTTTGCCTGTTCACTAGAAAACATTTTGCGAAAAAGTTTTAATGAACTTTTGTTGTTTTTTGTTTACGGTGTAGTTTAAGAGCCACAAAATGGATATGTAAAAGCAGAACAAGGTTCTTCAAAGACAAAAACTTCGTAACATCTGACGTCAGATAATTCTGACATGCCGCTTAGTCGTTCTGGGAATCCTGGTTGTTGAGGTGTGCGGTAATTTTTTACACTGCTATGTTGCCATAATGAAGCCGATACTTGGAAAGCATTCCAACAGAAAATTAACGATCGTGTGTGTTCAAGCACGATGTTAGTCTCGTAATTCCAGCATTTTGCTTGACTTGCAATAGATATGTTTACTTAAGTTTAAGGAACTATAGGTCATTATTGCGAAAATGATTGACGTATATAGGCCTACGGGGCTAAAATGATTACAACGCTCGAGCGTCTGCTTCAAAGAAAAAAAATAAGGGGGGTGGGATCACTTTTTCTTTTCATACGCAATTGTTAATTTGTAAGAATTTGCTTGTTTGTCTTTCTTTAATTTGACAGTCAAATTTTTGCTTCGTCATTTTGTCGTATTGAAATGTTCCTGCATTGAAAACAAAATAAAAACAATAACAACATGACTGACTGCTAGCATTCCCACACCTTAATACGTGTATGCACTTTTACAGCTTATTACGTCATTAGAGAGCTGTAGAGATCTCCCCACTGAGGAAGAATCAGTTCAATGGGGTACAGTATGTGTGTATTGTTTACTCTTTGTTAGGGATTCTGACATCGATCTTTGTAATGCCGTAAATGACGCATTCATCCAGTGCGCGTCTGCTACTGACTATCTGCTGCTATTGTTTGTTTTTGTATTTTTGTTGGGGGGTCTTTTTTCCCCTTTTGTTCCTTCTTTGCTGATGGCGCAATATCCACCAGTGATCTAAAGACATTAGTCATCAGTGCACAAAAGAAAGTCTAGACAATAGGTACCAAGGATACGGTGGCACCACTCCTGTTGTATCTTGTCCTGACAGAACAGTGACTGCAAGAGCAAATGAAGACTTCGAAACAGAGGGTGCCCAAATAGTACAGTGAAATGTTTTTGAAGTGGTACACTCCGGCGGGAAATTCCAAAGAGAAGTGAGAACTTCCAGGAATTCAAATTTGTCTTATCTGATCGACCTATGGTCGTCGTTGGGTCGAAGAGGAGGGACGTCCCCGTCTATTTGAGAAAATTTGAATAAAATTCCTTAACGTCATATGTTTTATCGACGGTTATAGGTTAAGTTGGAAATTTAAAAACTACACCTGTTTGGCTTCATACTTTGGTGGCTTTTCCTCCACACACATCTGTGTTTCTCGTCATTCTTTTTTAAATTGCACTTTGGTTCCACAACAGAGTGTGTTTTGTGCCTCACTGGGTTCACCACTAGCCAAACCAGTTGGTTATCACCCTTCAAGCACGGTGTGAATGCCTACCTGCCAGTAACATCAATTGAGAGTACGTGCTTGTGCGATTGTTGAAATTGAGAAGTTCGGCTACAACCAAACAAAATGAAAAAAATAAAAACGATAGTTGCCATTCATTTGTACCATCACAGTGACATAAACCACACTAATGAAGATCACCAAAGTTGATTTAGTTCAAGACTGGTTGCAAAGATTTAAAGATAGCGTGTGTTGTGCAGTTTAAAGTGGAGGGTAAATAGCTCCAGTCCACCGCTTACGAAAGGTTTCCTCTTTGATAAGAAAGTCCGTTTTGCAATGTATAGGTACCCGAATCAAACATCCCGATGGAATCTTTCTGGAGACTCAAAATAACAAGTTCAGCAAAGCTGTTTACACTCGTGATCCAGTCTTTTTTTGCTAATTTTAACTTCGGTTTCTGTTGTCCGATTGAGGCCTCTTCTACCTCAAGTTGCCCAGTAAAGCTGGTTGGTTGCTGAGCAGGACAAGTCCTCGACCCCCCCCCCCAGTCTTTTAGAAAGTGGCTTAAGACTGGGGGACAGCATCGGAAGGGTTTGTCAAGTGGTTGTCCCGAGAACAGGTTTAGGCCTTACAGAGAGTGTGCCTCGCTTCCTCATGGACAATTATCGAAAAAGAGCACCCGAGTCTCAAGGATGCCCATTCACGATCAACATGGGTGTAGGATCTTCAGGCTTCCTCAGACTTCCTGATACTGAAACTTATAAAATTCAAATACATTTTAACTTGTAGAGCTTGTAGAGCTTTCAGCTTCTTGACAATTTCGTTGGAACATTCTGTTTCCCAGTCTATCCGCAACCACGCAATGAGAGCTTCATTCATTTTATGCATGACTTTTGTGACTTCACGGTGTATTGAATGCCAATGAACTAAAAAGGTGATTTTTCAAGCATAATATCTCAACATTTAGAAACTATCGAAAGATCACAATCATGAAAACGATTTGCAAAACATAGAAAATACTGTTGATTGCCACTTCGACGAGCAAGGATGTGTAAAAGTAGAAATTTGACTCTTACTGTGAAAGATCTATAAATGTGTTTGCAACACCTCTTTAAATTATCTATCATTACATAGAGACGTAGTAAAATCACTCAGTTATTATCAACATAGAAGGAAAATGTTATCTCCTATCCACTGATATCAGTTTCTGCCCATTAAATTTCGTAATTTCATAAAATGAGTCAGGTATTCGGCAAATATAAGACGAATCAGCTCCCTCCCTATATACACGTGCATGTTAGAACTATTTCAGGGGCATGAATCGATGGCAAATTTGCGACCACCTTCGACTACTCTTACGTAATTTTGGTGTTGAGAAAAACTTGTGTTGTCATCTGCAAATATCGTTTGAAAAATAAAAAAAAATCGAATTGATTCATCAAAAGAGTCAGGTACTCGCAAAGTTTGACGACACTCTTTGAGAAGTGGGAAATAGCAATCTGTCGATTGTATTCATTTTTTGATATTATGTATAACCTAAAAAAATCGTTTCCAAAGAGATTTAAGGTCAGAGTGTCCACTTACATTGCTATAATTGAAAAAAGAAAGCCTCAATTGCATTATGCAACAGTTGGTCATCACTTGTCAGTCTAGTTCCACGACATGCCTTCAGCGTTGAGGCTACGGCATTTCGTTTTCTGTATAGTCTCACCTTACATCATATATACCGCTGTAACGTACTGACATGTTATCTGAAAATTATACAAGCACTGACGTCTGTCCAATCAAATCAGAAGATAAGTTTTGTGCACAGCGACCTCGCTTTTGAAAAAACTTAGGTAATGCCAGATTGTTGTGAGGTGCATGCACGTAATTACGTTCGGCAACTAATTGCATGCACTGCACTGCACTACAGGCTACACGAAGATTACATAAATTCATAAGTGGTGGCAACTTTGGTCGGAGAAAGCAGACCAGTCTACATTCTTCTACTTATTTTGACTGATTATTTATTCTACGCCAAAAATGACATTGGCATGAGCTAAGGGTAGGAGGAGAAGTTGATGCCTCTGCCGTGATCCTGGTATCACAGGAAAAGGGTAATGTCTGTGTCAATCAAATCTCACCTAAGTGATACTGATAGTGATAGGTGGCCGCAACGTATCTTTAACTAACAACAATTAAAGTAGAGCTGCAATAGGCCTTAATAGGCCTAACATTAGGCAGACGGAGCCATATAAATGATGTAATCTTAACGTTAGTTGTGAGTGTTTGCGAGTTTCTTCGCTACTTAGACTGGGTGTTTCAAGTCTCAGTTTGTCACGTCTGAATAGAAACGTGGTAACGTTTGGCACCTGTTCGCAGTTTTGGAGCCAGTTTGGAATCCATGCAATCTTTCATCACAAACTGGGCTTGGTTTCAACCTTACCTAGCCTAGGCCTACCCTAGTCCTACTGCTGGTTTTATGGCATTCATCGCAACAGAATTTAGTAAGTTTATTCAGACTGTAAAAATTTCAAAGCTGTGTCTCAATTTTTTGTTGTGATATCAATAATGTAGCGTAGGCCTATAGCAAAACTCCACAATCTCTGATCAGCAGTTAACCAAACAAGTTTAATCATGCTGTAAGTTAGGCTAAATGGTCTGCAACAAATGGGGCCAATAACATTACAATAAGTAATGAGTCAATCAGTATCCAGAGTCCACTGCATTCTAAAAGACAGTACAGTAGATTCGATTCGATTTCAATGTAAGCATGGACTGCGAAGTATGTGCTTTGAATAATGCCGAAAGGATTATTTGCCTCTCCACGTTGATGTTCAATTTAATATATGCAAATCACTGCTAGAATTGTTCAGTTCTGGTGTAAAATATAAACCGAAAATTGGTACTAATTCCCAAAATTATTGTTAACGATCATGTCTCTGATGAAGATTTCTTTAAAAACTTTGAAAGAAACTCCAACAACATCTCTTTGCTTGTAAACATTATTCTTAAATGTTGCTGTTGGTTGTATCTTATGTGCTCTTTTTTCTAGTGATTGATTCAAGATTTCTTCATAGACATTGTGTTGTGTACTGCCCCCTTTATTTCCAAATTCATTCTCTATGGAATGCCAATTCAGACTACACCAAAATATAACACAATGGAAGACAAATAACAAGTCCTCCAAAGGTATTGGTATTACTGAACATCTCTTCATTTGCACATACGTCCTGCATTTCTGGGGCTTATTCCACCCTAGCAGTGTACATACTGTAGGAATTTGGTGCATATATTTCAGTTTGGACTCTCAACAAAACCTTCTCAAAAGTCATAGCAAGTTGTTATTTTGTGAATTTGTAGTTTAACCGAATGCTACAAATGAGTTCCATAACGTGAGGCATCTTTCTACCTTTTTTTTTTTGTCTTTTCTTTGACTAAAGTCACACTGGCATAACACAGTCATTCAGGAGTACTTAACAAAAGTGTCAACTTCTCAGTGAACTTTTAGCAAAACTGCCTTGTCTTATTCAACAAAAGAAGTCTCCAGAGAGTTTGGCTGACTGCTCTTGTACCTTTAGATCAAGCTATCCAAGTTTGTCATTGCGACACAATGATGCAATAATCCAACACTGATGTGTGGGGGCTGTTTAGAAAGTACAGAGTTGCTAAGTATATTTGAGCATAGAACACTCATTTACATAATCAAGTTAGCATGAAGTGCACAAATTTAGTAGTAATACTGGCATCCAAGAAATCCATAATGTTCCCTTAGTACAAAGTGGTTTGGTAATCAGGTTCATCGGGGAATAGGTTGGTGGAAGTTTGTGGAAGAATAGGTTCCGGGAAGTTGGAGCATAATGAAGATAAGTTTTGTTTTTGTAAATTTGCAAGATTTCAGTGTAGTACAGTAATTCAGTGTCAGTTTGAATCATTTATTCAGGTTATTTCTAGGGGAACAATTTTATCTCGTAGTCGTAAGGACAATTATGACTTGCTTTCACGTCCATAACTGTGCAAACAAAATTAATTTGCTTTGCTTATGACCAATACTATGATCCTTGCCTGTATTGTGTAACTGTAGAGTTTTATTCAAGTATTTAGATAAGAACTGCCGTGGCCTTAACCATTTTTATGCAGCAAATCCTCACATTTTGCTTGTAACTTTGTAAGTTTTCATGTTCGTGTGTCAAAACATGTAAATTAATTGTACCTGATACAGGTTAATGATCAGAGACATGAGAAAATGTGAGGTGCACATGACTCGAGATGTAATATCATGCATGATATCATGTTACAGATCGTGTGTCCTGTGTCTGTGGTCTGCTTGAATGGCATGTGCTGGGATAGCTCTGTAGTGTGTGTTAATTCAGGTAATGCAAATTGAAAACCTTCAGTTATTTCTGTCATTGAAAACAACCTTGGAATTCCAGACTCCAGAGAGAAAGCTAAATTACCAAGCTGCAGTAGTCCATCATATAAAAAAGTCCTCTTTTACTATTGTCCCTTTGATAAGCTTTTATCAACATAAAGGGTTTGGTCACATCAATTCCAGGGAGTATTTCTTGAAGTCCATTCATTGATAATGACATTTTCACCTACAGTACCCAGGGATATAATCTGCCTGGCTGTCTTGCTTCTTTTGTGTGAAGTAACCCACTGACAGAGAGCCCATGCTGTCTGGAGTTTTAAGCCTCTTGGTCAAAAGAATAGGTAGATACTGCCTAAGTTGTGTAGTTGCAACTTGGGATTCATGTGGATAGAGCCTATTGTAATCTGTTCCAAAGAGAGGCAAGGAAAAGTCAGTGCAGAAGATGATTGTCATTTGTCTGTGCTTTTTTGCTGGTGTTTTTTGATGTGAGGAATCTGAAATTTTGCATAAGAATTGATTCTTGGCCTTTGGATTCCAGAATTTGATCTTCCTGAAAACTGTTGGTTGTTATCCTCCCCATGGGCCTACTTTTGAAACTTCAATGAGACACTACAAAAGAAAAGCAGAATACTTTTATCTCACTGGTTTAAGACAAAAACGCCACTGGGAGGACAGTGTAATGATGTTTTATTACTGAAGGTGACAAAATGTGGAAACTCTGTTACATTAGGTTGGCAGTACAAGTACATTTTGAGAACCTTGAGGAAGAATACAATGTACGTTGGCATCTTTTCAAGTTTTCCACTTTTGCTTAAAAGGAACTTTTACTTAAATAATACTAGAAATATCCCAGCCCCTTTAGAGGATTGAATAGTGTGGTCTATTTTATTACCGTTAACCTTTTTTGTCTTTAATGTTTGCAGGCAAACAATGGCAACAGTTGTATTGAAGGCTGTGAAACCTCACGTGAAGCATCCTCGTCCCATCCTCTCGGTGTGCCGAGTCTGTGGCGATGAAGCATCAGGCATCCACTACGGAGTAACCTCTTGTGAAGGATGCAAGGTAAATTGTTGCTCCTTTTGGTTTCATATTGTCCGGTTTTTTGTTCTGTTCTACCCAACAGCATTTCCATATCTGTTCATCACATGTGGTTGTGGTTTACTTCTCACTTGGGGCCACGTTCTTACATGTGTTGTGGACTACATTCCAGATATTTGAATGTCACTCCAAACTTGTCTGAAAAGCATTTGCCAAGCAGTGTTATATGTGACATCAAAAACATTTACAAGGAGACTACAGGCAAAACAGTCCAACTTTGTAACCGAAGTCAGATAAGGATTGTATCAACTCTACAGTACCTGCATGTCATGTAATTTTGAATTATGATCTACAAACAGCCTGGTAGCTCAGTGGATTATGGTCTCCTTGAATTTCCTTTTATCGCTTTCAGGGATTCTTCCGGAGGTGCATCGGTAACAGGACCTTGATCGTCCAATGCCAACGCAATAGCAAATGTGACATTGTGAAGTCCACCAGAGGGCGCTGTGCCTTTTGCAGATACCAAAAGTGCCTGGCTGTGGGGATGTCCATCCATTGTGAGTGCCAAGATCAGTTTGCCTTTCAAATATTCATCCGTTGCAAAATACTGTAAAATGCAAATTAATTTGTGTAAGAAGTTTCAAAAAGGGTACTTTTGCAGCTCTAGGTCATCACCTACCAAATTCTTTTAAATTGTGAGAAAGAATTCGTAGAAATGTGATTTTCTATGATGCAAATTATCATTTGCGTCGCATTAGATGGCATTGTGTGCACCTATGCTAAACTTAACCTCATTTGCAAATAGACAGTGCAAGAAGACCACTCCAAAGTAAAAGAAAGTAATAGTGGACCAGCTTCAATCTTTCCCCATGATCCCCTAACCATTACGGTGAATCCTACATTTTCAGTCAACAATTGGGACCAATCCGTTGATATGGAAATAAACTGAACAAACAAACAAGCAAACAAACAAATCTCTCTATTTTTGCAGCGGTCAGAGTTGGACGTTACTCCAAAGTTCAGCGCCAGAAGAACCTGGTGGAAATCCAGAGCCTTCAGACCCAGGAGCAGATAAACGAGAGGGAGCGTAAGGATCGTGAGATCTATGCCCTGATTCAGAAGGTGGTAGCGGCTTACGAGGCAGCAATCAATGACACAGCCACCCATGCCCATGTGAGTCACTTTGTCTCATATGGGAATTTTTAGAGTTGAGCCTTAACTGCATCTACAGAGTCTTGGTCATGACAATTTTACCCTACTAGACTTAAAAAATTTTCTTTTGATATAACTTAGCCATCTAACTGTGACCTGGCTGGGGATCAAACTTTCTGGTCACCCAGCCTCATTGCTTCAAACCCCACCTCATTTATCCACTGTGCTACGCCATTGGCCGATATGATACAATCAAGGGTCAGATATAGTCCACATTTAATAGAATAAAAAAAAAAACAATCACTCTAGCTTCCTATGTTGTCTGTAAGGTAAAGTGATTGTCTTTAAAATTCCACTTTTAACTCAGGGGTATCCTTTCCATGCATCTAGGCCTGTTTGCATGAAGTAAGTTGTATTGATGACTCAATTATTAAAGGGAGTGGGTTCAGTACATATTTGACCAAAAATACAAAAATCACTCTATCAACTGTCTCTCTATTTTCTGTCATTTCTCAGTGGAAGATGAGGCAGAATTTCGTCCACAATCCCCAAGTGGATCACCTTCAAGTGGATCTGTCCGTTTTGGCAGTCCAAAATTTGACCATCGCACAATTGACCGAGTCTTTGGACATGACCGACATGTACTCCAAAGTTTGCACGGTGAAGACATTCTTCGCTGACGTTCTCACTCCAGCGGTGGTCAGCGTCGTGCAGTACAGCAAGAACTTACCCGGTTTCTGCGAACTCTCGCAGGTAAGACCAGGCAGCCAGAAAATATGTCAGGGTATACAGTACCTTCTTGGGGATCTTGGCTGAAAATTCACTCAGTCACTGTGATTATGTGGTCATTGATCCTTTTCTTTAATTTAGTCGAAGACCATTTAACAGCAAGGGCCCCCTTTGATGTTCCCCGGTGTTCCTCTTTAACAAAGTGTATATACTCCCTGTATCATGCAGTGTTTGTATGATAAGTCACAAACCACCTGACCACATCATGCCTCAATCCCTCTCTGAAAGTACCTGTATTAAGAGATTTGAAAGAACAAATGATGAATTCAGTATTTTCACAGGTAAGCCAGGTTCCTGCCTGATGTATATCATGTGGTTACAAAATTACGACCCAGTTCTTTCATAAAGTGAACAACAACACTACTACTTCTTAGCTAATGATCACACTACACATGTAAGATAACATTGCAAGTTGTTAGAAGGTAAGTGTACATATGTTACGCTACAAAGACCCTTCCAGGCTCTAAACGATGAGTTAAGGTACTGTCAAAATGGTAATGGTAGGGCTGACATTTTTGTTGGGTAAACGTGTGCCTGATACAGGTAGGTCTGAATCAGAAAAAACCTTTTCTGATTTACCAGTTGATAGAATTTGAAAACATAAGCAGGCTTGTGCGCGTAATGCACAAATCACTCGTTTCATGCACAAAACCAGACTCTGCCTCTGACATCCTTAATGCCTTACCCTGGAA
Organism: Stichopus chloronotus; assembly: GCA_021234535.1. Taxonomy (NCBI): domain Eukaryota; kingdom Metazoa; phylum Echinodermata; class Holothuroidea; order Aspidochirotida; family Stichopodidae; genus Stichopus; species Stichopus chloronotus. The sequence continues at coordinate 28,427,001 of CM037837.1, read as the reverse complement.
TGTGACACAAAATCAATCATTAATCATATTTCATGAGTCCTCAAACTGCACGACTTAAAGTTACCATGGATACCATATACATCTAATGAGAGTTAACATTGCTACAAGATTTCAGCTAGGTTAGTGTTTATGCACATTTCGGCGAAGGACAGTTTGACATCAAAGTAGTGCAATCACATTATACTTTAGGAAACTTGCAATATTTGTTATTTGATTATAATACTTGTAATAATCGTTAAGAATGCAAAGACCGGCATTTGCAAATTTTCAACTTCAGAGTGGTTTTTTCATGAAAGTTCCATTTTCACCATGTCTAATTCAAGGTTGACCAAATGACCCTCCTGAAGACCGGTTTCTTTGAACTTTGGCTTATCCGTACATCTCCTTTGATCGCTGCTGGCCAGGATCACATGAACTTTGGGATGGATCAAAGCTTTCCCATGACCCAGCTTCATTGGTTTGGCCACAATCAACAACTCTGGCAGGAAATTTATGATTTCGCAAAGACCTTCAATGCCCTGCAACTGATCAAGGAAGAAGTTGCTCTGTTCTCAGCTGTTGTACTTTTCAGTGAGGGTGAGAAGATAAAATACCAGATTTTTGTTGCTAAGCATGTGTCACTTTTCTCTGGAATTATTGTGTTCTGACGAGTCTTCGAGACGGAAAGATAAGAGGAAAGATAATATTTGGTTTATTATGTAAGGATGCATGAAAGCCATGGAAACCAAAATTTTCTGTGTATGAAAAATATTGTGGAGGTTGGAAAAAGGGAGGGAAATTTCCATATTTAGAGGAAAGGTTTGACACTTTGGAGCACTTGAATATTATAAGAAATAGTGCAAAATTAAGACTTTTAGTCTTCCCAGTAATAAAGCAATGCTTTTTTAGCACTGTTTCAAGTCTCGTCAAGTCTCCTGTACGATCAGTGGTATATTTATAGGGCTTGACAAGCTGAAATTATCTTTGTCAATTTATCTCTCTGCTTCTCATGCTTTTGAAAGAAAAGAGAGAAGAGGTAACAAACATTCCAGTCTGTAGACACCTATATATATTTTACCTGATTTATTGCAGTAATCTTTTCTCTTTTTTCCCCCCCCCCCGCCCCTACATTTCCAAACAGACCGCCACGGATTGACCGAGAGCGGAAAGGTGGAGTACCGTCAAGACAAGATCCTGGAATGCCTGAAGAGGGAGGTGGATAGAAGGGACTGGAAGAACAAGCAGCTCTTTGCCAAGCTCCTGGTCCACGTCACCAAACTCAGGACCATCTCCACGTTGTTCAAGACCAGCGCCAACGAGTTCCGCGGCGCCTGGCCCTACGTGGAACTGCCGGCGCTTCTTCAGGAGATTTTGGATTACGAATGCTAAAGTTTGAAACGGAACGAACTGATTGTCCAAAAAAAAAATTGAATGAACAAAATGAGGTTTTAAAAGCCTACCACAAAAGTAGATTTCTTCTATCGCCCTAAGAGCACTTTGTACATTTAATATTCCGAAGAGAAATTTGCCTCTGTATATATGTATTACAGTCTAAAGCCTTGCACAGTTTTGTTTTTTGTTTTTTTTTCCTTTTTTTTTTTTTTCAATTTTCGATTCTATCAAGAAAAGAATTCAAAAGAGAAAGATGAAAAGTTCACTTCAAGGAAAATATCCGACGCTCTGCACAACGTATCCAAGAGAAATTCCAAAACATGTAAAGCAATTCACGAGGACTGGGAAGGAAACAAATTGTGTTGATACCTGCATGACTAGAGGAGAGCAGCTGCTGCAAAAGAACCAACTCTTCCAAGTTTCTCTGTTGTTTGTTAATGAAATTTTGTGAATTGTAAAAATTGAAGTGAGCTCTTTGTTTCGGTATTCTTCACCAAGTCCTTTCAGTTGGTGACCAGAGTGTAAGTCTGAGGCATGCTAAAGCAAATGATCTTTAACCAGCAGAACCTTACCATTTGTAAATATTATGCAACATGTTTCAAAGTCTAATTTGGTTTTCATCTCCCCCCTAGTGTTTGAACTTAATGCAGTTACAATAAAAATATGCAATAAGAAATATGCACATGAAATTCTCAGATAATATTTAAATGACATTTTTAGAATGAAGGAAGGATTACAGAACACATGCAATTTCCTGTAATTTTGCAATTTTTTGACCCCTCAGAGTATACCCTGAAATTTCACGGGTCTCAGCTTGCATATTTGATGCATTGGCAAACTGCACAAGGAAACAGCCGTCAGTGTTGTTGTGGGACTTGCCTTGATAATAACCAAAGTACTTTCAATTTTTATTTTTCTTTATCATTTTGCAATCCTGATATATATTTTGTTTCACTTTGGGATCCTTTTCAATGTGTGAATTGGTGACTCAACCTGAGGGCAGTCCTCCATCCATCTGGAAAATTGAACAAAGAAAAACAAAAAGCAGAAGGAATAATTACCACCCCTTGAACTGATTACGAAGAGATTTTGCTGCAATTTGTGTGAGATTATCACCACACTGTCTGTGAATTTGCATCCCAGTATTTCCAAAATGACCAAAAAAAAAAAAACTAACAAAAGTACTAACAAAGAAACCAAACCGAGAGCACATGCACCAACAAACCTTTTTTTTCATATATATGAATTTCAGTCGATAGAAGTTTGATGATGTCATAAGAGTTCAGTACTAATCCGTTTTATAACTCCTCAATAATCTGAGTCTCCAGTGAAGTTACATCAGCGGTGTCACAGGTAACAGCTTGGTCACGTCTCTCCACAAACGGTTTCAAACGATCAATCCGAAATTCTGGTAATTTCGGAATGTGGTTGGGAGAAGCGCCATGTTTGTCTTTCAACTCTTTTAAAATGAGACGTCCCAGTGACCACAACTAAATAACAGAGAATGTGCTAATTGGTCACATTCTGTAATAACCGTAAACACATTTGTGCGGGCTCCGAATTAGGATTTCTCGAACATTTCCTAGTCGCTGTAAGTTTCTTATTCTGTCAGGGCATCCCCCACGTCATCAACCTCCCCCCCCCTCTCCCACCCACTGACGCCCTTTCTGTCATCGTTTGGTAAGGATTTATCAAAGTTTCTATTTACTCTTCCATAAATGCGTTTTTGTACTTACCTGCACACGTACTTAAAGCTAAGATTTTACTAACTTTCATAATTTTTTTTTTCATCAAACTTTATTCTCGCTTTCCAAGTGAGACCTCTGCTGGTCGGAGGGTAGGTGTATGTATTTATATAAATGTACCCTGTTTTTTCTCATTAGTTATTAACGTAATTTTCATTTGCTGTGCTTGGAAGTAGGGTTACATTTAAAAAAGTACAATAGGGATGCAACAAGCCACTTTGTCATGTTCTTTGCGAGTCTATCTTTGTTGTTTTGTCAAGCCTTATACCCTGTGATGGCGTCCCAAGGCTGGGTGATCCTGAATTCGAAGAGCAGTATGCGTTGAATGCTTAATGAACGCCAGCTTTCATGGAAACGTGAATGACGACAAAGTGAATATGTCTGGTTTCTGACAGGTCACCGATAAGAGGAAAAATGTAGGACAGGGTTCTATTCATGGTATCACATCGGCTCTTTTCGCTTTCCATCTCTACAATGGGAAACCCGGTAATTAAGAAACAATACATATATGCCTAACAAAAGAAATGCTGACATTGTGCAACACTCCATGTCAACCGTTTTGCATTTTCATCAAACTCTTGAAAAGTCATATCTCAAAAACGAGAGCCTAAGAAATACAAACACTCTTCCAAAGGATTTTAATTCAGGGTTTCACACTGCAAAGTTTGAAAGAGCCACAATCTCGGACAAAATACATTGGGACACACCGCTCCCCCTTTCAATGTGGGCTCTAGGATTACTGTTCAAAGCGTACATTCACGTCTATAGCACAACATTGGAAAGGGGCGCGGGGTATCATGTTATCCTCTCACATATTATCTTTGCAACGTACGACAAAATGTCCCAACAATTTTGTCCAAGATGACCGCTCTCTACGAGATGCACTTCACACGACCTTTTAAGTGTCGGTCACACACTATCACAACGATATGTCGGAGCAGTCCTTATTTTTGAAAAAAAAAAATATATTAGACCATTGACGTTCTATCAGTATTTCCTTTAATGTTGGTGGTCACTCTGATCTGATACCAAGGAGAGGTAAATTTTAACAAATCCGACATTTTTTTTTTTACTAGCCGATGAAATTTTTTCCTCAAGATGACGTCATGCTATGAGTAGTTGACATTTTATTTTAGTATTCTTCTGCAGATCCTCATATGACTGTATAGAGATCGTCACTAATTTGACTCTTTTCGACAGTAAATGTGTAGAAAATTTCAACCGCAAATTCAAAAAAAAAAAAAAAAACGGATTGAAGGAATTCAAGTCGAAGTAGGGGCTTTCCGGGGAGATGAGGTAATATGCCGAAACACAATTAGAATATTCTGACATCAGGGAGAGTTGGAAACAGACTGAGACATACAAAATTACTCCGACCTGTGGAAGCGTTGAGGATAAAGACCTAAAGAATATTCCGACCTTCGAAGACGTGGCAAAGTAACGAGGCAGGCTGTGCACAAGGCTAATTCACCTTTTACCTTTCGAGATTCAATAGCTTCCTCTTCCAAAAATAAACGCCAATGTCTAGTTTACATAAATAAATTAACCCAATTTTGGGTGACTAGTTATTTGTCTAGTTTACATAAATAAATTAACCCAATTTTGGGGGACTAGTTATTTTTGGAGGTCGAAGCCCATGGCACATTTCCCCACCCCCTCCCCGCCCACACACATACATACAAATAGAAACGTCCCTGGCTACACAGTTCTAAAATCATTCCGAAATCTTTCAGAGATGAGAAAATTACGTCAAAACAAATGGTTAGAATGTTACGTCCACTGAGAGGGTTGTTGAAATGGGCCAGAGGACACAGAATCACTCCCACCTGATCCTCCATTGTAAGAGTTGGGGAAGAGGGGAGGAGTCTGAAATGCTGTAACCGTTGTCAACTGAGTCAGTTATACAAACAAGCACTTCCTGCACTCATTGGAAAATTTGTTTTGTAGAATATGTTATCCTTTTTTCAGCAGCGTTAACTGTACAGCAGGGGTACCCGTTTTCATTTTCTATCCGAAGATAGACCCATGGAAAACCCCATAATTGCAAGAGGACAATAGTCTTGTTACACGTAATACAAGCCATTATGCCTCGATCTGCATCACGTAATCGAAGAAAGAGGGGGTAAAACGGAAACCATACAACAACAGTGATTCATTTCATAAGGGCATGCATGGCGGTTGAAAAAGCTGCTCATTGACCTAACAGCCTTCGCCAAAATCTGCCTGGTATCATTTAAGAAGAAGTACTTTTGGTTGGCATAACATTTGCAGCATTTTATGTGTGAGTCATTCGATTAATTAAAAGGTTTTTTTTTTAATTTTTCAAAGAAGCATGTTTCCAGTGCAAAAGAAAAAGTCCATACACGCCTGTTTTGAATAACTGAGCTGCACTTCGAAGCCTCGATGAGTCTTCTTGAAATTCGATGAATGATATTGGAGAAAATGTGTTTCTGCTTCTGTCTTTGCTGCTTTTGAAGTTCTTAAACTTGGTTAAACTAATTGAACTAGTCTATATTGCTTGAAATTTAAGTCGCTTGCCCCATAGACATATGCCCGTTAGAGAGGGCGTATATGTAAATCTTGTTTTCCCTCAAAATAAGAGTTTCTCAAGAGTTTCACACATTCGAGAAAAAAATGAAAGAAACGGTGGCAAACCGTTTGAATCAAGAGTCTTCATTGCCACAATCAGACTTCTTAATTAACCCCTGTAAATACTGTATGGGATGAACCCACGGGTTGAGTCGGCCTCAGCCCTCGGGTATCCCTATATTTGAACTGGCTATCTATACGCATAGAAGCAAACGTTTGCCAACAGCTTGTAAAAAAAATAGGCCTACATGCTTTTGTGTTTGTTTTCAAATGTTTGCAATTACTTTCTTTATACGGATAATATCCTAGCAATAACCCCTCCCCCTCCATTCGTTTGACCTCAAAGTTCCATATCTGTTCAAAATGGGGTCCCAGTTGAGTACGGGGGATGTTGGGGGATTATAGGCGTATTGGGGTTTTATCTGGGTTGCAGGTGTACTAATATTAGTAATACTTTTCCCCGACTTATCAAACTGTCAGTTCTTAATTACGCAGGTAATGACTCAGAATGAATATTTCATTGAGCAAAATGAGCAAAATGCAAAAAGATTAAAATCATTCCTTAAAAAATATAAGCTCCTGATGATGTATTCAAATCTATAGCATCAAATGTTGAATCATTTTGTATCCATCCCACCTTTTGAAAAGCAAATTTTTTAAGGGGAGGGACAACCCTCTCCCGGTAAAGCCCTTATTCAGTGATCAGTTTCATCATATCAGCAGTCGCATCTTGCCTTTTCTCACACTCAGACCAGGATACGTCACAGTGTGATCACTACACTCACAGCATAGGTCTTGTTCGCATTTACGTTCTATTTACGATAATCTCATTGCAGTGTTAAGCAGAGCTGTGATGGGGCTTGTACAATATATGGCAAATGTAACAAAAACACGCGAAAGACACTACTTACAGAGAGATAGACACATTTCAAAAAAAAAAAAAAAAAAAATTGATTGAGAACGAACGCCCTCACTTACTGATTTAATTACACCTTTAATTGTGAACCATGCATATTTCTCTTTCCGATGCAGTGGGTGTATACATGCAGAAGGGGGGAGGGGTTCAATAGTCCACTGATTTAAACAAAATGTAACTTGTATTAACCGAAGTATAGCATTAAGGTCGTTGCCTAGTAACGGATCTCAGGTAATCAGCCCAGTATGTGACATTCAGAGTTTACAACTATCAGTGGTATCATCCCACGGTGACTTAACATTTCAGTTTCGTATCATGGTTCACTATTGTTGGCAACTTTTCCGATTTCTTGTTAATGTTTAATTGTAACAGACTAAATAGTTAATTTGATCTTTTTATGACAACTTATTGACATATAAAACAATACTCCCTATCATCACATCCTCAGGAAGCCTACAATTTCTGTAGTCTCCTTACAGACATCATTACCCTTAGTATAATATTTGATAGGATTCCACAGAAACTTGATTGTTAGGTTGTTGTAGTGAATAAGTTTTAGGTCGTTGTAGTGAAGACAACTTATTGACATATAAAACAATACTCCCTATCATCACATCCTCGGGAAGCCTACAATTTCTGTAGTCTCCTTACAGATATAATTACCCTTAGTATAATATTTGATAGGATTCCACAGAAACTTGATTGTTAGGTTGTTGCAGTTAAGAACTTTTAGGTCGTTGTAGTGAAGAATCAGTTCGAACTTGACTCCACGCATTGTACTGTGCGAACGCTTTGAGGAACAACTTACTGCAATGAGTGGAAATATATACTTGCATTTTATTGTAATATCCCATAAGTCCAACTAAATCATATGCATTTGTTGATCGATACACCTGCAGAGCGCTGCAAAAAAGTCCGCCACGTTATTGTGAAATGAGACTCTCAAAGTAAATAACGGTTACATACATGTGCTTCTTTGCATTGGGTTGTTATCTTGAATTTCTATAGCATATGTTGTATGGATTCAGCCATGATCTTTCACATGATAATTTATTGAAATTTGTCGGTATGCACTGGCGAATCTAGTATTTTTTGTTAGGGTAGGGGGTGGTAGCCAGCATGGGTTTAGACTCGATTTTCAAAGTACGTAAGAGGAGTGTGACCATTGGTTTACACGACGTACAAGATGTTTTTGTAAATGACCCTACAACAAGATCGCTGGAAATGACTCTTCACCTGCATCAAGGCACTTTTGTTTTAAGAATAAAGGGGGAGGGGGCGTAAACCCCTTATTACGTTTTTGATGTAGCTTTTTTTACATATTTTTGATGGGTTTGGTTTCATTTTGAGAGAGGGAGGGGGACATCAGACCTAAATCCTTCTATGTCAGTGACATATACCGCTCTGATCTCACGTATGCAATTTCTCCCTAGGCTGAGTTTGTCAGATACTTGAAATGGCAAAACGAGGTATTATTCCATGTTCTTCAAACAGAAACGCACAGTAACAAGACGACTGATTTGGGGAAAACAGTTACTACAAATATGGTTGATAAGCAATTTCCAAAAAGTGGGATGGTAACTGTAACGGCTGTTTCTTTATTCATTTGCAATTTTACTCAACAAATTAAATGTTTGTATTTTGGAGAGAAATTACTCTAATAAGACGCTAAAAGGCACATCTGAGTAAGTGAGAAAGTTCCAATCCATCCTTAATGTCAAATTTCTAATTTCGTTCGATCTTCAGTTAGGCGGTTGGATACCGTACAGGCATGTCTTCATACAGGATTCCCCTCGCACTTTCATAAGGAAAAAATCAATCTATAAAAATCTTAATGCATATACCGCATTCTTGGAGAATTTGGTAAATACGGTCGGGGGGGGGGGGGGGGGAGAATATACCTTTAACCTCCTCCTGCACTTTTTCTTTCATCCTGGTCTTGAATACCCAAACTTCCTCCCATAGTTCAGCCGCCACTGAGCGTACGCAGACAAAGGATATGAAAATGACTCTCAGATTGCAGAAAATTGCACATTCGAGTCTCTGGCATTGTAAATATCCGCCAGACTATTTTAAAACACAGGTTTGGGTCCATTTCCGTCAAAAATAGTTAATTATTGATCTCGTTTAGTTTAAGGTCACAAAAAGTGGGTGGTGGACAAATGAATTTGTGTCCACTCGACTCAAAACACCTCCCACCAACCTTCCTCCAAAGATTCGACGCTTGTGATATTTATGTATGATTTAAATGGTGGAGTCCTATTTTTGTAAGTTGTAGGGTCTCAGTTTTTTACCTTGTGGAGTCTAAGTTTTGCACCTGGTGGGGTCTTAGTTTTGTAGGTTTTGGGTCTTAGGTCGTGGGTCTTTCTTTGTACGCACCCCGAGATATTTATGTAAGAGCGTGAGGATAACTCATTATGCATGAGATTAACACTTGAGATTTGACCACCATGCATAAGGAAAATGGTATTATTGTCAAGAAAAAAAAACATACCTTCGTGAATTTTGACGTGAGAATGAAAATTCACGAGCCGTTTTCTATCCATCATTTGAGAACATCAGCCTGATAAAGCCAGTCAAACTTTTACAATTATTTTAGAGACCTGGTGATAAAATCGATTAAAAAAAAACGCAAGTGGTTTCTTTATTTTTGGTAAACTGGCTATCCCTTATAATCTACAAATGCATGCCTACTGGTTTCACAAGCATGGTACGTGCGACATCGAGGTTTTTACGTTTGTCGAAAGGAATTGGGATCAGTTTAACACATGAAACGTGATGGTTATCAGCAAGTTGCGATCTTCTCCGATACCATAAATTTAAGTTAATGTATAGTTAGTTCAGTGCTATAGGCCATTCTGAACCTAAAGAACATATTAACTTTGGTAATAGGGCAGCCTTGACTACTTTGCGCGTATTCCGAATGGAATGAAACCAGTGGATTTAAGCCTTATCAATTAAGGGTTATTTCACCTAATCCACAGCAGAATTTTCCTTTTGTATTAAAATTATGTCTCGAGAAGAAGTTTTCTGCATGATAAAATATGATCTGTTAACGAGATACATTGTCAGGATTAGGTTTTGTCCTCTCAAGAAGACATAAGCAAACATGATATCATGTGAGCATTAGTTGCTTATTTCAACCACATAAGTAATAATTATTGAGACAAATATACTAATTTGTGCCCTTCTGAAGCCGATCCCAAAATTTCGGAAAAGACATAGACCACCTTGGCTAATATTTAATAGATTATTTATCCCATTTAAGCTTCTCCAAAACAAAAGAAGAAAGTCCCATGCTTTATTAAGTCAAAGGTTAATGGATGAACTAATCAAGGGTATATTTTAATTGACGTTTTCAATTTTTAAGTAACTGACAATTAAGTGAATGTGTCTAAATTTTTTAATGGTAACTCATTCAGTAAAAAATAAAACTTATACCTAAATACTACCGTATAGGAAAGTCGTTTCAATTAATTATTACATCACTCACATATTACTTCCCGCAACAAATTTCCGAAAGCTGTGAATATAGATTATCACAAGAATTGTGCACTATGCGTAACTTCCTGCCTGTTATCAAATCATCTCTTTGGTTAGCGATACTTCCATGTCAGAATTGTTCGTCAAAGCCATTCCTTGTCATCATACTTTAGTGTAGATTGCAAATATAACTCACAATGAAAAAAAAACATGAGAAATTGATGGATGAAAATCGAGAGCTAGTGAGCTCCCCCCCCCCAAAAAAGGAAAATAAATGTCATATGGTACAGTCCCCCCCCCCAAAAAAAAAAACTGTAACTATCCCGTGAATCTTTTGCAGAAGAGTTTTTTCAGGTTGAGCTATATCTTGACCCGTACGGCTATCACACAAACGGTCACATTTTTACAGGAATACAGTTCATACATCTTAATATTCTTTATCTACATCAATAAATTACTTATCTTTTGGTCAAAAAAAGTTTCTTGCCACGGATCTGATTAGCTTAGGCCCAGACTGACATAAAGTTACAATTTTTATTCCAATTAAAGTTTCGGCCACTCTCACTCAACTAGCTTTGCATATAAAAACATTTTTTTTCAGCTTTTTCTACACACATCTGAAGTTTACACGTTGCTTTATCGTGATCTCACTAATGAACTATATAATAAATCCCGCAGAGCATTAACAGTGTAAGTTAACTTATAACTTTCCAACTTGCAAAACACATTTGTTAGTGAACTACTGGGAATAGCGGAGTAAAACTTCTGTTAAATCGTACAGAATAGTTTTTTTAAATAAAAAGCAGATATATTTCTTCAAACTGTAATTTTCCACTCGCATGAAAATTCGGACTTGTCCTTGTAAACCACGTGAATTATCATGTTTTCTCTCTTTCTCTACTTCTCTTGATGTTGTTTTTATATCATCTTGTTATGTAGGCCTACTATTGTAAATATGGAAATGAAAACGAGCAAACAAACTTGTAAAAAACTTCTGTGAAAACCACGAAAATTTATTTGCCAACTTAGAATTACTGAGAACGAAGGCTAAACTTAATTTTACAGATCTTTACCGGTAAATTACAAAATTTCTTTACAGTGTGGGCGTAGTGCATACAAACCTTCTACTATTGAAACTGAAAAAAAAAGTCTGTGAAAAGCAAATTGACGTTACGTTGGCAATTTTAAAACCACGTGAATCAAATCAAAACGGGGTAGTGAGATGAAGGGGTCTTTAATCTATCGTTTGACGGGATACAAACACGTTACTCCTACCCAGCTGGTACGTATAGTCATCTTCAATTCGTCTTTAGCGACTCACGATCTTGATTACGGATGCCCAGCTGAGACAGTTCAAGACATGTGGAATTGTATGTATAGAGTAAGCGTAAAGGATAAGTGACGTCATCATAAGTATAGCGCAGGGCCGGGTGGCCAACGTCAGTCCCCCCCCCCCAGGAGAGACATTATGGGGCTCCTAAACCAGTTTTGAGACAGAAATAAGAGAATGAAAATAAACAGAAAAATAACCGGAAGGAGAATAAAGCATCACATTCATGGTCATTGACATGAAAATTGCGTGTGATAAAGTTACTATTTTGTTATCTGATCAAGCATTCACCCTGCTGATATTTCCAATTTTTCGACATTGGTTATGCCATATGTGTGTCTGCACTTCATTCTTAAAATTTTGTTCGTCTCACTTGTTCTTTTTTGGGGGGCCTTTTAAACATTTTTAATACCAATAGCACAAAGAGAAGGGTATAGGGCAGGCTTTGCAACTAATTGTACGGCCGGTCACCATTGCGGGTGGCATCTTGATTCCAAACGGTAAACCACCGCTGGTATAGATCATGCAGAAAGTTTGTAGAGTCCTACGGACGACTACACTACTTAGAGATGACAGTTCGTATACTTCGTTCGGTACGTATACTACGGCAACGGTGGGATGGAAGTGCATTTCACTTAGTGACGGATAAAATGTGATAAAAAATTTATAACTAGTCAAGATTCTACTCACGAAGAAATCAAATGTAGACATTAATTCGATTTAATGTGTACGTTAACTGGATTTAATGTAGACAGTAAATAATTTTTGTCTACATTAAATCTATTTAATCTAGAGATTGAACTGATTTAATGTCAACATTTAAAAATGTATCCTTATGGCTTATCACGGAATCGATTTTATGTCAACATTAATTCGATTTAACTTTAACACTGAATCAGTAATTTTGTTCGCTGTGGCCAAACATACACAACAGAATGCAGCAAAAGTCTTCAATGTCATCTTATGGCCACCGTATACTCAACATTCTTATTTTGGTTGCTGCTGGTAGGCACTGGTGCACTGGCGTGACATGTCAGTGCACTCATACTGTATACGTAAGTAAAGTGACCGTTTCGTGGAACTATTACACATACCTCTTAAAGTAGTGATTACCTAGTAGTGGTACGGTTATATACTACGCAGCCGCGATTACCACAACTCAGCAAGAATCGGCTGCAAACAAAACGTCAGGCTTAATAGTTGAGTTCCTCATTTGGTGTCGAATTCTTTGAAAATGGCGAATAAATGCTGTCAGTGTTTCTTGATGTGCGGGACAATGTTCCTCGATATTGCTGCTTTCGTGATAAGTAAGTCATTCTAATTATACAGGCCAAAGATCAAAAGCTGTTTCACGAACTCGGCTACAGTTAGCCTGCTGTAGTCTAAGTTGTTTTTGACTGCATGATGCCAAGTCGGCATGAAACTTCATACTACAGTATAGTTACTAGTACTACTAAGTCTACAACGGAACTGGCGCAACATTAGACCTTAAAAGCCTTTTTCTCCAAGCTAGAATAACAGCTGATTGTAATTGTCCAGTCCACCACTCTCAAGGGTGAACCAACCTAGGCGTTGTGGAAGTGCTATTCCATTTCCAATACAATAGCAATTTTCCAATTCAGTACTACAGTAACTCATCTAAGTTAATTGCTTCAGTGAAAGTTAGGCAACTAACTTAATACCATAATGCAGTAAAGTAAGTGATAATGATCAGCGATTGTGATCGCTGGAAATTTCATTCTTAGCTTAGCCTAGGCCTGTATAACTCTGCAAGAATTAAAAAAAAATGTTTAACTTGACCTTACTCTACTTGCACTATTGACATGAGACAAGGGTGGATTCAAGGGGGGAACGGGGGGCAGTTGTCCCCCATGACCAATTTGGCGCCCCCAAATACAGGAAAAATGCGCCCCCGCGTCCTAAGAAATTCAGTTAAACTACCACTTGCTTGCTGTGAATATTGGCAGGCTATATGTATCTCACATTTACTTGTCAAATTTACATCAAGCAATAGCATTGCCATTTGTGTGACTGTGTGCGAGTACGTGCGTCTAGATGAGATATACGTACTACACACTACGTGCATGCTAGGTTTGTTTCAACGCGTGACACATAAGATATTCTGCACATACAGACTAACGTAGCAGTTGCATAAGCCCATTGCATCAAGAAAGTGATTAAGATTTTTACCTTATTTTTGATTCGATAGTGTCAGAATTTACTGGTAGTATCAATAACCGCTCTAATTACCATCTCTGTTTACTACATTAACTGTACGTCTCCTGTATGTTAGCATATCGAAACACATTCTGATATTTACACAATGATATATTTTGTAATGAAGCAATTGATCATGCTCCAGAAAATATAAATCTTGGCCTGCATTGACCGTCTACAGTGTTAATGTAATAGTGCTAAACCATCCAAATGCAAGGGCGCCCTAATTTATGATGGTACCTTGCACATACGGCTCATTATTGTGTTAAAAATAGGCAGCGTACATATATTGTATTAGTCAGATATGCTGGTGCCCCCTTTTCAAACTGCCCCCCCCCCCCCCATGAGCTAGAGGCTGGATCCGCCCTTGACATGAGATTTTGAATTTTTAAAAGTGTGAGCTGTTAAGTGTAGCTAGGCCAGGAAAAAAAAAGATATTTTAGACTTTTTCGAGAAATTGATGAAAACATAGAACAATTAAAGAGCATCTAGACAAGAAGAGACTGGGCAGTGATTTCTGAAAGCTTAAGGAGGCTTGTATTGGAGGTAATCACCCCCCAAAAAATACAAAAAAGATTAACAAAAGAAGATAAGGAGAAAGACTAAAAACAGCAAATATATACAAGAAGAACACGAAAATAAGAAAACAAATACAAACTACATAAGAGAAAAATGTATCATTCCTGCAAAATGCTTAGAAATGAGATGACATTTGAACTTGTGCTTATACTGTAGATGTTGATATGTATACCTGCAGTTTCAGATATTACCATGTAGCAAATTCCATAGTATAACACCTGTGCATTTAATACTTTGTTGAAAAGATTTAAGTCTAAAAAAGGGAACAGAAATACTCTTCAGAAACAAGTTTGATAGGAATGACCTTCGCTCAGGCAGGGAAAGTATTTCTTAAAAATGAAATTGTCATGAAACCAGTTGAACATAAATATACTGTGCCTGTATAGTACTGATTAAAATTATAGACAGAGAGCATAATAAGTTCCTTGTCCCTGCCTCTCAGTCTTTCCTTGTCCTTTTTACCCCAAAACCTAGATGAGAGACCTTTGTGTTTCACTAGTTGGCCTTACATTTTAGTGTATTTGGTTTCACAGTATTGCAAAGCAATTTTCCTGATGGTGGTTACAGGAGAACTGTGTCTCAAAGAATTGATTTCTTACTGTAGGCACCTCCAAGAAGTCAACAAGTGTGTTTTTATTTAGCGCATACTTATGTATCAGAATGGGAGTCCTACATAGGTTTACTTTTGTTTACCAACTCAGAGCCGAACATTGAGGATTGCCGTTGGCGAGTAAAAATTACATCGTGAAAGTTATGTCTTACTTCAACATGCCCAATTGGGCAAGAGATACTGTAGATCATGTGTAGCAAAAGTGTTGTGTAAAAGATATTATCAGGTACTCAAAGGCACACGGTGTTATATGAGCTACTCTGCATCTTTCGAATTTGATGTCAATCGAAGAGAACTGTAACTTAGAACCAGTTGGGAATTTACCACCCAGAAGCCAAAATGTAAGTTAGGGTGATGACTTACTGCCTTTAATTTTCAGCCCTGCTAAGATTCAGGCAAGTATGTACAGCAGAAGTTTTATGTACAGTACAGTATACAGTACACATATTCTGCAATTGCAAACTTAAGGTCTGGGTCTGAGAATTGAACTTTTGCACTGCAAGTCACCTACTGCCCTGTATGCATTCATTAATTGAACAATGTACGGTAGTTTCAAACTCGGGATGCTAGTGTTCCAACCGCCTGACTAAGGATAAATCACATGTTCGTTACTGTAGTTTGTATCAAAGTGACTATGAATCAAGCTTTATTCAGACAGAAGGTAACTAAAGTTGTATACAAAAGGGAAATAAGATAATTACCTATTTCTGGTTCAAGTGGTAATATCCTGGAGATGATCATAACACTATGACATTCATTTGCACTAGTTACTGTACTCAACTTTTCATATACAGCAATTTTGCTGTACAATTAAATGTGGTGCTGTGGTACATTGTATATTAATTGTGCTTTGCTTCTGTTCAGAAAATTCAGTTCTACAAGAGAGAAAAATTGGGTGGGGAGGGGGGCTGGGTTACTGAGACTGAGTGCTGTTAGGAACGTCTAAGCATAGTGCCACCATTGGTTGCTGTGGAGTGTGCAAGAAAATGTTGACTTTACAAACTCCCCACATGGCTGGAAATAGCCCTTCCTAGGTGTTCTAAGCTGCATGTAACCAGCATTAAAATAGGGATCAAATATCTGGAATTTCTCAATTTCTGTAATGAAGAATGGTATTATTAGATGGGTTGAAAGGATATATTGCAAGATTCACAGTGAATTATACTTCATCTTTCATTGTCTTGGAGCACTTTGCAGTTATGGGGTGGGAGATCTGTACGTACATCATCTTCAGCCCCCTGTAACTTTTTGTCGGGGGTCTTGGACCTCAAAGGTGATGCCCAAAGTCAGGTCAACTGTAGCAAGATGAACAGATGGAGATGCCCATGTTCCCTGTCAAGTCCTGGCAATGGGACATCGTATTGGAAGAAAGATTTGGACCTACGGTATATT
Organism: Stichopus chloronotus; assembly: GCA_021234535.1. Lineage (NCBI taxonomy): Eukaryota > Metazoa > Echinodermata > Holothuroidea > Aspidochirotida > Stichopodidae > Stichopus > Stichopus chloronotus. Next base: position 28,410,769 of record CM037837.1, on the reverse strand, counting down.
ACATCACCTGAGAGTTCACATCATAGAAATAGCCCACTAGAACGACATCACTGTGACTGTAGTACCTGCACACTGTGCCAATGAAGCCGAACATTTAATGGCGGCGTCTGAAACAGTAGGGCAAAACAGCCCTGCCTACAACATTTGCCATACGTAATGCAGGTACGGACCAGAACTTTGTTGGTTCGATCTCTCTAATTACATCTTTGGGTAAAACTGGTGTACAGGTAAGTGCAAGTGTTTTTTTTGTTGAGATAACCTGGTAATGTGCATGGAAATCTTCATCCTAACTTACGCTGTTTGCGAGTTATCCTAAAATTTCCATGGGTTTTGTGATACGCGGTTTCATGAGAACATGGCATATGTTAAAAATTGCAGTCAGTGTGAGGTAACACTGGAGTTGTAACGAGTCAACTTGAGCGTAAGTCACAAGTTGAGTGTAGTCATCCACATTACAGACTGAGTCAAGTGGAGTCAGCACTAGTGTCAAGTCAAGCCGAGTCAGTGCTCCATCCGAGTCAAGTTGAGTCAAGTCAAAAGTAATTGGATGAGCCATTTCGAGTCAGTGCTTATCAGTGATCAAATCAGTTTCAAGTAAAAAAAAAACAAGAAGTTAGTGACCCATTGGCAAAATGTTAAAGCAGGGGTATTAAGCAGTAATATTTCCAGAAGTATTAAGAAGTAAGAAGTGGCTAAGATGTGATTTGTTTAAAATAGACTAAGTTTATTCAAAAATTGGTGGTACACCTATTTTATCCTCCCCCCCAAAAAATAAAAACAGGGTCAATCAGGTACCTTATTATTGTGAAGCCCTAATACTGTACATCAGTACAACAGCTAAACAGAAAATGCATGTTCTCTATCTTATCTGACTGTATTACCTTTTACAAAAGTTGTTGACAACTGCAAAAGTATGAAAGTGACAAGTAAATGTGAATGGATAAACATATGAAATCAAAAGGTTTTTTGTAAGAGAAAAAAGGTGAAATTAGCTATTGTTTAGGAAAGTTTTGGATGACTGCTCTTGCCCTTAAAGTGCTTTCATAGTTAACTCAAAGCATTAAATACTTATGCATCATGTGACTTCATTTACAACCTTCACACTTTTTACATTGACTGCAGGATGAATGTGTGCTATGGAGGAAACAAACAGTAAAAGAAGACCCACATTTCAATTCTTGACCTCTGTGAGCAGTACCATATATATACTGTATCACTTCTGTTAAATGGATCGTCATGCAGTAGCATGTAGTTCATAATGATTAGTTAAGTTCAGGGAGCACCAATCAGAAAAGTCATTTAGGAACTCAGACTTAATGAGATTGTGGTCACCTTTCCTGAGAAGTGTTCAAATGGTAGCAAGGGAAGCATTTACTGTAACAGTACGTTCCCATCATTCTGGGTAAACCACCATTTTTAGTCCCTATCTGACAGATGATGGGAGTAAAACACAGCTATAAGTTCCTATTATGAATAGAAAATTATAAAACTTTCCATCACAGCCACAAGTAAGCAGTCCCAAATCTAAATACTGAACCTTTTGATCCTGAAAGACTGTTCTGGGGGTACTGATAAATGTCTTAGTTAAGTGTTGCTTCCATTTTTACTTTTCCAGATTTAATGAAAATATGAGGACAAAATATGAACTTACAAGTTTCGATGGTTGAAGTTGCAAACAATGAATAGTTAAAAAGAAAACTGAAACCTTGACTTGAGTCAAGTACTAAAAGTTCGAGTCGAGTCAATCCGGTCAATGACTCGATTCCAAGTCGAATCATTGAAAAAGGCAACTCGAGTCCTCTCCACTCTCGAGTCCGATCCAGTGACTGGAATCATTACAGATCTGGGTTAAAGTGGTTACCCCTTACATGAATAACTCTCCCGCCACATAATTCTCTTGCAGCGGTAGACTTCTTCCACTGGTCTTGAACCAGTTGTTACCATTCAACGTTTCTGATGGCAGCTCGCAATTCGTTTGCATAATATCAATTTTACTAGGTAGTTTGTTAGTTTTAGTCCCTATGCAATCCTTAATTTAGTGTCTTAGCCAATTGCCTCACGTTACGTTGGTTTTGATTCTTTAATGTGCTTGTGGTCCTCCTGTTTTCTTTTCAATTTACTTGTTTTACACTTTTATTTTCTTTCAAGTATCATTGCAAAGTTGTTATTTTCCTTTTTGGGACTCTAATAATGTTTTACTTACAGTACTTTGCTTACTTGTAAGCATATACATGTACATATATATAAAATAATTAGCAAATATGCTAATATTTTAATATAAATTTGAGATACTGTATCTAAATTTGATCTTTCTCCATCATGGAAATATGTTACCGTATGTTAGGGGGTCAGCAGCAGATGCCGTGATCCATGCATCTTGATTTTAGAACAAACAAAAAAATTGAAAAGTGGGAAATGGTTTGCACATGCTGTGCACAAGAAAATGTACACACTGTACAGCATAAATACTGAATATATAGTATATAGATGGAATGGTGACTCTGAAATGGCAGCATAGCATCTGGTAACTCTGAATGTACAGCATAGAGAATGGTGACTGAAAATGCAGCATAATGACTAGTAACTCTATATGTACAGCTTGTGGTCTGAATATACAGCATAAAGAATGGTAACTCTGATATGTATGGCATATGGAATGGTAACACTGAATATATGGCATAAAGACTAGTAACTCTGAATATACTGTACAGCATATAGAATGGGGACTCTGATAATACTGCATAAAGACTGGTACAGCATACAGAAGCATGACTCTACATGTACTACACTTGCATCATGTAAACTCAAAAACTGGGAGCACATTTACTGTGGCAACACTGAATATACAGCAAACATTATTTTCCACTAGAAGACTGGCATTGCTGAATTTCTTTTTTTTTTAATTTTTTTTTATTATTCTGAAAGGAAAGTAGTTACTTTACTGGTCAGTAACTTCTATTGTAGAGCCGCGGTATGTGGAGTATATGTCGTTATGACGTTCAATACTGTCGTACACTTCAGCTTGTGCTACCTGTACGTGCAGAAACTGAAAGTAAGTGACAGTTTCGGGAAGTGGTATGGCATAAACAAAGGATGTGTCCTTGTAGGTTACATATTAGAGAAAATACTAACCGAGGAATGAGTGTGCCAGTTCACAGAATGTTAAGTAGGCCTATGTAGAAAAGATTGATCAGTGCAAGTACTGCATTATATCCGTCTGCATAATTTGTATGATGTTATTGATACAAATAGCCAGCCGTATGCAGTAATTCCACTTTTAAGACCATCTTTTTTGAACCTTCGTTTCTGAAGTACTTTCAAAACTTTGAGAGCATGTACTGTACATTTGATGTGGGAGAAAGGAAGTTCCTTGTTTCAGTTTTGAAAAACTGATATTAACACTTTAATTTCTGGTTAGTTTCTTCAGCTAAACTTGCAACTTGAACCAGTGTCCAGTAACTAAAGACAGGTGATACTACTTTCCTGATCAGGTCTGATTGTACTGTCGATGATGTGTTTAGCCACAACAGTTCTTTGATTTAACAGTTGTATACTGTAGCCTACAGCACTAGAATACAATAGTAAGTTACAGAGCTGTAATTATCATCTCTCGTTAAAAACTTGGGTGCAAATGTCTTTCATTAGCTCTTTGTTGTTGGGATATGTGAAATGTAAAGATGTGAACAGACAACAGTGCCGTACAGTTCAAGTTTACAAGGAGACTTGCAAGTCACAGGCTTTGATGAAGACAGCGTCACTAAATATTGGATGATGAGATTCTGCATCACTGCTGCTGTACAGTGGTACTGTACTGAATATTTCCTGGGTATGATTACCTCCTGCAAGCCACACCTAGGAGAAGCAAGATGCGTGACGATTGTACAGTAGTTATGCTCAGCTCATACCACCGTAAAAAAGCTATGAATTGAAACAAATTGCGTTGCTATTTGGTTGCGGTCCTCCCTGTTCACCTGAAGGAAATTGACTTAAAACATGCTAACAAAAAATGCTGTTGAAACAGAAAGCAGCTGTTTAAGGCTGTATGAGTCTCAGACTAATGAAATATTAGTCTTTTGAACTTTCAGCCGATTTGGGTCTTCCACCCCCATCTCCGAACCCTTTGCAGTGTGTTCGGTATGTATGTGTGTCGCCAAAATGCGTATCGTTGTCAGTAGTTGTGAAACAAGTTGTCTTATTTTTTTATCACACTGAAAATAGGAAGCACAGTAAACACAACTTTGTTACTATTTTAAATGAAGAGTGATACTGCTTTAAATGATTATTGATTCTACATGGACCAGGTTGTTTGAATGTCACCTTCCAAAATAACTTTACAATGCTCTAGGTGAGTGATCACAGTGGCGTTGTCTCTGACGTAATCGTTTATCGCAGATAAATTTCCAAAGCTACATCGCTGTGCCGTACGTTATCTTGCCGTAAATGTTTGTCCTGTGAAATGATGTTATTGGAATGTATCCTTAGCATCCAGTTTCCTTTGAATTGAAATCTTCATCAATTTAGTTATTTATAAACAACACGTTTCCAGTTTCATCTGTCAATAAATAAAACATCTTTTACATTATAAAGAAAAAGGGTAAAAAGGTTGAGATATATGTAACTAGGTGATGTAATACTTGTGACTGTTTCTCGATGCATTAATAACCAAAACATTTATAGTTTTGGAAAGAAAGGCAACTATGTCGTGATTTTTTTATTAGTGTTGTACAACATTTGATGAACAATATCTGAGAGACTCAGTCTAATAAATATTACGATCTTGGTTCCGCAGTTTTGATCCCAGTCCTGTTGTTTCGTCTCCCGGGGATTGAAGTCCCGGTGTTCCACAGAGGATTCTTTTGTAACGATGAATCGCTGGGGTACCCATATCGTGACTCGACCGTACCGGCCATCGTAATGTATGCTGTTGGCATTGGACTTACAACCATCCTGGTGAGTGGTGTTTCTCACGTCCCCCGCCACGTCTCCTTTTCTCAGCAGAGCTACACCCACAAGAGTTGCAAGCCTCCCTCACTTACTATTCTGCAGGATTGTCAAATAATACTTGAGACACACACGCTGATCATAGAGCAGATGTTACATTGTTAATGCATCTGAAAATTTCCGGTGGTATTTCTTCAGAGTTGTCATGGAACTCATTGCAAAAGTTTTTTTCAACAACTTTGTGTCAAGATTCACCAAAACTACTTGGCTGTTAAAGACTGGTTCATTCTATTAAATGTGTCAGAATTCCATGTCCTTAAATCAATTGTGACATTATACATGGGAATGTAGTCATGATTACATCACATGGACATATAGTCCTGATTAACTGTGATAACTGTGTACTTTGTGCTCAAGTGGGTCTGTGTGTTTTGTGGAACTGTCTTACCATAGTACAGTACAGTGCATTTATGCTTATTGTCAAAATAGTAATGGTGCCATGAATGAAAACCAAAGACTGAAATAATGTGACAACATTTGGTCATTGGAAATTTGACAGAAAGAACTTCAAACGGTTAAAGTAAAATTGTGCACAAACTGTGAGACAAAATTAAAATTGCTGTGCAGAAGAGAATGGAAAATTATTGTCTCTAAACTTACCAGCTTTATTTTGTTCCTCACTTACCTGTCTTCACACAACTATTCCACTTCTCATTGAATCCTGGTATCCTTTATCAGGAGGTGGCACTGTAATCTGAGAAGGGTGGAGCAAGCTCAGATAAAACTGCTTGCTTTTTAGGTAGGCAGTTTTGAAGTTTGCCCAGAATCACTTGCACGCCGATCGGAGGTGCAGTAGTCGTGTGTAGCCAGGGAATAGTGGGAATTATTGTTTCTTGTAAAAATCCAAAGGCAAGTAAGTTGCCGGGTGCCTTTGTTTTGAAAAAGATTATCATGTGCCTTTTTTTGAATTGTATGAAACTAAAATGAAAAGTTTTGAAAAGACCATTATTTCATCACTTTTCAATATACTGAAATATCATAAATTTTGTATGTCATGTCAGACGGCAGCTTTACATTGAGCTCTTGTTTAGTAGGAGTCATACTCTGGTTCTCACCGGTATTGTATCACCCTCAACGAGGATTATCGGATACCCTTAAGATATAAATTTAGAAACTATCTGTATGTTCAGTTCATCAATTTTTGCAAGCTAGTTTAAAGATGTGCAGACTGTGTTTCAAAACATCTTTCTCTTGTTATCACTTATGCAGGTGCTCGCAACTGAGATATTCATCTACGCCCACCGCAAGAGGTTAGATGTTGATTACCTGCATCCAAAAGATGACAACCACTGCTGTGGTGGTTTCATGATCCCGCCTCTCATCTTTCAGATCGGCCGCACCCTCTGCGTCTTTGGATTCGGTCTGTTGACCACAATGGCGGTCACTGACGTTATGAAGAATGTGGTCGGCAGGCTCCGTCCTCACTTTTTCAGTGTCTGCCAAATGGAAATTTCGTCAGAGAACTGCACTGACGGCATCCAGAACTTTTACATCACTGAGGATGTTTGCACTGGTCCAGAAGACAAGCTGTATGAGGCAAGGTAGGTGCTCTCTGGGTTTATTGATCGATGTTAAGAGGTTGCTCTTGGACAGTCATCTCTGAAATGCACATAGTAAAGTGTTTGAGAGCAAACAAGGTCATTTTTGTCTTCTAGTAAACTGTACATGGTTGTTGCCGCCTGTTGTAAAAATTGTACAAAATTAGAGCTTTGTTGTAACTGGTAGGAAGAACAAGTATTGCAATGCTGAACAGTCTAGTGCTGTGCAAATTCAATTCCATGGAGTTAGCTTCAGTCATTCTTTTTTGTCCATGGTATATAACACATTGGCTAAGGAGGTGATACTGTATAGCATTGGTAGGTATGAGATCCTAATGGCAAGGACAAAATATTCTATGCAAGCCCACTTCTTAAACTTATTGCCTAGTTTGATTTTGAACATCTTAAATGCAAAGTGACTTTGCTTTCTTTAAATAGATGTGATTGAGAAATTTTGTGTTGTTAGTTCTTACTAAAAACATCGGAATGGCCTACACGTAGCGTGGTGAAACACTGTGAACACTTTTAGCATGCCTTTACTTCTGAAATTTCACACGCCTAATGTGAAAGACATTCATTGAACTTCAGCTAGCTTTCTCCACGTTTTCTTTAATCTAACATCATTTTCGCAGGCGATCGTTCCCATCAGGTCACTCGTCCGCCTCTGTCTACTGCATGGTCTATTTAGCGGTGAGATTTTTTTTTTCAAATTTTGTCATGTCCATCCCTTGACGGGACAAAGAAACTGGTTAAAATCTATCATTCAAGTAATGAGGACCCTAAACTTTTCTCAATTCTACCAAAACAATGTGAAGAGACTTCTCCTCCGTGTCATGGACTCGAGGATGTGAATACATTGTAACCATTATGGCATACAGCGTTCTGTCCGGATCCGCTGCATGGTAACAAGATGTTAATTCAGCCAATTGTTGAGCATCTTGTATGAGATCCAGGCCTTGAAGGACAATTATTTTACAACAATAAGCGATGCTAATCCTGTGTCTTGTACATTACAACTTCACATCAGGTGACCACCGACTCGACAGTTTTAGATCAATTTTGGCATCTTTTTTTCAAAGGTCAGTACAGATAGGAAAGTTTAAGACTACTATTGGACAAGAAACCTTTTAACCATCACCCCACCAGGGATCGAACCCACAAACCTCACTGTTGCTAAGCTTCACTGCTACAAATGCCACCACCTTTATCCACTTGTGTACACAGCAGTCAATGATGTTGGTATGTTGAAACATCAGGAAGTTACGGCCCTGCCAAAGAAAAGTGGTTTGCCCTTTGTCGAAAGCACCAAAGGCATAAAGTGGCAGGTGCTGAAGTTGTATATAGTTTGCCAGTCTGTTGGATCTGAAACACGACCTTAGAAACATTTCATAAACTTTAAACAAAACAATGGGGCTTTGGGACACTTAAGGCCAGAATTATGGTTCTGTGGAAACTGTCCTTTAAAAGTGAAATATACTACAGCATGTCATAAATTTGCTGATAAGTGTGCATTAGCAGGCACTGAACACAATAAAAGCTTCAACTTGTTGGGTAGGAAATACGAGACTTTCATTACGATAGACTTGTTGCTTAGTTTCTAGTGACTTGTTGCCTTTGGGTATGTTCATAACGTCATCCATTGACACTTGACCAACCTGTTGTTAGGACAAGAAGTTGCACTAGAAATTAAACTTGTGGATAACTATAATCTGCAAGCAAAAGAGGTCACATGCCACTTATGTCAGTAATCATTAATGCAACAACTTTTTGAAACAACGTGAGGTTCTTGTGGAAGGGAGGTCAGTGATCACAAGGCTGGGAAACAAACCACGCAATAGTTGTGTTTCGACTGCCATTGCTAGTCCCAGCAAGTGTTGAAGTTTGTTTGTTGTGATAAATTTTACAAGTTTACATTACACTTCCCCTGAAAGCTCATTAAACATTGCAGTTTTCTTTATTTTTGTGATGTTGCTATGGCTTCACTTCTTATTTCTATCGTGTATTTTGTTCACCTCTGAAATTGGTAACAGGTACAGGAAAGAAACATGTATACAGGAATGGTAGCCAGGTCAGATTTCTAAGGGGGCAGATGCAAAATAGAAATGGGCAGACCTGACAGCACATGTGACATAATGTTAAAAAACTTTTTCACCCCAAAACATTCTCAGTGGACAAAACGTCTTTATGGAGATGGTTGATTGATTTGTTGATTGAATGAATTAATGAGTGATTGATGGATTGATTGAGTAATAGGATGATATTCTTGTGTAACATTATCGTCTTCATAAAAGTAAGTTTGTGTCATAAAGAAGCTAATAAGTGCAACAAAGTGAATAAATATATTTAACAAAAACTGTGTTTAGATGAGCAAAAAGATTCTGAATAAGTGAATGATGATGAAGCAATCATTTAGGAATTTCATTTGATGAAAGATCGATTCAATCAATTAATCAATCAATCAGTCATTCAATCAGTGAATAGTGAATGAAACCTCATCAAAGGGATGCATTAAAACAATATTTCTTTCTTATCTCTTTTGCAGATATACCTGCAGAGCAGATGGCAGAGTCGCTCTCTGATGTTCATTCGGCCGATGACGCAGATCGTTGCTCTGATGTTAGCCACGTACACCTGCCTGAGCCGTATATTGGACTACAAGCACCACTGGAGTGATGTTTTGGGGGGCGCCATCATCGGCACCGTTATAGCAGTATGTATGGTACGTCTGATTTAGAATCCACGTAATTGCTCTGAGGAGGCCATGTACGCGTAAAACTGCGAAATGCCTGCACTAACGAAAATTGGTAGAAAATGTGCTTTTCAACATATGTCAACTATTTGACAACATTTAAAAAAAGAAAGTTTGCATTTACTTGCAATATGAGGTAAAGGTTTTGCCTTTATAAGTGAGTTTTTGGAAACTCTAGCCTTCTAAGCATTTGTTGTCAGCCATCTGACTTCAATGGAATGTTGTGAAAGGAGTGCCCCTCACCTGTCCGCTCATTGTGATGGCACCTACGTGGTACCATTCACAGTGCACCAGGATTAGACATGTACCCGTGTTACACCACTTCTCACCAAACTAACGTTCTACTGCAATGTACAATATCAAACATAAAATGACGAAGGAAGGAAATAGCAGATGAAGTAAATCTGCATCACCCCAAGAAAGAAGTGATGACATTTCTCCTTCTAATTGTGAAATTGGTCTTAAATTGACCCATCAACTTTATGATTTTAAAGCTGAAAATAACAACGTTGATATCCCTAATGAAGCAGATGCAGAAGTATCTAAGTGATAGAAAATGTAGTTCTAACAACGGTTACCTACCCTTCAAGGTTGCAAATTCATATTAAGTCTGTTTTTAAAGTTTAATATTCTGCTTGTTGACATGGCTTTTACAGCTTTGTCGTTATAACATCGAACAACGTTGAATTTAATAAATGTAATCAAAAAGGAACATGAGCAATTTAGCTCAATTGGCATGGAGGAACCACGACATGACATGTTATTGCAAACTGCTGACACAAGTCTTTGAACCTAGCCTATAGGAAAGCACATAATATGATTGAAGCACGCATGGAAAAGTGAGAGTTATTCTGATGTTCCTCCCTGCTACATGTAAAGCTTACCAAAACCTTGGCTACCAGTTTGGAAATACAGAGATAGTTGCCAATCTCTAGAAGATTCCCTTTATTGCTTCAAGATTGATGAGAAAAATGATACTTCTGTCACCGCTCCATTTCATTTAAGATATTGTTTTCCACTGATAATGAAGAACAAATACCCAGTAATGCAAGAAGTTGCCTACCATTAAACATGTTAACCCTTCCATCTTTGTGGGTGATGGATGGAAAAACAGCCAGGTCTGTTAAAGGGAAAGCACAAAGTCTATTTGGGTGATATCGCTGTGAACCAGAAACAATGTCATGTGTTAACATGTTGACATGTGAAAGATGACCTAAAAGCTGAGGTTTTGTAATGCAGGCTGTGCTGCTTTGGATTGTGTTACTGAGCAGTTTGAATTTTAATTCATAAATGCCTGCCATGAATTCCTGCAATGTGATTGGCTGGCTGAAAGCCATTAGAACCCAGTTTCTAATGAGTTTAGAACAGCAACATGTTCAACTGCCACATTAGTTGTAGTATATTAATTGTGTGTAACTTGTATTATAGATGATGTCACAAAAATGTTTACTATTGTAACATACAGTATGGACTATTACTGCTGTATACATAGCTTATACCAGTGTAGCTAGGAGTGAGTATTGTATGTATGCTCAGTCAATGCTACAGTGTACTGCGTGATTGGTACAGGCTACTCTCAACCTTTGCTAGGAAAAACGAGTGACTTCTTTCCAAATTATAGGCCTAAGGTCACTCATTAGATCAGCCAAACGAAGAGAATAAGTGGACATGTATCAAACTTGCCTTAATCATAATCCGTAACAAGTTTCCCCTTACTTAGCGACAAACCTACCGTGCCCATACTTGTAAGCAGTGGCGGTATATCGATATTACTGGTATTAGTCGGTATTCTCACAATACCCATACCGTCGATATGTGTTTTCAACTATATCGATATATAGTAAAGTCGATATGTAGAAGAAATATCTAAAATATCGATATTACACTACATAGTAACATAGTAGTATACCGGGTCAACTGTTGATATCGACAGTCAGTAGCAGTGACTAAGTATCGACTAAATGACACAGATTGATAACCCTCCGTCTCATGTTACAAGGACACTTACGTTCAACTCGTGTCTCTGACCTCCATAACAAAAGCGGCCCTAATAGCAGTCGCTACGCACATGTATACATGCATTCCGATCGCTGCACACGTGTATACACACACTTTGACCGTGCAGAAGCTGTTGTCGACGTTAGGTACAGGGGTTACAGTGTCAAGTACACACACAGTGTACAGGGTTCAAAGCAGCAAGTTCAGACAGCGCGGAGTACGAACGTTAGCGACACACGTTGTCACGTGGCAATTTGCGCGGGACAACGATCACAATTTGTCATCCCTATGGAAAGTTTCAGTTTCTGTAATAACTGCGTCACAATGTACAAAAGATAGAACCAAGTAAAAGGGCTGGATCACTGCATTATAACAACGGGTGTGGAGTGAAATTGTTAGTTTTTTTTCTGTTGAAGATTTTGTTCGTATCGATAAAATATCGGTCGGTATTTTAGATATGTAGAGATATTTACGGGGCGAGCTGAAGCTTGTTGATGAATACTGACAGAGTGACAGGCGAGTTCAGCTGTACTGAGGCAAACAACAGTTTGGTGAAACCCCTTATTTCCAAGTTAGCGTAGAGTATATAGTACTACTTAGTAGTACGTGTAAGGGCCAACTGCAAGTTATCTCACTCAGGAATCGGGCTTTTCATCCGTTTAGGCGTAGTTTCAGATTAGTGGGGGATAGTTAGCCGGCAATTTTCTGAAAACGTTAGCTTGTACAGTGATGTGAGATATTCTCCAATGTCAAAGACAAGGGGCTACCTACTTCAGTTAAATTACTTCTTTTACACGTCAAATACGAAGGAAATCTGGAGCAAGGCATCAGTGTATATCTTGCCTAGATGTGCACAGCCAGGTGCTGTTAGACATTTGTGACTTTAGTAATAAGTTTGTGATAGGGCCTCAATCCTTTTCTTTTGTGCTTGCTACTCAGATTGGGTACCGTATTCTGTCAATCACGTGAATTTGAAGAAAAAAATAGCCAGTTTTAGGGCCACCAATTTTGCGTGATCGAGAAAAAAACCGAATCGAATTTTACTACGGAAACAGAATTTACCAATTTTGGAGAAATTTCTGAGACTATATTTTGATCAAAAAGGTTTATTGACGAAAAGCACATGGTTTACAGCTGTTTTAAGTTTCCTTATAAATTTTACAATCGTTATCAAAGCCGCAAACTTCTACTTATAACACTGCAGTACGTACGTAGTACGCAAGTCGACCCCAGCAGACCAGCTGCAGCTGGCCAAAACACCTGTTTGCATCAACCGTGCATTCCCCATGACCGCGTGCACTGACTACGGTACTATTAGCCCGCTAAGAAGAGGAGGTAACTTCGTAAACAAACATATTTGCTACCGTAGCGCCATAATATATCACACTTATCGAAGTTCTCTTTTTCTACAAATGCAAAATTGAATCTCACTTATTGAAAACAGTAGGATACATTTATACGTTTCTTTAAATAACATTGACTCTGTAACTAACAAACAGTCCGCTGTTTTTTCACAGGGAATGAAATACGTACACATTTCCGAGGTGGATAGGCTATTCGCAATTATACCTATGTTAGGATATAATTAGCGTAAATTTATAGAAGGCTTTGCGCGATCTTTCGTACATTTTTAATAAAAGTCTTTTGGTACATTTAAAGGTTAACAATGCATGTAATATAGTTTGGTTTACATGAAATATGCAACATTTCGTGAAGCACTTAAGTTTTGAAGTAATATCGAATGATTTCTTTTGATCAAAATTTCGTTACGCTGGTGAAGTGGTTTCCGGCCTAACACTAAAATGCTCATTAAATGGCTATTAATACACACGCGGGCAATTCTAACAAGAGTAACGAAAGATCGCGGAGACTTACAACTGCCGTTTACGTCTGAAACGGAAAGCCACAGAAATTGGAAAGATAAAACTGGAGGAATCTGAGAAGTGAAAAGTGGGACATCCCACTTTGTGACACAGAAAATCAGACAGGGGGGCTGTCCACAATTTTGACTCAAAGTTGACAAGTATTTATGATGACTATAAAAAAACAAGCAAACAAACAGGAAACAGCACAAGACAACCAAAGATTACGATTAATACAGTACATTTACAGTAGCTCTCGATCATTCATAGTCAAGTCCTACATAATGCATACCATTTACAGCACATTTACTGTGTGTACCTGTTCCACGAAAATATCGATATTACCGGTATTATCGGTATTTTGAAGTCGGTATATCGACATTTTTATTTCGGAATACCGACCCACCTTACATACTTGACTGTGTTGCCTGCTGCTACTTCTATGAATGCAACAACAGCAGATCCTTAAATCATAAAGTTATCTTAAATGAACCAGTATTCTCATTCAACGCCATCCAACTGTGAGAGAGGAGAATGCAGAAATTGGTGCAAAATCTAATGCCTGGTTTCCTGTGGCCTTCACTTTGCAACATCCTAACGAGTAACAGCAAGTCTAACCCAACTTCTGACCTATGCATGTAACAAATCTTTTGAAGATTGCCTTCCAGAGGTTGTTTACTAATTGCACCATTTTGGCACCAATTATTTAAACAGATTGTCTTATTGATAAAATTGACAGCCACATAAGGTTTAATCCATGTTGCTCTGTAGAACATTAGTGCTAACTAATGATAATGTAGTACTGTAACCTAATGTCAGATTACTCGCTACGCTAGTCGAATGGTCACTTGCCTCTGCGTGGAAACAGGGTCACAGTCAGCATTGCTCAATGAGCCAAAAGTCACTTACCATGTCAAATTATAATGAATCTTCCTTTCAAATGTTAGTATTTATCTAGAAATCTTTCTAGAAATTTTTCTCTGTTAAACAGATTATGCTATAAACATCTACAGTAGGCCTATAGGCTTATGGTCTCTATCAGCTCTGTCCTTGATTGTAGAGTTTCTTTAGTCCACAGAATGTAGACTAATTTTGTCAGTAATATTCACTGTTGCCGCACCCCTCGACTGCACATTTATTGCAAAAAAATTGGACTTAACACAGAAAAAAATACATACAGTAAAGGTGTAAGTGGCAATTGATGCTGTCAGATTCTGTAGCCTGTACTTTACACAGTGGTTTATGTAATCTGCGGCATACTACTCGCACATGAGCCGATGAGCGGCACCGTCCGACTCATAAATGAGCTCCTTTATGATGTCTTAAGTCGTGCTGTATCAAAAGCAGATGAGAGCTTCCCGCTGAAAATTGAAAACATTTATCAGTCATCATGTTGTGACCTCTTTAATGCTCAATGTTTACTTTGAATATATTTTAGATCATTGTTAGATATTCAAGTTTGGAATTGTACAGAGTGAGCAAACTCATTTTTTCTTTGTTTTTATTCTTCTCAATACTCTACCTCACTGGCTTTATTTGTAGCCTGCTATAGCTGCGAAACTGTACCGAGTGTGTAGTTAACCGGCAGTTGTGTCAAAGTGGTGGCCCCGGACTTGGCAAATTAATTCACACTGTTTTCTCACTGATGTCTGAGTGTGCTGTGGGCTTAGAATATTGCTTAGGTTATACGTTAAGTGTGTAACCTGAACAACAGTAGTTTTCTTTAGTTGTTAAATATATGAAGTATGTCAAAGCTGTGTATCACTGGGAGCATGCCTCCCACAGTGAAGTACAGTATGATACATTGAGACACATGAAGCCCATGAACTGACAACTTGGTACAGTTTGCCTTTAAAATGCATGCCCTGCTAGTTTGGTACAAATTAGTCTGTAACACACACACTACGAACTTACTGTAGTATAAGTTGGCCAACACACAGTCATTGCTAGTTTGTTACATGTGACCTTTAACACACATGCTCTATTAGTTTGGTACTTCTAAGTAGTATTTCACACATACACCACTTAGTACAGTTGACCTCTGGTAAACATACATGCACCACTAGCCTGGTTCAAGTAGTCTCACACACATGCACCACTAATGCAGCTTGATGGAATAATTTATCACTCACATGTTCCGCTAGATTGGTACAAAGTAGTCTAGTCAAAAACTTGGCCGCATATCACAGGTGAGATTCATTGGTTTCCGTAAAATATTTACCAGACAAGCCATAGCCCTTTGTCGTTTATTTTGAGGGTTGAAACTCATTATTGGTTGCCTTTGTGATCACATGAAGGCAAAAGAACATATTGTCACAATACTTTTAAATAATTTACAATGCGATGGATAACATTGGCTACACATAGGCCTACCTTATGGAATCCTTAAAGTCATTACTGTTTGCTTGACTGGCCTGACCTTCCAAAAGTCATACATATTTGAAGGGTAGATGTGTGAATGTTTGGAGAGGACATACATACAGTTGGACGGTAGCATGCACACTTTGGTTTTTGTTTTCTAGAGTCTTATTTGAGTTAATTTAAGACATTTCTTCACAAGAAGGAGAAAGATTTTTTGGGCGTTCAGGAACAAAGTGCAATAGGGAGACTTTGAGGGCAAATAAATATAAGAGACTAAACTTCACAATTGCGCACTTTTGTTGCATCAGTTAAGTCACTGCCGAGGGCATTCAAGTTATTGAAAAGATGTCTTCTCACCACTCTCCTTAGACCCATCTCCCAAGTGTCACACGAATTTTGTTTCGGATCTGCCGTTGTGAACTTCTGTAGTATGTGAGCCAACATCCAATCAAAACAGAGTCACAGGCTAAGTTGGACAGGAAGCAATTAATCCAAGAGAAAACCAACTTAATATCAGCCAGTCATGTTGAAGCAAGCATCCCCAATACATCAGACATCCACTTACATCTCATGACTTCCTACCATTTAGGGTTTGCGGTATGTTGGTAATTCGATCGTGATCACGAAACCTGATAACTACCATCAAACTGAAACTGTTTGAGTTATGAATACAATATGAGAAATTTTTTCTAAAGTAAAAGTTAGAACCTTTGAATCATACTTGATTTAGTTATAATCCATTTTCATGCATTTTGGTATGGTTTCTGATATTCAGACAAATTCATGTCAATAAAACAAATCATAGGTGTGAACAAGACTTTAGCCAATCAGCGATCATTACAAGGGTCAAGTTGAGTGTTGGGGTTACGTTTGTGCGAATAGTGGAAGGCGTTTGCCCATAGTTCATCTTTTGTTCATGCAAATAGTCTTAGTCTTTTGATATGCTGTCTTTTGTCCATGCGGATAGTCTCAACCTTTTGATACGCCCCGAAAAAGAAAGTCACCTCTTTCATGGCTGGTAGGTGTCATATAGAGGTCGTGCATGTATCTCATCTCCTTAACGGATTTATGGTAAACATGATCTACACATAGCAAACTCAAGGAACACTGTCTTTATTATCATGGACCATGAAACATTCAATTTCTTCACCATACTTTTTGAATTAGCTACAAACAAATACTTTTTGAATTAGCTACAAACAAATATGTAGAAAGATGTGAATATATTGTTGAAGACCATGCTTTACTGAAAAAGATTTTTTTTTCTTTTTTTCTGGATTCATTTCCATGTGCATTTTTAAATACCGTCCCCAAAATGCAGGCAAAATTGCCTTTTCTATGAAAACCCTAGAAATGCTTATTAAATCTTGTCATTCCACAACTAACAGTCCTGTCTCTTTGTTCGCCTTCTGAATCCCTTCCAGGCATTCGCTGTCTCCAGGTTGTTCAGGAAGACGTGCAGCGGCGGTGACAGTTACCAGAATGAAGTGTTCATGGAGATGAACTCCAGAAACAGAGGAGGCTCACGGTCTGAAGGCATCTTCTAATCCTAGAGTCATCTCATTGAAAATATGCCATGAAGTGGACCTTGCACATATATCCTTTCAAAATAATTTTACCATCGTAGTGCTGGTAGGGTTATGTGGTCTACACTTTTGGATAAGAGGCTCATTAGACTTTGCACTCCTTTTTGGAAACCTTTAAAGGAAGGTCAGTAGTTGTAAAATACACCTTACATAACTTTCTTTGCTTTCTTTCACTAAATCAAAGAAAAGCATATCTATTTAACAGATTTGTTGTCAAAAAAATGATCTGCCAATGACAAATTTGGTTAGAATGTACCCCACTAAAGAGAAAACACCCATTTAGTTCTTACTTTTCCTTATGTTGTCTCCTGCTTGATAAGATTTATGAGTATGTGTTTTATGCCTCTTTGCCTTGTGGTAGGAATGTAGTTGGTCCTCGGCCATCAATGTCTACCTGAAGAGTCCAGATAAATATTGATAACCTTTGACCAAACAACATTCCATGTTCAAGCTAGGGGGGCATAAAAAACATACTGATGAGTATTTTCTAGTGGACATCAACATAGGAATAATTCCAAAATTAATGTTTTTTTTTTTCCTCTCTGTTTTGACCCTTTCTAACCGAATTTGTCATTGGCAGATCTCTTTTGTCACAATATTGATATGCCGCTACTCGATTTGGAAATACAAGAGCAAAAAGTGATTATGAAGTATGTCACTACCTATGATCCTTTAACTTTGTTTACAGAATAGTATTCTATCAAACCAAAAAAGAAAATGTGGGCCTTAAGGAAGATATTTGGATGCTGATGTATCCATTATTTCAAAATTCATAGCACTGCAGGCATTTGTTTTTTTTTTTTCACATTAGATATCCTGTAGGCTTAGCAGTGTTTTAAAGAATATTATTTATAATTGATCACTGATCTGTGTGTTGTAAGTGGCAGCTGTGGCATCATAAACAGATCTAAATGTAACCAACCATAATATTTTTTATTATAAGTCTAGAAGGAAGAACTCACTGCACACAAGGTACATATGCATTAAGAGTAAACATGTACATATTCTGTGTGAAGAGGGAGGGGCGGGTGTTGCAATTGATAAAACAAAAAAGTGCCAAAAGTGCTAGACATGCCAAACGAAAAGTGATGGCAGATTACAGGCAGTTATAAACAGGTGTACATATACATCTATTTTTGTGTTTATTAATGTTTTAGCTCAAACCAATATCTAGCTTTCTACAGTAGCTTGTTTTTATACCATAAATGTATATGCCAGCCATACTCTTTTTATCGACATAATGTTATTGGCTTGTACGGTTTAATATTTAGAGGAAAGAGAATTAGTTAATTCAATAGAATTAACAGATAATTAGAAGATTTGTTTTTTCCCTGAAGAAAATGGGAATCACATAAAAATTCGGGATATCTTTTGTCTTGATTGGTGAAAACCGAATCTCAATAGCATATTCTGATGGGAAGCTACGAACTTTTACAGAAATATCTATTTCAAAATGGTACATCTGTATAATCTTGACCGTTTTGAAAGAAACATTACAAACTCAATTTCCACAATATTTTAAGGTAAAGCCACAATATGCCCAACGTACATTTTCACTCATGTCAAATTAACGGTAAAAATAGGGCTTCAATTTCAAAGAAAAGCAAAGACTTCTTGCAATAACTTGCCTCTGTTACATGGCATTTTGTTAACAACTGGAAATATTTCTTGACCAGAAAAGGCTTTCTTCGAAGGCAACGTTAGAAACAAGATATTTGTGTTGGGTTTGTAATGTCTGGAGTGAAACATTGTCATTCGACATTTTAAGAACACCTTCGCTTTTCAGTGAGATATTCCTTTAAGGACAAGAGTTTGTTTTGTGGGAAATCATAAAAATCATAATACAACATGGAAAGCAAAACAAAATGAGAAGACAACAAAATTACTGTATGTAAAAAAAAAATTAGAATGTATAGCAATATCAGTGATTTCACATTATTTCTTAAACCTGAAGAATATCTCCTCATTCAGTTGTGATCCAAGACTTCATCACCCCACCAAAATTTTGACAAACAGTTGACTAGAACTTTGCATTTCATTGCACTACGATAAGGAATTCCAGCCTTGCAATACGGAAAGTTTCGTTCACAAAACAGAAATCGAATTTCCATTTAGGAAACAAGAGAAAGTGGAAAGCTGCCTTAAAAAATTGATAAAAATTTTGTTTATAGTGATAATTCTCTATTTTTTTATTTTATATTTTGTTGTACCTGTTTTATTCAAAAAAAAAAAAACTTTCACTTTGAGTGCAACATGCATCCCTCCAAAGAAAGCTCATATTTTATTTTATTACGTTTAGTGTTTTCAGCATAAATAGTCTCCAACTGTTTTGTTTTTGTTTCTGAACCATGATTTTCTGTTTAATCATCAATACACTGTAAATTGACTCTATTTTGACTCCTAATTTGTTATCATTTTGCTTAAAAGCCTAATGTAGCACCCCTAAAATTACCATTAGTGTACTAGTAAATGTTCTTTGTGTAAACTCCCTTCCCCCCTTGGTATCCAGCCCCCTCCTAACAGTACCCAATGTTCCAAGGCACAAGCCCTGTCTTGGGTCAACAACCGGCCACTTCCTGTCTACTCCTATGCTAGTTACATCATCATTCCCGGTAAGAGGGATGATCCTACTGGCCAACAGGTGACGTCACACCGAGACACAAGGTTCTCCGAGAAGAGTAAACAATTCTTGCTCTCCAGCCAAAATACTGGCTAGTGGAGCGTAAACAACTGATGCAACCCTCTTGTTACCCTTGACACGCTTATGGTGAATCACAGTGCAGCTTCTAGGAATAATGTCTCTTGTTTGCGTGGGTGTTAAAGATTCATTTCCAGGATGGGGGCAGGAAGTGATCCCTTTCTGGGGTTTCTTTGTCCCCGAAACTCTTTAAAACATGGGTGCAACCAGCAACCTGTATCACTCGCTTCTACGACGTCAGAAGTCAGACTTAAGAGACTGTTCAGAAGATATTCCTAAGAAGCATATATTAGAAATTATCATTGTTAATTTCTAACAGGTGAGCACTTATTCCATTACCTTATACCCTTTGTCAGGATAACAGTATTGAGCTGCCCCTCTGCGATGGCGGTCTGCACTCAGAGGTGCCCCTGTTTACCATATATTGTGACTGTTCACGTATTCATGTAGATATTAATGTATAACAATATTGTTATAATTGTAAGTAAATTGCCTACTTCATTGTTAGGATGCCGCACTGTTTAAATCAGCATCTAGAGTAAAGATGGGTCTAAATTGACTCATTACAATGTTTAAGGCATAGTGCACTCCAACACGTCTACTCTCAATTAGTGTATTATATTTGATGCATTGAGCCAATTGAGTCTCATTCAGTGACGTAATGAGAGTTAGCCCTCTGTACACAGTTGATGGGGTCTTAGAGATCACCTACTGTTGTACCTCTGTGTACACTGGTTTTGTTTGTATGTGCAGAAGGATGTCCTTGGGGAACCTCTGCTACAGAGAACTTTGGTTAC
This sequence comes from Stichopus chloronotus, assembly GCA_021234535.1. Classification (NCBI taxonomy): domain Eukaryota; kingdom Metazoa; phylum Echinodermata; class Holothuroidea; order Aspidochirotida; family Stichopodidae; genus Stichopus; species Stichopus chloronotus. The sequence continues at coordinate 28,390,179 of CM037837.1, read as the reverse complement.
CATGGCAATACTGTGTTACAGAGACCTTCAGTGAGTCATGTGTATAGTAACCTGAATGGCTGGAAGTTTGCTTCCAGGAATATGAGTTTATTGTGTGTGTAAGATTGTGTTACATTGCATGCAATGTATAATTAAGACAATTAATTAGTTACGTACGTAATTCACACCATTTCCGTGAGTTAGTCCCCCCTATACCGGCTAGGTATGGGACATGCTGTGAATTGTAAGGGACTCGTTATTTTCATGATATTGACAAGAGCAGAACTGTCATAATTGTTTTGTATTCATTAACCCAAGTTGCGTTATCAAATATTGAACGCATTGTATTCTGGTAACTAAGTCAACCCATGTGGAGGTGCCTTAGGAGTTACCATTACGATAGTAGCTTGAGTTGTCTGCTAAGACAATTCACTATCCTTGTACATATTTTTAATACTTTTATATATTAAGAAAAGTTGGGTAGCTCAGACATAAAGAGAATTGACTGATAGTGTTCCCAAGGTCATGGGACCATGTTCTGACCTAAATGTAGAATTTTAAATATTTGTATCACTCGCTTCTACGACGTCAGAAGTCAGACTTAAGAGACTGTTCAGAAGATATTCCTAAGAAGCATATATTAGAAATTATCATTGTTAATTTCTAACAGGTCAATGATGTCATGGGCGTAGCCAAAGCGTCCTGGTCTTAGACGTTGTATGTACATCGGCGTACTCTATATTAGACGCTGGCGTAGCTATTGATGTATACTGGCTGGACCAACCACTAGAGTGTGATGGTGCCGAGCTGGATGAAATTGTATTAATGACAGACGGCTGTAAATATAGTATACCCTACTGGGCTGCCTAACATATGCGTCCTGTCTTATATTTGGTTCCTCGTAACGTCACACATACTGGTGAGCGACCTGCACAGAGGATGGACCCAAGCGACTGTTAGGGAAACAACGTCGCACTCTCGTCTCATACTACACATTATGAGATCTGTAACGTGGAAGGTTACATAAATGGCGCCCGAATATATGGGGACCTGTATTATTGTTAATTAATCTGAAGATTAGTACAAAGTAGGTCCTAACCGATCCTTGTGATATTACAGAGAAGATTCTTTGTTTTGAATTATGAATACATGCTGCTATGCTCATTGTTTTTCTCCACTATCTGAGAATGTGTTGTGCAATTACATGTGGTAACTAATCGTTTTGAACCGGTAACTGTTTAAGTTGTTAAGTCTAGATTTAGTAAGCATTGTGAAGTGCTCACTAGTTTAAACTTTTGCTATTCCAGAGTTTTTAGTATTTTCACTACAGGTTTGACGCTGAGGTCGTTGGCGTATGATACGGGTTGCAATCTGCTGGGAGTCAAGGTAAGGAAAGCCCCCGTTAAACAGCACAATCCTAGGTCAACTTGCTAAGTGATTCACCATAGAGCACTCGTTCTTTTGTATTAAAGACTTTAACAACTTTTCATCATAAATGGCTAGTAGAGAAAGCCAGGGTGTGGCCGGAGTAGGGGCCCAGGATGAGGATGCTTTTGCCAGGGAATTGAGGGAGCTTTTATCCCGTCATAACAAGTCCATAGGTGACGTGAAAGGAGAGACGCCTAGTGAGACCCAGGCAGGGACCCCAGAGGGCATTCAAAAACAAATCGTGGAGCATATCCACAGGCTTACAGGAACACAGGTAAGTCACAAACGCCTTCGCACTTTTTCTGGGCGGGCCCCTGTACCCCATGGAGAATTGCCGTTTGATGTCTGGTTTCAGCAAGCTGACCAACTGGTGCAGGAGACTAGTCTCACGGATGAGGAGAAGAGGTGCCGCCTGTCGGAATGCCTGATGCCCCCAGCCCTGACACTGTTCCGCAAGGCTTCCAAGGAGCTAGGGCCCTCTGCTAGAACAGAGGACCTCCTAGGACAATTAGTCCAAGCCTTTGGGGTGGCTTGCGAGGGGGATGACCTCGTAAGTCTCTTCCGAGAAACTTTCCAGGAGCCAAATGAGAAGCCCTCTGCTTACCTCACAAGGCTGGAGGAGAGACTAGACCAGGCCATCCAGTATGGTGGGGTACACCAGGGTAAGGCTGATGGTCTCCGCCTAAGTCAGTTCATCAGGGGATGTATTTTTGATGATGGCGTTATTAGCAACCTGCAGTTACGACAGCGCAGGGCAAAACCCCCAGGCCTCATTACTCTTCTGCAGGAGGTTAGAGTGGAAGAAGCCTCTGAGGCTGCCCGGAGTGCTCGACGACAGCAGAGTAAGTCAGCACGAAAAGCGCAGACAAACTCCCTGGAGGCACAGCAGGCTGCTACTGAGCTACAGCTAGAGGTGAGTAAGCTTAAAACTCAGCTTTCAGCTATGCAGACTTCTCCTGCGGCAGTGGCCCCTACACCAGTCACCTCCGAGACTAGTCCCCTGTCCACCCCATCACTTGAGGAGAAACTTCGGAAGGAGATCGACAAGCTTCGTCAGGAATTGTCAGCTCCAAAAATGCCTGGCAAGCCTAAACAGGGCAAGGGTCCCAGTGGTAGAAGATTAATATGTTTCCGGTGTGGGATGGCAGGGCACATGGCACGAGGTTGCCAGAACCCCCCAAATGCTGCATTAGTACAGCAGAAGCTTCTGGAGAAATGCCAACAGTCGGGAAACGATGCAGGGCACCAGCAGCGGGACTCCCCGGTGCCCCAGCAGTAAGCGTGAGGTCCCACAATCACAGCAGTAGCAGTAATGGTGGTGTGCCCCCTGGGTTGGTGGGAGAGTCATCCACTACCACGGTATTCTTAGATGGCCACCAGTGCAAGGCGTTATTGGATACTGGGTCCCAGGTAACATGTGTTTCTAGAAAGTTTTACCAGGATAAATTGTCCCACAGGAAACTGCACCCCCTCACTGAGCTAGGACTTGGTGGGGCAGGAGGGATCAATGTGCCCTACCTTGGGTATATCCAGGTTGACGTTGCCCCAGCTAGGGATGACGCAGGGACAAGACGTCGAGTCACAACGCTTGCCCTGGTCTTAGAGAAACAACAACCACCACTGCTACTCGGAACAAATACGACTCTGCTGAAGACCCTTCTGCAAGATTGCCTCCGGAGAGGTGGCAAAGATTTTACCAGGAAGCTCAAGGTAAGCCCTCTGTGGGCTAAGGCCTACAAGATGGCTGCCACCCTGGGTAAGGGTGGGCAAGATGGTTACCTTGGCCCTGTGAAGGTGCAGAAGGCTGCTGTAGTCCCGAGATATGGTACTGTATTGGTAGATTGTGGGATAAGGAACCCTCTAGGTGTTGCTGTTCAGGTCCTCATAGAGGGTCACAGATCCCTTCCTGGTGGCCTAAGTATACCCCCTAGCTTAATTACCTTGCCTAAAGATGCCCTGGTTAAAGTAAGAGTGCAGATGCAAAACCACCTGGGGCGGGAGGTAAAGTTAGGATATAAGCACCTCGTTGGCAAAATATTTCTCCCCAGTGAAGTCTCCCCAGTAGTCCCCAATATGTCTCCACCCAGTGCATCTGTGCTTAGCCATCAGGTCTTGTCGGAAGACTCTCTTCCCTTCAGCTTGAAGGATTCGCCCATCTCAGAGGAATGGAAGGAGAGGATGTTGTCAATGCTCAGTCGTCACAGGGCAGCGTTTTCCAATGACGACTTGGACATTGGGTGTACGTCGGCTGTCCGACACAGGATCAGGCTATCAGATGACACGCCATTCCGTCAGAAGAGTAGAAGGATTCCCCCTGCAGACTTTGAAGACGCCCGGAAGCACATTCAAGATTTGCTAGGGAAGGGCATCATCAGAGAATCTGCCAGTCCCTATGCGTCCCCTATCGTCCTGGTTAGAAAAAAGAACAACGATGTCAGATTGACTGTAGACTATCGTCTTCTGAATTCTAGGACGGTACGGGATCAATACAACATCCCCAAGATCGAGGATACACTCCATTCGCTCACTGGTGCTGCTTGGTTTTCATGCCTGGATTTGAAGTCAGGCTACTACCAAATAGAAATGGAGGAAGGGGACAAACCGAAAACAGCATTCTGGTGCCCATTGGGCTTTTATGAGTTTAATAGAATGCCCCAAGGGATCTGCAATGCTCCAGCCACATTCCAGAGGTTAATGGAAAAGTGCATGGGAAACATGGCCTTCACCGATGTCTTGGTGTACCTGGACGACCTTCTAGTGTTCTCAAGGACACTAGAGGAGCATGAACAGAAGCTGGAGAAAGTCCTGTCACGGCTGGAAGAATTTGGATTGAAACTCAACCCAGAGAAGTGCCAGTTCGTCCAGTCATCGGTCAAGTGCCTTGGTCATGTGATCTCTGCTGAGGGCGTGCAGACCGACCCTGACAAGATCTCCGCTGTCACTACATGGCCCAGGCCCCAGAATGTCCGGGAGATGAAGTCATTCCTGGGTTTTGCTGGCTACTATAGGCGCTTCATACAGCACTATAGCAAGATAGCCAAGCCCCTGAATGACCTGTGCACACTCTACGAGCCAGTAAGGAAGCATGGTAGGAGGAACTTCCAGTCCCCCAACAGGTCCAAGAAGCAGACAGGGAAGAGACCCAGCCCCGACACCCCATTCGGTGACAACTGGAGTGATAGTTGTCAGGCCGCCTTCGACAGCCTGGTGACTAAGCTAACTACAGCCCCTACCCTTCTTTTTGCAGATTATAGTGCCCCCTTTGTCCTACACACTGATGCGAGTACTTCCGGCCTAGGCGCAGCCCTCTATCAGATGAACAACGGTAGGTTACAACCAGTTGCCTATGCAAGCCGAGGACTGTCTAGGAGCGAGAGCAACTATCCAGCCCACAAGCTCGAGTTTTTAGCTTTGAAGTGGGCAGTGACGGATAAGTTCTCAGATTACCTCTATGGAAACCACTTCACAGTCCTCACCGATAACAACCCCTTAACATATGTTCTCACAACAGCCAAGCTGGATGCAACTGGGCACCGTTGGCTGGCATCCCTGGCAAACTACGATTTCGATATCAAGTATAAGCCAGGTAAGAACAATCAAGATGCAGATGGGCTCTCTCGACGACCCCAGGAATCCCCTCCCGAGGATGAGGAATATGCTGAGTTTCGCCAAAATACTGATCGCATGCGGGATAGGTTCCTCACCAAGCCACTTGAGCCTTACACAGCAGCAACACTGAATAGTTTGTGCGTCGATCCACAACTGGAAGTGGTCCCTGGAAAGGCTGTGGCTGCAGTGTGTGCCGAGCTCAAGGTGAGTGACATGGTCCCAAGATCCATCCCCTCTCTAGATTTCCCCCAGGTATCCAGTGATGAAGAAGAGCGCACGGCTGAGGCATCGCTACTGGAGACAGTGTGCGACTCTTCCAAAGCTATCCCCGATGCGTATTCTGAGCCCCTGGCTGTTGGGCAAGATTCACTGCCTGGCGTCAACCCCAAAAGTTGGCCCCAACTCCAGGACGATGACGAGCACATCGGAAGAATCAAGGGATTCGTTTTGGCCCAGAAGAGACCAGTGAGGGAGGAACTCGCTAACTTGCCTGTGGAAACAAAGCAGTTCCTAAGGCAATGGGGCAAGTATGTCCTCCGAGACAACGTGCTATACCGGAAGGTGGTGGATCCCCTTTGTGACAAAGGTAGGTTACAGCTTGTGCTCCCCTCAAAGTACCGTGTCGAGGCCTTGCGGGGTATGCACGATGACGTAGGCCACCCAAGCTCCGATCGTACTCTAGACCTGGTAAGATCGCGATTTTACTGGCCTAAGATGGGATCAGACGTGATGGAACATTGCCGGAAGTGTGAGCGGTGCATTCGGAGGAAGGCCAAGGCCATCAACGCAGCCCCCCTGGTATCAATCATGACAACCAGACCACTTGAGTTGCTGTGTATGGATTACTTGAAGATTGAGCCAGACTCCAAGGACACCCGCAATGTTCTGGTCATCACCGATCACTTCACCCGCTATGCTTTTGCCATCCCAACCAGGGACCAAAAGGCCACCACCGTTGCTAAGGCACTCTGGGAAAACGTTTTCGTGCACTACGGATTTCCAGAGCGCCTTCACTCTGACCAGGGTCGTGACTTCGAGTCGCATGTCATCAGGGAGCTGTGTAACCTGCTAGGCATAAGAAAGTCCCGGACCACCCCATATCATCCACAGGGGAATGGCCAGTGTGAGAGGTTCAACCAGACCCTTCTCAATCTGCTTGGTACCCTAGAGGATGAACAGAAAGAGAACTGGAGATCGTATGTGGCCCCACTCGTTCATGCCTACAACTGTACCCGGAATGAGGCTACAGGTATGTCACCATACTCCCTTATGTTTGGTAGGGAGGCCAGACTACCGATTGACCTCAAATTAGGAGTGGCCCCAGAACCAGAAGGGCCAGTGTCTCACCAAAGATATGCTGAGAGACTCAAGAGACGACTCCAAAGAGCACACCAACTAGCTGGTGGGAGAGCTGAGAACAGGGCCGCAGCTAACGAGAGACGCTACAATGCCAGGGTGCGTGAATTAGCCCTCCAGCCAGGAGATCGCGTCCTTGTCCGGAACATGAATCCGAGAGGTGGCCGTAAGCTCGCAAACCGGTGGGAGGAGTCAGTCTACATAGTGGTCAGGAAGTGTGGAGCTGACATGCCTGTATTTGAGGTAAGACCAGAAGGGTGCGATGGTCCAATCCGCACCTTGCATAGGAATATGCTCTTACCATGCAGGTTTGACCCTGCTCCACAACACCCCCCTGAACCAAAGCCAAGCCCACCAAAACGGGTTAGACGTACAACGAGACAACACCCACTGGATGCACCGCCGATGGCCGATGTAGATTCAGAGTCAGACGACGACCTCTCCTTCCATGTGCTTCGAGATTTTAATCCCACGCCAGTGCCCCAGGCAGAACATAGAGTAGTTCAAGACGATGTCCCTGAGGAAGAAACTGGGCGGCAAGCCACTGAGATGCCCCAGGAAATGCAGGCCCTGGAGACGCCGGATGATGACACATCAGAGGTTGAAGAGATAGCCCCAGATGTGCCAATCAACCCACCAGTGCCTCCACCTTTGGCAGACACTCAGAACCCGCCACCAAGATCCTCAGGTAGACGGAGGCAGCAGACAGTCCCCTTTAGGTATGACCAACTTGGGCAACCAGCAGCTTGGTCATTGAGCAACCAAGTAAGTACACCATGTGCCCCCGTAGTAGACCCAAACATTATGACGAGTATGGTACAGCAGCAGATGATGTTGATGCAACAGTCTGCACAGATGCTTCAGACACTGATGGCTAGTAACAGGTAAGTTCTATCCCAGGATGGAATACCTGGTCGAGGACGACCAGATTTTAGGAGGGGAGTGTGTAGCACCCCTAAAATTACCATTAGTGTACTAGTAAATGTTCTTTGTGTAAACTCCCTTCCCCCCTTGGTATCCAGCCCCCTCCTAACAGTACCCAATGTTCCAAGGCACAAGCCCTGTCTTGGGTCAACAACCGGCCACTTCCTGTCTACTCCTATGCTAGTTACATCATCATTCCCGGTAAGAGGGATGATCCTACTGGCCAACAGGTGACGTCACACCGAGACACAAGGTTCTCCGAGAAGAGTAAACAATTCTTGCTCTCCAGCCAAAATACTGGCTAGTGGAGCGTAAACAACTGATGCAACCCTCTTGTTACCCTTGACACGCTTATGGTGAATCACAGTGCAGCTTCTAGGAATAATGTCTCTTGTTTGCGTGGGTGTTAAAGATTCATTTCCAGGATGGGGGCAGGAAGTGATCCCTTTCTGGGGTTTCTTTGTCCCCGAAACTCTTTAAAACATGGGTGCAACCAGCAACCTGTATCACTCGCTTCTACGACGTCAGAAGTCAGACTTAAGAGACTGTTCAGAAGATATTCCTAAGAAGCATATATTAGAAATTATCATTGTTAATTTCTAACAGGTGAGCACTTATTCCATTACCTTATACCCTTTGTCAGGATAACAGTATTGAGCTGCCCCTCTGCGATGGCGGTCTGCACTCAGAGGTGCCCCTGTTTACCATATATTGTGACTGTTCACGTATTCATGTAGATATTAATGTATAACAATATTGTTATAATTGTAAGTAAATTGCCTACTTCATTGTTAGGATGCCGCACTGTTTAAATCAGCATCTAGAGTAAAGATGGGTCTAAATTGACTCATTACAATGTTTAAGGCATAGTGCACTCCAACACGTCTACTCTCAATTAGTGTATTATATTTGATGCATTGAGCCAATTGAGTCTCATTCAGTGACGTAATGAGAGTTAGCCCTCTGTACACAGTTGATGGGGTCTTAGAGATCACCTACTGTTGTACCTCTGTGTACACTGGTTTTGTTTGTATGTGCAGAAGGATGTCCTTGGGGAACCTCTGCTACAGAGAACTTTGGTTACCATGGCAATACTGTGTTACAGAGACCTTCAGTGAGTCATGTGTATAGTAACCTGAATGGCTGGAAGTTTGCTTCCAGGAATATGAGTTTATTGTGTGTGTAAGATTGTGTTACATTGCATGCAATGTATAATTAAGACAATTAATTAGTTACGTACGTAATTCACACCATTTCCGTGAGTTAGTCCCCCCTATACCGGCTAGGTATGGGACATGCTGTGAATTGTAAGGGACTCGTTATTTTCATGATATTGACAAGAGCAGAACTGTCATAATTGTTTTGTATTCATTAACCCAAGTTGCGTTATCAAATATTGAACGCATTGTATTCTGGTAACTAAGTCAACCCATGTGGAGGTGCCTTAGGAGTTACCATTACGATAGTAGCTTGAGTTGTCTGCTAAGACAATTCACTATCCTTGTACATATTTTTAATACTTTTATATATTAAGAAAAGTTGGGTAGCTCAGACATAAAGAGAATTGACTGATAGTGTTCCCAAGGTCATGGGACCATGTTCTGACCTAAATGTAGAATTTTAAATATTTGTATCACTCGCTTCTACGACGTCAGAAGTCAGACTTAAGAGACTGTTCAGAAGATATTCCTAAGAAGCATATATTAGAAATTATCATTGTTAATTTCTAACAGGTCAATGATGTCATGGGCGTAGCCAAAGCGTCCTGGTCTTAGACGTTGTATGTACATCGGCGTACTCTATATTAGACGCTGGCGTAGCTATTGATGTATACTGGCTGGACCAACCACTAGAGTGTGATGGTGCCGAGCTGGATGAAATTGTATTAATGACAGACGGCTGTAAATATAGTATACCCTACTGGGCTGCCTAACATATGCGTCCTGTCTTATATTTGGTTCCTCGTAACGTCACACATACTGGTGAGCGACCTGCACAGAGGATGGACCCAAGCGACTGTTAGGGAAACAACGTCGCACTCTCGTCTCATACTACACATTATGAGATCTGTAACGTGGAAGGTTACACTAAGCTTACCTGAAGAAAATGAATTTGCATTCGTGATGTGTCTTTCTTTTACGATCCATTTGACATTACAAAAATTTACTTTGTAAGTGAATTTAAAGTTGCCTTTGAAAATTTGCCTCTTATAAGCTCTTCCATCAACATTTTTTTTTTTGTGCCTGCTGGAGTTACATTGCTTTGTAGAGAATTTGATCTGCGTCTACGGAATTATTCACACTCCTTTCATCTGTGCTATTCTTGGCAAAATAATTAGGTATTGCCAAAAGGTATAAATACATGGCCTTGAATGGTATGACTTTTACAAAACCAATCTTACAAAGAGTAGGATGTGAAAAGACTAGCACTGAAGATCTGTACAAAGAAAAGTCACAGTAGAAAAATGTGTCACCCTCAATCCATCAACATACATACTTTTTAATTTTAATGAAGGCAAATTGGTGATTATTTTGAATGTGCCTTTCAATTTTCTTTCATATCTACTTTTAAGTAATCTTTGATGACAACGTAGCAATGGAGACCCAACGTGAATCCTTGTTGAACCAGATTTGTGTCTCTGTTTGAAAAGTTTTGATGGTTGTCTTTTTGTTGTTTGCAAGTAGGATAAGAAAGGACAGCCCATGAGCTAATCTGCATTTTAAAGTTTACCATGTGCTTGGAAATAATACCTTTAATGTCTTCATAGCCAGTTCTTGATATCTGAAGTGTTCATCCACAGCCCCTCTGGTAGGTGAACATGGCACAAACAGCTGTGGTGTCACCGTAATGTAAAATACACCTTCCATCTGATGTTGTAACCCACTGTTTATGCAATCATAAATAGGACATTTGATCTTTCATTCACATCAGAATCCATTCAAAAGTAAAACAGATTAAATTTGAACAAAATAAATATGAGTAGAATATATATATTTTATATTTTGCATCCATATATATATATTTATAAATATGACATCACAATTGTAAACTAAGTGCAACTACCATTTTCTTTGCGACACAGCATGTAGAAACTGAATCCAAAGTTTGACATTAAAATTTTCCACTAGTTCTTTACATATTTTGAATTTTAATGGAGGCTGGGTAGTTGTGGGGAAAACTTTGCCAGGAAGATTGATAATTGTGAGAATTTTTTTTTTTCGTATGAAGGCTTCCTAATTCCTTATGTTTTGTTTTGTAATATTTCATTTTTGTGTCTTGGGACATGTACATCACACCTGATACACCTGATAAGGTTAGGTTATGGTCAGAGGCATTGCAGATAGGTTTAAGCATCAGAAGTCTCATTGTTATGTATGATATCATGGTATGGGTTGGATCCCTGCCTCTAAATGGCCTTGTACTCAGGTTCAAATTTTGCACTCAATGTAAACACTAGTAGAATGCCTCACTCACTTCTAGCTATCCTTCTCTAACCAGGGGGGCTGTATTTGTATCATCCATGGACGGTGAGATATCAATCAAGTGCTCCACATATTTGTGAAAACAGATTTTACTCCTGTTAATGTAAAGTGTAGAAGCGATCATCCGAAACTTCCTCCAGCCAAACCTATCCAGAGAAGTCTTTTATCCATGTTGAAAGTTTAATATCTGTTTGTGTCAGAGTTATTCTACACATGTTTTCATCAAAGTGTTTTATATGAATACAGCTTTAGAGCCTTTCTAGACACAGACAAGAGACAGTTATTTAGCTTATAATGTTCAATAAAAAGTTTTATCCCTAAAACCCAGTGTCTGTCCTGTTTTTTTTCATCCCTTCAACATTATTGTTGTTGGTGTGTTTGTTTTTTTAATGGCACTTATAACCCTTGCAGTCACAGCGGTGGGTTTGCGCTTGCACTTGTAGTACGCACATAAAACACCATAGCAAAAGAAGGGAAGCTTTTGACCGATCTCCAATGTTGTCCATTGACGTATCACTTAAAGGAGATGTACCTTGCGGTTTGATGGAAGGGTCAAATTACATATGAGATCTTCAATTTCCATCACACAGTGAGAACCTTGTAAAAACCTTGTATCTCATGTAGCACAACTTGGACTGATTATATAGTTTGTATTAAGGCATACCATATTGAGCAAGTGTACCCTACATTTTATGATGGAGATAAAATGTCACTGAGGGTCTAATTTTGAAAACCCTTTAAAACATGGTATCTTGTGAAGAGTAGCTTGGACTATTCTTGTAGGATGTATGCAGGTGTATTTCATTTGAGTAGTTGCATTCTGTAGTTGTTGTTGTTTTTTTTTGTGTAGGTCAAAGGTCATCTGATCTCAACAGCTGTCAAATTGTAAAACCCTTAACGTGAGCACTGATATCTCAGGCCACCCATATGTACTGCACTCAGTAAAACAAAATTGTTTGAAAAAGTCAAAGGTCATTTGTGATTAGCAGACGTCAATTTTGCAAACCTTGTAAAACAGTATCCCAGGAAGTCAGATGACCTATTTAATATGTGGGTGTACCATACTTAGTTCAAAACCATCTGTCGTACACAAGCTCTTTTCAAAAGAGCGAGCTGTCCCTTTATGAAAGGATTGGTATCTTAAAAACTTAATTTTTTTTTTGTCCACCTTAAGTTGATGAATTGCATAGTACTTGATTCTCAGGTAAATTATAGTAAAAGATTACTTCATATGCTCGGATGTTACAGGTTTCACATGAAATGGTATGGATTGTCACGCTGCCCTCAGTTTTAGCCTTAGTTTTGAATGCACGATGTGTCCTGAACATTGTGTACAATGGTTCAACGGCCACTCACGTAATTAAGTCATCAATAACACATCCATGTAGTAATGTACACAGACAATGATGCCTCGGAGTTAACACCCACGGTGACGTCTGTGATGGATGGTGACGTCACAATTTTTTCCCAGGTTCAATAATTTCAAAAGGTAACGATGCCATATTGAAGGTGTTGAATTCACACACCTGTAAAATCTCGTTCTATCTATCATAAGGTTCTTCAGGTAACTTTCTCCATGGGAGGACAAACTAATTTTGAGGGAGGATAAGTAATCAGATTCCTGATTGGGTAGGGGGGGGGGGGGGTTTAGTGGGTATGGGGTGACATAATATGGAGTTAATGTTTTGTCCCTGTCTGGGGGTTAACATGGGGGTTGGGGAGTTGCATACCGGAGTGCCTTGATTGTTGGATGAAAAATCGAGCCTCTAGCCACGATTTTTCATCCAACAATCAAGGCACTCCGGTGTGTAACTTACAGTTAAATTTTCAACCGAATGCATTCTCTAGATCTCTTTCCTCAAATTCTGTGAAGTGGGGGGGGGGGGGGTGTCGAATACAGCAATTCCAGTCTTTTAGTGAAACGGTAATAAAAATATGATTCTTATCCCCCTGATTCCACTTTTTCAAAATCAGTCAAAGTTTCCAGTTCTCCTTCTATCTTAGCCCCCACTTGTAATGACCTGATTGCGACCAGGCCACGGGCGTGTAATCACGTGACTAACATAGATCAGTACAGAAACATTGGAAACAGTGCATTCCACGCTAAATACGTATAATGCACACTAAATATAGCAAAATTCTGTTAACCGTGACACATGATACTAGGACAGTACCCTCTCTCTGAAGGACGTACAGTACTTGCCTGCAAGCAACACAGGCTACATTGGCCTACTTGAACTGAAGACCTATCACCGATCTCTATAAAAAAGAGTAAGCCTACCCATATAGAGAGATTGACGAGTCCAATAATCGCTTCCTTAAGGTGTTGAAACATATTTTCTAGCTGGCTTATTATATCCAGTTTAATTTCACATTAACCCACCCGAAAATCAAAGGTGAAATAGATTACTCTTCAATCGTGTCCTTGACGACTAGGCGCGAGAATTGGCAATGATTGACGCACTCGACAGTCTCCAATACGCCATAAGAATCTGATAATCCAAGTTGCCAATACGACACGTATGCTGGTAGTATAACATAGTGTGCCCACTTCAGGTTCACTAGGTAATGAGAGACCCTTGTGAAAAATATTGTCTGCTTTATTCAAAAATATGTTCTAGAATTTCGATTACAGTCACTTTTCTCTCTCTCTCTCTCTTTGGGGTTCATAAAATTGGAGATAAACAGGTTTCACGTTGGAACGCTACGTTGTCTACAGTGACTTTTGGCAATCGTTGCTATCGTCTGAGAAACTCACCTTCTGAATGCAACTTTATTTTTGTCACACGGCGACCTGTTGAACGGGAAATCTTTCATTTAAGGCTCTGCTTTCGGAAGTAGAAGTTATTTTCTTTCATTATTGATACAATCTCTTAGAGGCAGAAGATACATATTTAAAATGAAGTCGTTCACGTTTGTAGGGAATATTACACTTCGTTTGGTTCATTAATGGTCAGCACCTACGAAAACAATAGCCAGCACCGCCTCCTGTTCAAAAAGGAAAATTGTACCAAAATTGTAAAAAGAAAATGGTAAAATATGTCATGGAAATTTTGTCGTACGAGTAGGCGAAAGACAGAACTATATATATAGCTCTGTGTTTCACAGCTGCCGTACAATACTCAACGAAAACGGCGATAGCGTGGAGTTCCGCAGTTTATAAATTCGGAATTGATACAACAGTAGATTGCCCCAAGTCTCTCACGTTCTGCTCTCCTCTACCTCCCATGAAGTTTCTTGCCAACGCTCAAGACTTCATCAGAATATACCACTGTTCTTACAGTTCCTGCAACGCTACGCAGGCCTACAGCTACCAAACCAAGGCACTTATTTCTAATGGTCCTTGCGCGCACACGCACACACACACATACGCGTTTCCAGCGCCTATCGGGACGCAAGTTGTACGCATGCTTAACGGGGACTTTTGTTCTAAGCCACTTTCCAATAATGTTTGCTCAGTTTCATCATTTGTGGAGGCTGCCATCGTACACTATCATATGCAAAAGTGAGAGAAGCTTTGTTTTCTTGGTTCGAACCTGCGCATGCAATGTGGGGATAACACAATTTTTTTTTAAACAGGAAAGTGGGGATAAATTGCCATATCCCCAATTTTACTCTGAAAACAACATGCTGTGTAACTAGAGATTTTTTAAGTTTCACATGGCTCAATGATAGTATCATTGCTCGGTGGTGAGAGGTATAATGTGTTGTATCAAATCAGTTGCATAGTGTGGAATCTGTTAGTTAATTAACAAGGTATATATATTGTGTCATCTACAGTGCAATGAGTTGAATATGTATCCTAATGATGATGTCACGTATCCATAACCTATTTAATTGTACTATTATTTGTTTTGCCATATTTTATTTTTGCACTGGAAAGCGAAAAAAATTATATCTCATACATCAATAGTAAGCACAAAGAAAATGTTAGAAAGAAACCAGAAAGTACCCTCTTCATACACTCTGCATACATGCAAAGACCGAAAGCCATGTTTGTTCCTTTCTGAGACGCAAATTATATTTTACCAACAAAGGGACATAGACAAAAGCAACAACATGGAGGATCATATAAAACGGCAATAGGCCTACTTCAAGAATCATATATAACAATGTACCAACTTGAAAAACAACAAGATATTACCCAGTTGCAAAAAAAAAATAGAACGACTTCCTTGTTGACATATATTTGAATGTACAATTGGAAAACCTGGCTCATTTGTTTTTGTACCGATGCTTATGTCGAGTAGGTAAAGTTGGTAACATTTGAAGCAATGAACCTTAGCTAATAGGTTTAACGTTTGATCCCTGTCGGGTTGCAGTAAGATTTGGTTTTCATTAATGAGTAATCGAATGTATTTCAATCTGGACAGACCTTGTGAAAAGATGCCAATTTTGATAAAAAATTGTTTAGTTGTCATCCCACATGAAGTTGTAACATATCTATGCCACAAGTTTTCTCTACACTAATGTGGTTGCTTTGCACCATACAATAAGTAAAATTCAAGGTCTGAATTATATGTGCCCTTTTCTTTAAGTACACACTTCATCAATTGCTTAATATGACTGGTATGTATTCATTCCTTTTTTGCCAAAAACACTGCCAACTTGACGTACAATAAGGACAACAGCAAACAACTGGCTACATGATGCATGCACACAGAAGGGGTTCACATGAAAAGGTTTCATTTCCAACTATAATGACAAAATATTACATCTGTAACAAAGGCTAAAATCGAAAACAAAAGTAAATTGACTTTCTTAAAATTATGTCTGAAATTCAAATATTTCATATCACCCTACCATAAGGTACAATGTCTCCTATTTATGTTCATCTTAATCCATTAGAGCAGAATGCAGTACTGAACTTATTCAATCAAAATATGCAGGAAGAACATACAAACAATTGTGCCAAAACGTAATGGGATAGGCCCCTGAAGAAAATTGATGTGTCAGAAAAAGTAGGAATAATTTTCTCTCTTCATTGGTAACAACCAATCTCGATAGCACGTTTCGGTTAAGAGGTTATGAATTTTTAAAGAGGTATTTATTCCGAAATTGTGCCCTTGCATAATGTTGAACTTGTGATTTGTCACACAGGCAGAACTACATGAAGATCCTTTGTATTTGTTTATAATGTTGACTATCTTTAAAAAAAATCACAATAGTTTAATAGGGGTGTGGCTCATTTCTGCAATATTGTCAGTAAAACTACAATCTACTCAATCTACATGTTCACTAGTGTCGACTATTTAAATGAGGACTTCAATTTCAAAGGAAACCAACTTATTTGCCACTGTTACATGGTATTTTCTTAAACCTTAACCTGATGCAACCGGAAATCTTTCTTGACTAGAGCAGTCTTTCATCAAACGACAATTGAATCTTAAAGGGGAAATCATGGTTTATTTTCACAATTTATTTCACTACAATTCCCCACCGGTATCGTACAATGAGTTATAACTAACCAATATGATCAAGATTATCTCAAAACATGTGGGCAACCTCGAGAAACGAGACAAATTTGAAAAAAAAAAATCGGTGAAGAACTCCGAAAGTCTGTCACATCCATTTTCATTGAATCAAATATGAATATTCAATACTATCGCCTTTTCAAGGTGGGGCCCCCTATTTTTTACGTAGCCTACGTGTGCTGTATGTATCATCAACTATCACTAAACTCTTGTTTGCTTACCACTGAGCAAAGCACAAACAGCATGGGAACCTTAAACATTCGGTTATGTTTATTCATAAAATATATATTCTCAGTCTTACGCTGTGATTGGTCATCGTATAGAGGAAGCTGTCTTGTCTTGTACATCATCCGTTTATTTTTTGTACCCCACAAATATTAAATGTTCTCATTCAACAGTAATTAACGCAATAATTACCGTCTCTTCTACCTTCAAACACCTCCCCAACGACTCTATATTTCGGTGAACAATCAGTTTAGGAAGAAAAATCAACTAAAGGTGAATTTTCTCAGTCAAACCCTGATTTCCCCTTTAAGTTCGGAACAATATATAGACATGGGGTTTGAAATTCTTGCTGTGGAAAATTGTTCTCTTCCATTGAAGAATCCCTTCAATTTTTACTTGAATATGTCTTAAAGACTGGTAGAATATTGAGGAAGAGAAGGGAGAAGAAATTTTATTTCATTATAGCGTATGCTGATACTAAGACTATTGTCAAACCTACTACATACATTCTGAGTAATAAATTGCACTTTTGACTGTCTGTTAAGCTTACCCCCTTCCTAGACATGTGTGTAAAGTCAAAGACACATATTTTTTAATCGATTGCCTGCCCCAGCCCATATATTTTAATTCAATAATTTAAGAAACACATGTAACAAAACGAACGTCAAAGACCAACACTATTGCCTAAAATGTTTTAAATGAACAAAGGAAAAAGAAATTCCTTGAACCAAGAAAGAAAAGAGTGCAGAAAGTTCATTTCGATTTTGATATGTGCTAAAGGTGTTAGAGCTGTTCCGATCTATAGATAGTAATTTTTCCATTTTAATGAGTGATTTCAAAAAGTGAAAAAAAGTGGGTGTATTCAACTCTATATCACGTATCCACCAAAGATCAATCTTTCTGTAATAAAATAATCTAACAAACGTATGCTCAATTTAGAAGCAATCAAAATATGTTAAACATTATCAATCTCATTTCCCCTTCCACAAAATGTTTTATTCGCAATTAGTGTTGGTGTACTTTTATTTGTGGAGACATGGTTCCAAATTCTTGCACTTGGCTATTACTGTCTTTCAGGTCAGCTGTAGTGCAGCTATGTGGTGCTCCGGCTAAGTGATGATCAACTACTGAAACTTCTGAGGGATTCAAGGTGTTTTATTTTTTTCTGTTTCTTCCTTGGGTGTTACTGATTGATAAGTGTCATTGTAATTGTCATCCATATTGTAATACGCATCTGCTATAAATGTAGTAAAGAGAGGAACAAGCTAGTTATTGCAGAAACCTGACAGCATTTTGCCTGCGTGTCCATGCAAAAGGATGATTCAAATATCCTTCTATACATGTTAAATTTACGACATGTTGCAGTTTTCCTGCTAAGTCAGAGGATTGTACCCGAGGCTAGTGATGAACTTCCTACAAAGCTAAACAGCACAAGATAGGCTACAAATAAGCGTCGTTTAAATGTTTGTCTCAAGAGTCAATGGTAATTGGCCACTCCCTTTTAGTCATAGTTCCACGCGTCAGTCAGCAACATAGGGATATGTGCCATATCTATAGGACACAGACAACAGTAATGTGAGCAAACTGAGTTCAATATTAAAATGGAATTGTGGCAGTGCCACACAGGTTGATTCCAGGTTCATTCATGTTTTTGTATAAATTTAATACAAGTTTAATTGTATTTTTGTTTACAAAATGAGTACTACAATTTGATACAAAAATATTTTCACATCTTCTCAGAGTGCATGATATTATTAATCCTCTCCCGGCTCCTACTCCTCCCACTCCACACCAGCTCCACCTTTGCAGCCAATGTACAGTATGTATCCCCTTCTCTGCAGACCTAAGAAAATGATTAAATTTTACCTTTCGATATCACACACTATGATCATGCTGTCGCTAATTTTCCAAATCTAGTGTGGCAGTACAGAGAACACACAGTTGAAGTTGTAAACTGAAAACGGGGATAAATCCTTATTATTTCACAGGGAACTGGGGATTTGTTATCTTGAAACAGACAACAGTGATGTGAGCAAATAGCTGCAGTCACTGTGGTACTGTGGCAGTCCTAAAATTTGATGCCAGCTCCACATTTGCAGCAAATGTATTTGTTCTCCCTTCCCTACCGACCTACAAAAATGGTTAAATTTCCCCTTTTGATATCACAAAACGAGGATGTTATCTCCCATATCTAGTGCAGCAGTACAGAGAACACAGAACACACAGTTGAAGTTGCACACTGAAAACAGGGATAAATTCTTATTATATCACAGGGAATTGGGGATTTGTCTACCCGACACAGACAACGGTGATGTGAGCAAATAGCTGTCACTGTGGTACTGTGGATGTGCTACAATTTGACGCCAGCTCCACCTGCAAAAATGGTTAAATTTCACCTTTTGATATCACAAAGTTATCATGCTATTTCTAATCTCTTGTATCTAGTGTAGCCGTACACAGAACACAGAACACACAGTTGAAGTTATACACTGAAAACGGGGATAAATCCTTATTATATCACAGGGAACTGGGGATTCGTTATACCGTCCATATGACATGTACACACAAAACAGTGATGTGAGCAAACCAGCTGTCATTGCGAGAATGTGGCACCATGGCAGTGATGCAGTTTGACGCCAGCCTCATATTCATATTTCGTTGTACTAAGTTTGTTACATAATGAGTACCTTATTTGATGTAAGAGATGACAAATATAAAATACAAATGATCTTGTTATTTTTAATCATGCATCATTGTAATATACTCATCTCGTATAGGTGTAAACAGTAAAAGAGTAGACAGAACATGTGCAAAATGAAAACAAGGATTCTTATTATTCATCAGGGAAGTGCTGCATCATCTTTAATTGAAGACATCAAAAATTTTGAGAGAATTCCCTTTTATCCACTACCAGGGTTGTGTTTCTGGATTCCAGGAATTCTTATTATTCATCAGGGAAGTGCTGCATCATCTTTAATTGAAGACATCAAAAATTTTGAGAGAATTTCCTTGTATCCACAACCAGGGTTGTGTCCCTGGATTCCACTTAGGGGCCTAAGCTCAACCTTTATCCTTCATTAATTGGGAAGTTTTTAGTACTTTCATAGTGCTTAATTAATACACTTACTTACCACGCACATACACCCTTATACACAGGTACAGATCCATAAAATAGGTAATAGGGGAAAAAGTTGGATTGACCTGTGAAGTTTAGGGCGCATATCTGAAATCCCAATTTGCATTATGTTAAAATATAAAGAAACGGGGATATCCCCGTTTTTCGGCGTAACCCCGGTTGCAAGCTTGAAGTTCCTGTGTGTATCCCCGTTCGGTGCCCTAAACAAACCCACACATACACACACACACACACGCACCCACCCTCACACACACACACACACCCACACACACACACACTGTAAAGGACTGCTCAATGAAGTGGCTTAATGCGTGAGATTTGTTGTAGAAAGCTGGGAGTGTGTTCCTTGTGAAGGGGCAGTCCGTGAAATGAGGAGAGAACCATAGGGATCCTATTAGCTGCCTCAGCTGGGGAAGGACAATCACGAGAGACTTGGGGCAAGTCTAACACAAGGGTTTCGTATACGTGTTTTTTGTATGCAATATGATGCCTTCAGAAATGACACTTTTTTCTCTCGTTTCGATATACCAGACGTACGTTTTATCTCTATCGTGTTCGCGCCATGAAAGTGACTCAATTTTACCGTTCGTCGACCTTGCTTTTACATTCAGTTCGCCACCTTCATCTACTGAAGCAAGAAACGTTCGGAACACGAGAAGTAAGGATCTCCAGAAGAGCCGCAGCAAATCTTTTTATGTCGACATCCTAGGCCTATTTGTAGGGCGAGTTGACGAGGAAATGCAAATTACAATTTTTGTTTCTTTTCTTCATCGGGATTATTAGAAAAAAATGATAAAGGGATCAAAACATTTCAATGTGACCCCAGTGCGGTTTTGTTTTTCTTTCAGTAAGAATTGGTGAGGACTTTTATGATCTACCATACCTTTTACCTGTGGATGATTGCCAGCAGCTTACATTGCCTCGCAAATATCAAAGAACTGTCCTTCGGTTGGTTTCTAAGAGAAAATTGGTGCAGTGCTTGGGAATAATAAGGGCTCTTCATGAATTCTGGACTTTCTAGATTTTCGGTGAGTATAAGTAAATATAACTTTGACCCTTGAAGGCACATTTTTGTTTCTTTTTTATTTATTTATTTATTTTTTTGACTGGGAACTTTGCCTTAGGTCTATATGCTTATACCTATTCCAAACTTGACAGCAATTTTGTATGTCTCCGCGTTTTTCGACGAAAACTTAAATTATGATTCCATCATCAGCATGATATTGTCAGTATGCATGGCGAAAGATATGTAATTAGTTTACTCGAGCGTGAAAATAAATTGAGGACGACATTTTTCTTTTTTTCAGTCGGAATCAAGTGATTGCCTCCTCATAATAACGTCTTGCCACAATGTTTTAAGTAACCGTAACGCCTAAACATTATCTACAGTGGCAAATATGAGCACGTATTTCAACTTGGTTACAACAAGCTGAATGCTCTATCTCTCTCCTAAGCTAAAATATGAAACCTTTCATAAGTAAGCCCATCGGAAAGTAGCGATATTTTCATGATTTGCAGAACCTAACCATCAATGTGGAGTTACTACCAGCAGTATACACTGTACTACTTTAACAGATAAAAATCAAGATACAGGCTAATGAATCAGTGCTAATGTGAGACCTGGGAAGGTCTATGACACATCATTGTTCCGACTCATTATGCCTCACGTGACTGATTAAATGCATTTTATTGATGTATTTGCCATTATAAGGCATGCACAGACAGACACTATCATAAACGGCTAGAAAGAGAGACGGCCTATGTTAATGGGTTGAGAAGGGAACTTAAAATGCAGTCATGACTGAGTTTATTCGTACAAGTCTG